>JABCJY010000144.1:0-319158 GCA_013184415.1 Fusarium concolor
ATTCGAGTCTGACTCCCTGGTGGGGGGGGGGGGGCTCCCCTACCCTCCCGTCAGGATCCGTACAAGATGCTACCGTAACTGTAACTCAGCTCAGGGCCAGAAACTTACGATAGGATAGGTAGGGACCGTATGACGAAGGAGTGCAGATGACGGGTATGCAGTTAGTCTGGTCCTTTGCATGGTGTAAATGAGAGGCTGCCATGCGCTGTACGTACTATTTGCCCACGATAACGGTTTAATATGAGATGCAGACGGTTGAATGATGATGAACACTCTGTCTCTGAACGACAGAGACCTACATGACTTTCATCCAATCTTTACAGATATCCGACCCGAGGCATTGCGTATTGCGTTAGTGTTGGCTGTGTTGTGTCCATCATTGAGTTCCATTCAGCTACCTTCTCTCACATTGAGAGCAGAAAACGATATATCACCAGAAAAACCCTGCCCAGCCCATCTCAGGTGTCTTACCAGCCTTCACCTCGCCAGTAAAGTAAAAGTGAGTGAAAGACGGGGGGCGTGGAATACTACGGTACCGCACCGACGGCGGATTGTAGTGGAGATCCATAGCTAGATCTACGAACCTACACCAACGCCAACGCCAACGCCAACGCCAACGCCAACGCCAACGCAACGCCAGCGCCTCTCCCTCCTCTCCACTGGCTGGCTCCCTTGTACCTTGTCCCTGTTCCCAGGACTCGTTCCTAGATTTCTTGGGAGGATCGTTGGGTCGCTGCCCCGGAAGATCGCCCGGCACTAAACAGAGGCCTATCATTCGCGGAGCTAGGAGGCCCGATACTGTCAAAACCCTTATCTGCCAGGTATTGCAATGAACCTTCGAAGAGTGGTCCGCGCTACCGTCCCGAGCCTTGCGTTAGTGCTCGCACCACAGACTTGCGCAATGCACTAACAAGCGAGCCTCTCGTGTGTCTCTGTCAGTCCCTTTGTTATGACTTCAGTCACCCTCATCACAGAGCGCGTCCCCGTCGCGTTTAGTTTGCAGGGAGCAGTGCCTGTAATTACTCACTGTGCTAAGCTAGCTACCCCTCAACTCGACCCCGCCCCTCTCGAATATTCAAAACGCCGAGAGACGATTAACTCGGAGACATTGGGAAACATGAGCACAGAAGAGATGAAGAACTTCAGGGCAGATGTCGCTATTGAGTTAAATCGATTCGATAAAATCCCTTTGAAGGAGTTTCAAGTTGAGTTCAACAGTAAAGTAAGACCGACATTAAGCACTCAGCCTATGCAGGCCAGTCCGAGTCCCTTCTTCGGCACCAATGGCAATTACAATGCCAGTAACAAGCGAAATGCCAGATTCCAAGGCTTTGCTTGCTCTCTTTTTGTTCTATTAGTTATATTCTGTCATAATAAGCCCCGTGCGCCGCTACAATAGGCAGTTCACAAACTTGACAGGCTGTCAAGCCGGCAGCAGGGGTCCCAAGCTGTGTCCAGGTTCAGGCTCGCACTCACCTGTCAAGAGGAGCTTAATTTTCTCTCTTATAGCTGCGGGCCTTACGGATACGGAGTAATTAATCCATTTTCTCACTCCGTGGAGCGTCCCATTTCCTATCTTTGACAGAACTCGTGCCCACAGAAGATGTTTGGGTTTAGTGCTGCTACCTCTTCTGTCACACTCACACACACACACGCAGCACCTTAACAAATGCCGATACCACCCTTGTCAAGCTGCACTGTAGAGTTGTATTGCAGCTTCCGATAGATTATGTGTGGCCAACAAACTTGGCCTTGCTTGGTGGGTGGCTGACTAGGTACTGTACCTGTCGTCTGTCTAATGACATCATGATAGCCTCCCCCAAAGGCTTGCCTTTTCGATGTTGGGTTGGTTTTGCCTCACTCACTCACTGACTGTATCCGTAAGAGTCATCCGAAAGACAGACCACCAAAACAGTCTGAGACGTCCATCGGATCAAGGGTCCATGAAGGTTGCCGAAGACAAGACAAGACAAGACAAGACAAGATGATGCGACACTCACACACCTTCACCCGCTCTCTTCAGGTCTTTTGGCTTGACTTGACTTGACCGGATGATATGACCATCGGCTGCCAGGAACACCCGCAGGTCTCTTTCGTTTTGGGTGAGACCTACACCGCGCTGGCTGTTCTTGCTTTTCCTTTTCGCGCATCGCATCTGCATACATAGGGCCAGATCAACTAACCAACCTACCTGGGCCCACATCTTCACCTGGACTGTTACTGTTTGGAGGAGACAGAGTATGTATCTCCATACGGACTGTTCCGCGCTCTCTACCCAGTCTCAAGGGAGTCAGATATGGGGAAGCAAAAGGCCTTAGGATGGGGCATGTTTCTCCCAAGAAGTTAACTCGACACATCCATCCCATCTGCCCATCCAGGCACGCTCAGGAACACGAACCTTCTCAGTCCTGGGTCCTCTCGACCGCAATAGCCCTGTCTCACCTGAAGGCCTTTCTGGACGAGATTCCCACTTGTTCCCATTCCAGGCCCATATCATTCCTGGAGATGTTCTCCATCCATAGCAGTTGGAGGCAAGAAGGCTAGCAATTGAGAAAAGCACATTATGCTAGATCTGGGGTACCCACACCCACTGCTGCATTGAACCTGTACATCCGACACTCAACTTTTCGGATAGAAGACCAGGTCAACCATATTGACAGGCCTAGGGCCTAGTGCAGTACAATACTGTATGTGCGAGATGGAGGGCTGGCGTCAGTGACAACCGTTCACCCCCGGTGTTGCGTTCATGCAGCTCATGCAGGGACCGATCTATTCGCTCACTCACTCACTTGCTCGCCTCGCCTCGAGTCCTCTTATTCATTACATGGGAGTTTGGCGTCGAAACATCACACACCACGCCCTTTACTGTGGGATCCGCAGCATGGTTCGGAGGTAGGGGTGGAGGTGTGGCTGTAAGTGAAGAGCCGCGCCAGAGTCAGGGACGTGGACTAACCACACACCCACCCATCATGCACCTACACACCCCGTATGCCGACGCTGTCAAGCCTATCCTCGACTGCCATTATACGTGCATGCCTTTGTTCCCGGGCTTGCTTTGTTTCTATTCTCTCAATGCTGCTATGCCCAGGGCTGGCCTGAGCTTACACCCAGTGCCCAGAAAATGATTGATCGGATCAAGTGCCAAGTCTGTCCTGGTCTCTTTTACTCTTCCTGTATAACTAGTCGGTAACTAGTCCAGCTGAGGGCGTTGAGGGCCGAGCGAGCGAAACATCCATCCCAAGGGACTGATCACAACTGACACAACTTCATCCAAAACATTGCCCTCTACACTACTCTATGCGAGCAATAAAACCCACTCGCTGACAGTGGATCACATCACGCCTCTCCCGCCGCCCTACCTGACCAGCGTCCTCTTCAAGCCGAAATCTCGATCTGCTGTTCAGACCCCCGGTTCGCATTCTTGTCCTGGGTGCATTGGATGATAGTTGTGTCTTGCGGGTTCCCTACTAGCTGCACCGGCTGTATTCAAGGATCTACGGGTGGTTGAGTTAACAGCTTGGGTGTCTCAGGTCCGCAGGCCGATGCTGCGTACCTCATTCCACCTCACCTCTATATCTTCAAGTGCGTCCGTCCCCAAAAACGAAAAAACATTCCCGACCAGACTCGCCAGACAACTCTTAATTGTTCTCATCAATCCTTGAAGATAACGTTGAACACTTTTATCCTTCTTTCAAAGGAAACACCAAGACGTATTCACTCACATACTCCCTCAAACATCAAACAATCCTCCCTCTTCATTCATTAATTGTTCTCTCTCCTCAACACTCCTTTCTCGTTATCAAAATGCAGTTCGAGTCGGACTACCGGTTCGATATGGACGACAGCTTCAGTCTGTGCAGTCAACCCATGTCATGCCCTTCTACCGCCACAAGCTTCTCCTCCGCCTCATCAGCTTACGACCCTTTTACTCCTACATCTCGACGATCAACTCCTCATGAATTCGGCAACATGGACTTTGATGGCCCTTACAACTCTGTCTCCCACCGAGCAGAGCTCACTCCTCCCTCTTCAGCAATGGGAAAGTTCATGTTCGGTCCCATCAAGACTGAGCAAGACCACATGTCATTCTCCGACTCTCTTCCCAACACTCCCATGAAGCGAGAGCAACTTGGCTTCGAATACGAGCATATGATGGACATGAACATGGCACACCACGGATCAATGGGCTCATTGACACCATCAAACTCTTTTGGCATGTATGGGTACTCGCCTGATGCTTCTATGGGAGCCGCCTCTTTCATGATGACACCAACCCAAAGTCTCTCTGGCTCTGAAGCTGCTGAGACTGGCTCATCGTGGTCGTGTGCCAACGATAGCCCAATCTCATTCTTCCACAACAAGCAGCTCTCTAGCGAGTTTGACTCTTTTGATCTGGACCGACACTCCCAGTCTCCCCTTAGCTACTCTCTACATGACCCCAACTCGCCCAACCGCATGCGAGCTCAGAGGAAGATGATGGTTGAGATTCAGCAAAAGAGCGCAGAACTTCAGAGAGCTCAGATTCGATCATCAAGGAAGCGATCTATTAAGCCTGACCCTTCACAAGTTGATGTGGTTCGAAGAGCCATGTGCAAGTGCGATTACCCTGGCTGCCACAAGGCTTTCCGACGAAACGAGCATCTCAAGCGTCACAAGCAAACGTGAGTTTCACTAGATTTTATAAAAAAACGAACATGATCATTAACATTAAGCAGTTTCCACGGCGAAGGACCTAACCGTTTCTCTTGCGAGTTCTGTGGAAAGGACCAGTTCAACCGTCAGGATAACCTGAACAACCACCGCAAGCTGCACGCACGACCCAACAGCCGCAACCGTGGCGTTGAGTTCATCCCTGCTGCAGTCCCTGTTATTGAGCAAGAAGAGCGAAGCAGGAAGAGACGAGCACCCTCAAAGTCCAAGACCGCTGAGAAGCGGGGCTCAGAATACTAAGTGAGCGTGGCTGAAGAACCCATCTTGGCCGGGTACCTTACCTGAGAACTCCGTCAGTCGCCACTGCAACTGGGGGAGAACAGGGAAGAGTCAAGTCGAGTCGAGTCGCGAACGCCACTCAGATGAGACACGCTTATGACCCATGCACTCTCCTTGATTGGGGCATATACACACCAACTTACATACATACGTACCTTGTCCACACACATTCGCATCTACACTGCACTACGACATATAAAAAGCGGAGCTGGAAAAAGAAAGGAACCACAGCATCATCCGCAGCCGGACCGTCATGGGCGACGCCGCTGCATAAGAGACTCAAGCAAGAGCACTCTTTTAGAGAAACATACAAGAAAAGGAAATTATGGGAGACACGAGGGTGTAATGGTCTGTATGATTATTATGTGAAAAGATGCGGGGAGATTTACCTGGATGGCATTTTTGCATGATTGAGTTGTTATCACACAACCAAGTCTACTTCAACGGTGCTGGGGCGTTTTTACAGAGGCTTTTTTCTTTTCTGGTGTTGAGGAATTTTGTTTAATTCGTTTATTGACTTTGGTATTCTTTTCTCTTCTTCAATTACACTCCACATTCTCGACCAAGAATGGCTGGAGGCTTCAATATGGTGGCGGACATAGGATTTGAGTAGCAGATAATGAAACAAGAAATTTTACAAATGAAGCAATTCGTCATGACTTTTTTTGATTTGAAGAGATGGTTCTTAGAACAAGCGACATGTCGATCAAACATGTCTGCTTTGGAAGTGGCGTAGCGACATGGCGTTGGCAAGATGAGCTGGACATAGTGGTGCATTTCGTGGAGAGACAAGACAGACAGAGCTGGAGATTACATTACATTGTGCATTGCCAGGATGTTAGGTTGGCATACAAGTGATGCATGATTGGTTTGGGAACTTGTTGAGAAGCAGTCTTTAATGTGGCTTTACCAAGAGAAGTAGCAAACGGAACATATCAGATATGACCAAAATAACTTGCAATAGCAAAAATTTCAGCTTCAGGCTTTGGAGTTTTAGACCTTCAGTCCGAACGTAGAGCAGAATTGAGCATTTCATGGACTGGCAGCGCAGAGGAAGAGAGAGGCTTTCCGATGGAGAGCCCCATAATGTCTCAGATCTCGGGGTAGGGGAGCCTGCCGATCCGAGAGTCACCCTGACACCCTGGTCCATATCGGTGCAAGTATGTACCATCAGCAAAGGCTGAATTCTTTGCTTCTGCTAGATTAAGACAGGATGGCGAGATTTGGCGTTGCAGCTCCCACTGCGCTGGGTCAGTCAGAACTATACTCTCATTACTGTTGGATAGAAATGTGTTGGTCTGGGGCCTCGGGGGCCCCCCGATAGTCGTCGGATGTGAGATATGACAGATGGGAGCTACGAAGAGGCTCAAACGGATGTGGCTGAGACGGGGAGGGTGAGGTGATTGGAGGTTTTAGGTCTGGGGTCTGGGTCTAATAATATCAAGATTGATCTGGATTGCGGGAGGGAGAAAGACACATGTCAAACGGTTTCTGATTTGCAATTTTGCAGAGGGAATGTCAACCGTCTTTGCCTCCGTCTCGAGGAATGCTGAGATCAACGACTTGTAAGCGGATGAACCCATTGGACACGATCCGAAGCGGAGATACTAGTGCTAGATTATGGATACAGGTCTTCCAGATTCGGACAAGAGATCTCTTGGAATGGGCCCGGCGATAATGTTAGCTACACGGGCCGTAGTGAAGAGTAGAGTCTAGAGTCTGTAGTAAAAGAAGAGGGCGTGTTAGGCGAATGAGGGAAAATGTTAAAAGTCTCCGACATCGAGAAGGGATTTTAGAATCAGGAGGTGCATAAACAATGTCAATACAGAAAACGAATTAGGGAGAAGACTGTCTACACAGGGGGAGGTATGCAGCCAGTTTCATTGTAGCGGGCTTGGGATCAGGAAGTTTAGTATATCTTTGGCAAAAATATTCATACTGAAGAAGCTAGTTTGTGATACGTTGCGCAAGGAGGAGAAGAATTGGCTGATATGATGACATAGACCTTTTCACATAACAGATCTAGGGACCATGATATGACGGTTCATAACCCTGTGTTGCCAATCTTGTATGAGGCTGAATAGGACCGAGCCCGTACCATCAAGGGGAAGGGGATCTTCAAGAGTGAGGCGTTTAGGGGTCGTTTGTATTATCATGGGGTTTAGACTGTTGAGTTAGGTTATGATTCACTGAACTCGATGTCAGTGGATAGCATCTCGTGGCTGAGATAGAGGCTAACACAAAACCCTTGGACCCTTTTTTTCTGTTTTGCAGCGCGGATAAGGTTTCCCACGGGCTTGACTTTGCACAGACCCTTTTATTAGTTGAGACTGGGCGTTGACGATGGCTTTTGTGTCTGGAATGGGCTGAGATGGGACCCGGATGTGTAATGCTAGATCAGAAGGAAGAGAACTACTGGAATATTACACGACATAGTTGATATCAGGGAGGCAGGATCAGTAACAAAACACTCATTTGCTTCTGAAATATGGAATAGTTGTCTAGAGCGGTTTTTGTCTTATCAGGTTAAGCTATCTAAACGCCATTATTTCGCCTCAAACTTCCAAGGAGAGATAGTAAACTGACTAGTTACACGAACTAATGCCACTGTTCATTTCTGATCCTCGTGATGCCCTCAGACAAAGAAACGCACACCTGCCACACCATCTGTCAAAGAGGACCAAGCCAGCTATGGCTTTCACGGGAATAGAGAAGTGGCAGCAAAAGCCAGCTGTAGCGACTACGCCGGCGCTGAAACTAGACTAGGGCCAGGACTAGGTATTGGGTTTGCGGGAATGGCTTCGCTGATGAGATTGGCGGGGTTCCACAAGATTAACAGGAGAATTCGGCACTTGTCAAAAGAGAGTTTGAACGGACTGTGTAGGTTATATCGTGTTTGGAGATTTGATTCTATGTTGGTGTGACGGAATACAGTTTGGTAGTGACGGAATATAGTACGGTAGGTGGGTTTTCTTTCGTTCCAAGGACCGGTTTATGAACGTTACAGTAGCTGAGCAGATAGGTTAATCTGTAATAGCCTGTCAAGCTGAACTGCGATTTCGGTGTATGTGGATTCTGGGTGTATTGATCTGCTGTGCTGTAAGTACCCGTTGCAAGAATGATACCAATAGAGACTAAAAGGAAAAAACCGCACTTGGGTCGCACAAGCCAAGGCCATGGTTGATCCATTTGCTACTCTTTGTTTCTTCTTCTGTTGTGGAATGCAAAAACTTGGTTCTGCAGTAGCACAAAGAGCTGCGATAGCGGCAATGACGCACAAACTACTGTACGTAAATACAGAAAGAGAAACGAAAAAGAAAAGAATGTGGTGATTAGAAAGGATCGGGGCAGTTGGGGGGAAGCAATTCCATGCATTAGATTGCATATGCACTGCACAGAGGAGAGGATGCCCCGTAGGGCGTAATCCTATATGCCCTGCGTGTGGATGCCTGTAGCTACGTAGGTACATACAGTACAGGTTTGCGAAATATGATAGATCGCGGGGAAAGAATGTGAATAGTATGGTTGGTGTATTTGCGAGACAGGGACAGGGCCATGACCTGCATTTGCTTTGCATTTGCAATTGTGGAGATACGTGATGAGCAAGTTGATCCTGGATTGAATGCCTGCCGGCACTGTAATGAATGTAGCATGTACGATTCAATCTCGTGAGCTGAGTTGTAAGAAAAAAGAGTGATAGCTCTGTTACCAAGAAATCGTTGCCCAGGTATCAATCGTACATTTGCAGGGTTACATCAGCTGCACTATTGACAGCTTGTCAAGGATACAGTAGGTAAGTAAGTTTAGGACTTTTGTAAACTTAAACTCAACGTCAGCCCCGATGGTTTAATAAAGATTCATTGAATTCTGACTCGATAATACAGTACAGTACAGAACGGTACAGTGAATCATAGCGAGATATACAGTACACACGTACCTGATCGAACCCCTGTAAGCCTAGCGGGTTAGCCACGATCTTGGCGAGAGCCGTTTTTTCCAGGCGCAGAGGTTCACAAAGAGGTCTGTGCGGGGTGTATCTCCCAGGGCGGGGCTGCCAACTGACGACTACCGGTTATTTCAGCCAATAGACAATTCGCGGAGTATCCCCGCCAACCAAGATAAGTCGCCATCATATCATGTCATATCAATCAATCCCCCCACTGTGAAATGAATAACCAGCTGCATTGCATTGAAACATATGCCTTATCACTTGTTAGTGCTGATCGTCGCTACTATATTCTACTGTCGCTTGTACGAAACTCGTCTGAGTCATTTCAATGCTGACTTAGCTTGTCGTGATGGCTTCACTCCCATCCTACCAAGATGCCATCTCCCCCGACTGGCTGCCTCTCGTAGCCCCGTATATCCCTTCGCAAGACTATCCGTCTTTGTGTCGTGTTAGTCGTCGTTTCTGGGATATTTTTGCTCCACGAATATGGAGCCGTGTTCCACCACGCTCGGACAGATTTGTCGACCAGGATTCAGAATATGGTGAGTTTGTCTTTATGGATTAAGAAATCATATCATGCTCCCATACTCTCAAATCATGGACTAATCAAATTCATCAGATTTAGAATGGCTATTTAGTTCTGTTCTCAGTGGCCGAGGTCACCTAAGACCCAAGACTGCAAGCCTCGTTCGAGTCTTTGATGCCCGGACCATCAGAGGCACCTATTCTCTCAGCATGGGTACCAACCTGAACACAAGCTTGAAGAATGTCATAAAATCCTTGCCAAACCTAAATTGCATTCTCATCGATGGTCATGAAGATATTGATCCATCCGAGTTTCTCTCCGAGACCAGTCATCAGGTCCAACTCCTGAGCATGGCAGGTTGTCCCCTATCACTATCAGCCAAAGTTGCTGCATCTCTTTGCGGGCTCGTCTACCTAGACCTCTCGTATGTTCCAGGGTCCCTTCGTACACTATTCCAAGATGGTCAACTGCCTGAGCTTCGTGTCCTCAAGATTCAAGGCAAGGAGGTCGACGACACCACCGTTGAGCTCCTAACCGCTCACTTTGGAACTCGTCTATGGAGCTTGGACTTGAGCAACAACAAGCTAACAGACCAAGCACTTGAGAGCATTGGGGCTCATTGTTTGTGGCCAGCCGATCTTCGGACGGATGCCAACTTTGATGTTGAGGGTAAGCTGGAATTCGGATGCACAACCCCTGACTTCGGAACCTGGATTCGCATAACCGAGTCTGAATGGAGTGGTTCTTTCAGCCACCCAAACAGAAACCTCGTCGACGCGCCGCTGTATGATATTCATGATACACAGCCCCAAGAGTTTGTACAGCAACGTCTAGACGGGAAGCTCCCCGTCAAACCAGATGCGGTAGACGCCGTATGCCGTGGCCTCCAAGGCGAGGATCCCTATTTCCCACCAGCGAGCTTTCAAGCTTCACAAGGGCTTACACATCTAAACGTATCTGGCAATCGGATCTCATCCCTTGGTATTAGAAAGTTACTTACATTGTGCCGTGGGCGCCTCCAGCAGTTTAGCTGCGACTCAATGATGCTTGTTCCGCCTTCGAATGCAACTGTGGAAATCTGGCCCAAGATGGCTAAACTCTATGGTTTTTATTCCGTACATACACTACGGCCCGTGTTAACGTCAAACCTACGACTAGTCAAGCTACACCACTCAGTGGTGACTCAAATTCCTACCTTGGAACTTGAGGGATTGTCGAGGATGGCGTGTCTGTACATCGCTGAGAACTCCTTACTGCCGCGGGCTGAGATGGCTTTCCCCGAAGCTTTTGTCCCTGACATGAACCCACGCATCACCTCTCTGACACTAACGTGCATTCCGCGACGTTCAAAAGGCCCGCTGATCAATGAGTTGATAGCCTTCCTAAAACTGCTCTCTGCCCAGGAGCGTGCTCTTTTTGACATGTCATCTCGGCGGGGTCCCAGCGTCTTGGCCGGCATCAATCACTTCCGGCTCGAGTTCGAGCCGGACTGCTACGAGGAATATGCGTCTATAGCTGAAGACATAGATGCTGGGGAGCTGCTGAACTCAGGTGACAGGGGGTTCAGTTTCTTTGATGACGAATCTCAAGCCCAAGAACGCCCGCAGACCACTCGAGAATTAGCTGGTTCTACTCAGAAACGGAATCTAACAGATTCTCCCATTGCCCAAAAGGAGTTGGACCAGCACGAGCCTGAACACCTGGACATAGATGTCTGGGCGGACGGCAAGTCCACTAAGGTCCAAGTCTGGGTCGGTCCTAAGGACAGTAGCAACCCCATGCTTCAAGACTATCGGAAACTGGCGCTGTATTGCAAAGTGCATGATCACATCGGACCGGCGTCCCCTGCGCAAATACGTGCGGGTGTCCCCTCTTCAGCTCTTGTCTTCCACACAGCATGGTGTATGGCGATCATGCCTGCTAATGGTCATATTGAGGAGCCTACAAGGGCTGAGATTGAGGGGATGAAGGACGTGCTGACTGAGCTAAAACGGTTTCGTCTCGAGGGCAGGGCAAAATACCTCACGCTGCAGAGGGAGTATGACAGCGGACATGTACCGCCTGGTCCACCGCATGGATTCTGGCTTGGAAAGCTTGAGGTTTCGACTCACCAGAGGACGCTACGGAGTAAAACCGCAGACTATTGGAGATGAGCCGTGCGTCTAAATTACTGCCCGAAGGAGAATATGGAAGGCTCCGAGCAAACTTTCCTCTCAGGGCTACAGGTGACTTGACCCTTGACATTTTCTTTATCAGATGCCGGGGCTTATGGAGTGTTGGGGGTGGTTTTGATACCCTCGTTTTACAGCGGCAATAGATTATAGCGATCTGTTTTGCATTGAGTTTCATGACTATCGAAAATGGGGCACCGGCACATAGGCCGATATACACAAACCGGGTATTCTCTTGGCATCGGCATATACCCAAGAATTGACATAGCTCCATCCCAGCACAAGTGGCGAATATGTGCCTTGGTAGCTTGGTCTGCACCGACGTTCCCGGATCTTCAACATGCATAATAATAATCGTCTCACTTTTTCAGACATTGTTATGAAATTATGACGATCCTTGAGGATGTTGCGCTTTGATACAGCCCAGACTTATTCCCCCACGCCGTGAACGTTGATAGGAAGCTTGGAAGTTGAACTATTCTCTCACCACATTCCATACCAGGGACTTGATTTGTCGTTCGGTTGCTAGCCGAGGCATGGGTTCCAAGACATTGACAGCTCTGTCTGCAGCGTTACATCGCGACAACGCGTGATCCTAGGCAATCCCTTCATATGAAATGATGCAAGTGAGGGTCTATAGAGGGTCTAATAAAGTGCCTTGCATGGCGTCAAGAGTCTGTCAAGAGTCTAGGTCTTCAGCTAAGAGCAAGGGGAAGAGAGTTGGCCTACACTTGGACCCTTTTTTGAAAAGATATGGACCCTTGTGAGAGTTCAGGAAAACATGACCATGTTCCAACATGTGAAAAATGATTTGCTTGCATTACAGACCGGCCGGCCGTTGTTGATAGAGTTTTGTGGCACACGGCACACAAAGACGATCTTGTCTTCAAGTGCCAGCAGCATAGTGAGAGGGCGTCTGGAAACAGAAGGTCCGAGCTTATATTTTGACGGTTTGGTTACCTCGCATTTCTGGCTAAAGCGTTGAGTTTGAGCCCGTCTTTGAAGCTATTCCCACCTCTGGGTATAGTTGAGAGACGCTAGCGCACCGACCCGAGCCGTTAACGTTAGCTACGAGAACGGTTCCCCGATAACGTCTCAAAGAGGAATGAATCCAACATTTGCCGGTTTAACTTTTTTTCTCTTTCTCTTTTGATTTTATGTCTGTGAGCGAAAACAACGCCTTTTATTCGTGGAGACAGTTCCTGGGTCTAGACCACCATAGAACAACGCGCGGCTAAGTCTACTTAGTCATTGAGAATAAGGGAAATTCTATGCCCAATATGTCTTCTATTCCGTCTGGATTTATTCCGTGTTTCCACATAGCTGGATACCGCGCAGGACTAAGGCAGGGCGTGCATCGGCATCGCCGCGGCATCTTCATTTCCATACAAGATTGCTCCCAAGTTCTGGAGATGGCTGCCTGAGACTCAGGGATCTATTGACATCGGGGAGTCAGGGGACCTATAACGACGCGCCGCTGCTCCCGAGAGGTTGGAACTGGCGGACGCTCCCGTTCCTTGCATCAGTCACGTCGCATGGCAGACATGGCACGTACTCGACGCACGGCATAGCTGGCATGACATGGCATGGCTGTCTAGTGAACCGGATCCTCGGGATCCTCGGGGAAACAGTAATTCAATTATTGTTTAACTGAAGCGGCCATCGAGATCTTCAGTCTCTGGATTTGTCAGTATTTTCTTTCTACTTTGTTTCGTGTTTTTCTTGCCCATACCACACGTCTTGGCAATGCAATGCATGTAATTTAGCAAACTATTGATCTCCTGCATATTCCTACTTCGGCGAACATGAACCCTCACAGGCAAAAAAGGCCTGACATCGGGGTGTCATGAGCTGATAATACGCCGAAACTTGTACTCGGCAAACAGTGAACAAGCCAGCGGCAAATTGTCCTGCGTAAACACACCTCTTACAATACCTATTCGGCGTAGGTATCCGTGAACTTGAATACCACAGATTACCGCTCTGACCTGTCACAAATTCAAGTGCGACTGAAAACCGCATACCAAACCGCGGTGAACAAAGATCAACATGTCAGCCGTGCCACAATCAGCTCATAGATCGGCGAGACAGCCAGCTAGATTATCAGAAGCATCCCGGTCCAGCTGTCATCCTTGACCCGTTCGCGTGGGGCTAAGGCCGAGCGCTGATCCCGGCCGGCGGCCATGAATGTACCGAATCTAGAACAAGAAAGTCCGGGATGTGGTATTGGGGAGTACAACAACGATATTACAACAGAATGACGGCGGTACAGGGTAGAATCATAACTATGAACATAGTAGAATCATGATGATATATGGAATAGAAGAATAATAGTCCATAGAGTGGACTAGAATGACAATGGCATACAGAGTGCAACAACACCCAAATGGAACAACTACAATTCGTTTCAGTGATAATCTCATATCATAAACTGGCGATGATGCGAGAAGGTTCAGGTCAGAGGGTATGTCAGTAATAAAGAGTGACTGTCTATAAACTTGCCTCTCAATTAGACATCTCAGTCTTACACATCTGCTTCGTTTACACCACTAGTAATTTTGTTCTTCATTAAGTCTATTAAGGAGTTCAAGCCCCGAAAATAACATAATATTACAATTAAGTCTATCATTATCGAAGCTTGAGTTGGCCTAGTAGTTGCAACTCCTGCCAATCTTCTTTTCCGCCGCGAGTTCTGTAATGGCTTGAACTCAGAAACTGTCCTTTCATACACAATTTACAACAACTCCGGAATAAAGATATTGTCAAATAGAGTAAGACGTGTACCGTAAGTGACAGAGAATGGAACTATGGCAACATATTCTGGTCTGCTTCATGGACTTGGGCTGGTAGTTAAAACCAAGTCAAATCAAATCCCACTGCTATGGTTGAAATAGAAAAGAAACCGCTTGATAACTTAGAAAGCATCTAGGCTTCCTGGTACTGGTCCTATAGGAGTACCTGGCTTATCTTTAAAGTTGTATGTGATTTTCCTATGAGTTCTTCTGTTGACAGAGGCTATGGATACAAATGTATGATCTGGCTTGGGTCATTCGGCGGTGCAGGTCCCATTGTCCGCGACGGACTTACCTACTGCAGCGCCAGATATTCCTGATAGCTCTCGTATATTATAAAAAGGCATTTATGGCCAGATGCTGGTTCTTAGCTTTGTTCCTAAGTCGGATATCAACAACCTCTACAGCGAGTTGGTTGGCTTCCTCAGCCTTCAAACATCATTTCATAGGAATTACTGTGTTGGCATCACCTACATCTCCCATAGTGTATAAGCAGGATTAAAATTGTTTGAAATTAATCAGTTCTATTTTTAATACAAAGAACTCTCTTGCTTCTATTAGTGGTTACGAAAATTGAGCATAGGGGATATAAGGCCGCTGGATGGTGGCTGTTTCGTAAACTTAACGCCCCATAAATAGATTTCTATCGTGCATCAATACTGACTTTAGTAACCGATATATATTATGTTCACTTGATTCTGGGCGCTTTCATATTGTTACTTTTCATTATGGCTGAGTTGACGGATACTTTGCTATGTGAGCATACACTTATGCCTAAGGTAATTCTACGAACTGGGCATCAGAGATGGGTTCATCTGTCCTATTCATAAAGGCTTTCTGCATAGTTATCTCATCATCTCTAGAGAGCTTTCAACTCGCCAACTTCTTGATTCTATTGTTTCAAAGTCACATCGTTCCTGTTACACCTGGCAGAATACCCTAGACATGTATGCCATCATACAGGTCATTTATATATAGTCTAGTTATATATTCGCTATTATTTATATAAATACAATAGAATATATAGGGTATGCGAGGATATCCCGCCCATTCTACACTATTCTTTCTATTTATGGCCTTGATTGCGAAGCATGCGCCGGCACATTGAAAATGGCGAAAACAACAAGGTCAAAACACAAGAAATCACAACCGAAGAATATTTCGCCTTAAGCGACAAATGCACTATCCTGCTTGGAGATAAGGCTGGATCTAAGATGAGTATTTGAGCTTGGCAGGTTTTTCAGATCGAAATATTGTAATATCAGGGCATCTCTATTCATATTGAGGTACGTGATAAAGTGTTATGCTTATTTATAGTACTGCTTCAAATACCGAGAAAATCTATCCAATACTTTCACCCGAAATCCGAACCCCATACAGAAACACAGTTGTTCGATCCAAGATATGCACTGCTTTGTCTCGGTTTGGAATACAGACTACCAACCAACACCATCCAACTCATCTTGGCAGACATCACACAGAAGAGATTTACTCAGCACTAAGACCGACCCCTCCGGGAAAACAACAATTATATGGATAAATAGCACAATTGAGCCCTCTATGATCCAGAAATGGTGGCATCTAACCACAGTAAGCACGTTTGCTGACTGTGTTTGTGACACTGGGCTCTGCTTATCCGACACTTCTACTCGAGTAATATCTCGAGGAAGGCCCTCAACATCGGACATTCCGACGATAATACGCCAAGTGACGATTGCAAGATGGGTTGATGCTGACGGGATTTGATAATAGTCGGCGGTCTTACATATGAAGACAGCAAGACAGCTGTTAGATTTTCTTTCGTGATGATGGTTTTTAGAAAGTTCATCCTGAAAAATGATGTTACGAAATCGAAAAATGGCTTCCTTTAGGGCGCTTGATTATTTTCGGCAGCAGTTTGGTGGTGAAATTTCACGGATCGACGATGATAACTCAACAACGGATTCATCGAGCGGAGAAGATACAAAGGATATCAAGAATGAGATAGTATCGCGCAAAACTCCACATAATGGCTCGAATTTGGCCAATGCCAATATAGAGAATTATTTGGTTCGACTTCCAGCAGAACTGCAAGTAATGATTCTTCAGCATCTCACATTCGGCGAAGTCGAGTCTTTGCGCCGGACATGTCGTCTTCTGCGATATATAATCAGCAAACCCTTCGTTCGCGAGGTCTTCCCGATGATAAAGTTCGAGCTACTCTCAACATGCTATCGCTGCCTTCGCTACGATCCGGTGAGAGATCATCTTATCCACGCTGACGAGTCTGACGCGAGATATCCTCTCGCCAACGAATGTCTCGACTGTGTTTCTTCAAGAGGAGGCTTCGTCGTGGGTCGTATGTATACTCTTGGAACGTTTGCGACAGTCTGCGTGTGTCGGTATTGTGGATTCCCTGTTACTTCGGATGCTGCGTGGAAAGAGTATGAGTTCCATCGGATGTGTTATAGGAGGTACCGTATGATTCTTCTATACTACTTCCTGGTCGGCTGCGCGCAGGCCACGATCACTATTGTAGGAGGGGCGTTGTGTTGGAGGTATTATAAAGGGGAAAGGCTGGTTATTGCACCTACAATTGTAAGTGAACTGAGACCAAGAGGGAGTGTTGTGCTGATGAGTGTAGGTCAACTTTCTCATGGCGTGTTGGGTGTTTTCCTTGGGCATGGTAAGGGGAACAGAGTTGAGGACTTATCACTGGTCTTTGCTCCTGGAAATGGGTATTCTAGGGCTTTGGGTCCCTCCACTTACTAGTATTGTCAGGCTTATGGAGCGAAGGTCTGAGGGAGTTCGACCATCTGATGTTGCGACAGTGTTCTTTATTGGAAGCAACATGTAAGTCTGACCATTTTACGAAAGTAACCTACTGATGAGAGAAGGGTATTTCGCTTCCTCAACGTCTTGGGAAACACTATCCTTGTCTCCGAATACAAACTCTGGCGCCGGCACATGCCAAACCAGTCAAGACCGAAACGAATTCTCAACAAAGTCATTACGTTTCTAATCTTCTGGACGTATCCACCAAGCATAGAGCAAAATTTTCCGGGGAAATGGTGGTTTCCAAGATGGAATCCTCAGTCAGCAGGAGTTTGACCGTTTGACGCGGCAGATGTGACATGGCGCGAAATAAGGATGGCCTGGGGCAACGGGACTTGGAGTCTGGGGTAGATCCGGAGACACGGAGAGCGTGGCGGTGATAATCTCGATTGGCTGCTGGAGTTTCAGTTACTCCTTTTTCTCAGTTTTCAAATGAGATCAGATCAGATCTGCTTCTTGGTACTGCATCTGGTCTAGGAATACGGATCTTGCAAGAATCCGGGGTGGGACTTGGCTATGCTGCACGTCAGCTTCAGCTCAACAACTCAAGTATGCGCCCACGGGAGATTGATCTCCGTTGCTAGGCACAACATAGATGGCGTTGCTAGTTCTCACCAAGTCAACTTGCTTGTTTCACGGAGGATCTAGACTTCGTACCCTTGACTTCAGGAGATTATGTCGACGAGGCAGCTCGTTAAATCTTGCTCAATTTTTACAAACTCCTGCTATGGTTACTTCCTTGGTACAATGCCTGTCTTGTTTCCTAGTTCGGACCCTTCTTGGATGGTGTTTCGGTGTGATTGCTCGCAACTCGGGGATCACGGAACCCTTGGCTCTGATCACCACGTTCAGCAACATTGCCTCCTCCCTGTCCAAAAGCGCCCTGGAATGACTGCCGAGCTGACTGGTCACTACTGTTGCTATTGCTACCACCCTTGCCCTTGTTATCGTTGTCATTGCCACCAGGTTTGTCCACTCTCGGCTGGTGTTGGTCGTGGTGCGTCGCATCCCTCTTGGTTGGCGTACCGTCGTAATTACTGGCCACTCGCGTGTCCTTGGTCTCCTTTCCAGACCCATCATCAGTCTTGGATCCTCCAGTGCCAAACAAACCGCCCAGCATTCCACTGGAGTGAGAGGTGCTCGACGTACCGGCCTGTTTCTTGCCAGACATCTCAACAGAGGTTCTAACGTTAGAGCCGCCACCGCCGACTCCTCCGCCGACTCCACCGCTGGGGAGCTTCTCAAGAGGTGCTGTGGTTCCCTCTTTACGGTCAGAGTTGGCATGGCTCAGCTCGTGGCCGCCTGTAACGGCATTTCCTCCAACGCCAGCGCCGCTGAGGCCCTCGGCCTTTTTGGCCTCCGCGCGGCCCCTGCGATCTTGCTCAGGTGTAGTTTCGGGCTTAGACCTGCCTAGGTAGTAGACGCCTGCACCAAGGGCTGCTACGCCTGCTGTGATCGGTACTGCAGCAGAACCTTGTTGACCGGCGCCGAAAACTGCCTTCATTGTGAAAGTATTTCAGGAGATATGATATTAGAGTGGTTAAAGTTGATGTTCAGGAGTGCTGTAGGATCAATGCAACATCAATTGGACTATGTGAGGTGAAGAGAACAGATTTCACTCTTCTGTTTATTTTCTACTGTCCCTGTCTGTGACGTCGTTGATAAAGTCATGACGGATGAGATACTCATGATGACACCATAGATGTGTAAGTCAATACCAGAAACAGTAATATTTCAGGGACCGGAACAAGATAAGACCGAGGTTTTGTCGATATTTATGATTTTTACCGTGAAATAGAAAGCCATTGACAGTTCTAATCACGATGAAGTTATGAAAATACGATTGAATAGTCAGTCAGTCATCATGATCGAGCTGAGTTGAATAACTGGGCCAAATATTGTCAATGACGGCTTGAGTTGGTTGCCATCCATCAACCAATTATACGTCAAACGGCATTTTGTTCTTCCATCTTCCGCTCCAAACCCCAGACTCCAAGTACCGGTTCTTGGCTGGCGTAGCAGGGCAGTCTTAGCGACCTTAGCGACCGGGCTAAAAGGCGGAACCGCGATGTAGCGTAAACTAAAACCTCGGAGCCGCAGTCAACCTGTTTCCCCTCATCTCAGGGCGTTTGTATTGCAGGGGGGCAAGGGATATGAAGAATCTGGGGCAATGGGGAAATGGAACTCACCAGATCTTGGCTTTGAAATGATGATCAATACTTGAGAGGATGTTCTTTTGTAGTTACAGTGGAAACAAGGTCAGCTGATGTTTGTGCTTTGACTGTTGTTGAGATAGTATTCGTATTGATCAGGTGAGACATGGTATATCAGATTGTGAATTTGGAGAAGGGTTACATTTCTCGAGTCAGTCAGTTCAACCGTTGAAAGCATAATTATATGCAAACGTAGAAAAAGAAACGTGCTCGAGAACGTGGGATGTTCTGTGTCAGCACAACTAGGTAGGCTACAACACGGATAGATTGGCACACATCCATCATAATCGACCCATCCACGAAGCTTCTTTACTTACTTGCACGTACCCTGCCACGTTGCAGTTGAACTCTCAGATACGTTATGTACATCCTTCGTGTATGAGATCTCCACCCAACTGGCAGCGGATCCGAAGTTCTACATACATACATACATACATACATACATACATACATACGTACATACATCAACACCAACTCTAAGATGCACGGAGGTAGTACAAGTCCGGGGCCCCAGTGATCGTTTGATACGTATCATTGTTCAGACATCTGTCGTAATTTCGATCTTGTTCCCCAGAATGGCGTAGCAAGGTTGTATGCTCTTGTCTTCTCTGCTATAGTTATCTCATCCTCTGTCTCAGTCACTATATCGTCTCTTCATCACTCGGCTGGCCGGAGAATAACCAAAGTCAATCTTGGCTCTCGATCTAGTCTATCCTCAACTAGCAATTGATATTTTCCCTCCCCTAAAGAATCCCCAACAAGAAACCTCTTGCAGTATCCCCCCGCATCAGCATCAGCATCGAATCGACGGTGAGGCTGGGTCCCAGCCGGGCGAAGGGATCGTGCGGAGATGTGCATCTGGGGTTGAAGTGAACTCCAACTCTGGTCTTAGTGCTGCCAATCTAATTCCTCCCCCGCAACCTCACACATGCAGATGCAGGCTGGGGTAGCAGGAGTTACACTTTCGCTACGAGAGGCTAGACTCGTCTAGTCGACGCGTCGAATCGGAGACTTGATTACTTCGACTCTTGTTCTCCAACCCTATGAATTTCAGACATGCTTGACTCGTCTCCCGGCTGACACGGCGCCAACCAACAAGTCCAGCCCTTCCTTCTAAACGGACAGGCGGCTGATCGTCGCTTCAGAGTTAGACGCTTGGATACCGTTTGCTGTTCCTGTCCTCCTAGTGGTGGAGATCTGGGCTTGATAGACCTGGGGAAACAAAAGCAACAACGAACTAGAACTAGAACTGTGGCATGGCGCCGGATCAAAGGGTGGCGCCCCTGTTCCGTGCCAATCTGGGGGACCAGGGATGGCTTTTTGAGCTTATTGTTATTGCTGTATCATATTATATATAGGAGGGAGCTATGGCCTGATCAGAGTTTGGCCTGTCCATGTCAATTACCCCGTCTTTGCTTCTTCTTCATTCACCAGGATACCCATAATTCCGATTTCGATTCTGCATAAATAGACTCTTCTCCTTTTCATTAAGAAAGAAAGTCTTCGATACTCTCCAACCTGGACGAAATCACAATCGCAATGGCCGCTACCACCGAGCACAGCGAGCAATTCAACGAGAAGCACGATGGCCTCAACGGCTTCGACCCTGAGGCTCAGCGCCTGGAGTCTCTCAACAGACTGCGCACAGCACAGAGTGTTCAGATGAGCCCTGAGCTGTTTGAGAAGCTGTACCTTTCTCCTATGAACAATGTCAAGGGAGACCTTCGACAGACCTTTGGAAACCCTACACCTATGTACGACAGCTTCATCACTGGTTATTAGGAAAGTCTTACTAACTTTACAGGGCTCTTGTTGGTTTCCTGCTCGCCTTCACGCCCCTGACCTGCGATCTCATGGGCTGGAGAGGTGCTGGTGGCTCTGGTGCCGCTTCAAAGTAAGTCCTTCAGCAAAACCACCCCTTTTAACGCGTCTAACAACCTTCTCAGCGCTGTCTATGTCTTCATGGGCGGTCTTCTCATGCTCGTCGGCGGTATCCTCGAATGGGTTCTCGGCAACAGTTTCCCCGCCTGTGTCTTCTGCTCCTTTGGCGGTTTCTGGTTCTCCTACGGTGGTAGTCTCATCCCTGCCTTTGCCGCCTACGCCTCATATGCTCCCGCCGATGCCACATCCGCTGCTGAGGGTCTTGCTACTCGCGGCTTCAACGCCAGTTTTGGTAAGTTGAGATGTGCTATGCTTGATATTCTTGTGCTAACAGATTTTAGCCTTCTGGTTGCTCTTCATGGGTGTCTTGTCCTTCATCTTCCTCATTTGCGCCCTCCGAACCAACGTCGTCTTCGTCATGATCTTCTTCAGCTTGACCTTCTGCTTCTTGATGATCACTGCTGCTTTCTGGGCTCTTGCCGATGACTTCACTGGCAACGCTGATCTCGCAAAGAAGCTCCTTGTTGTATGTTTTCCTTATCCTCCATTAGTTTTACAACATATCACTAACATAACAATAGGGCGGTGGTGCTTTTGGATTCGTTACATGCATGTCAGGCTGGTACATCCTCATCGCTGTTCTCTTCGCCATCGTTGACTTCCCCATCCAAATCCCCGTTGGCGATCTTTCCACTGTCATCAAGGGACACAGCGAGAAGCAACGCCGCGCTTAGAGTATAATAAGGAAAAGAGGTTGTAAGGATGATACGCACACTGGGACATCTCCTTACTGGCGTTGATGATGGCGTTGAATCAGCCAACAATTGGAAATGGGTGGCTTCTTGTCCGACGTTCGGACCTTGAGATTCGAACTCTATTTAGTTATTGCTTTACAAGGCTGATATGTGTCGAAACTTAATTAGCGAAAAATACCTAGTGTATATCAGGGACCTTTCCGGATCACTCCGCATCCTTTGACTCGCCCCTATTGTGAAGAATTGCCGATAGTACGGTTCCCAGATGATACAGCAGGAGAGGATAACCTTGAAGCTAGATTCGTACACTCCTGGCGAGCTTGTGACTCGGGCCTTGCTACCAAATAAGCCACATCTTACATGCCATACTGAGAATGTCATCTATCCATCCACAATACACTCAAACAGCCGTCAAACGCCGGGAAACATTATAAAACGACACGATCTATCGCTAGTATTTAGGCAACCAGAAAAGGTATTGCAAGGTAAAAGTTTGCTCGGATATGTCAAACGGCGCGATTTGGCAACTCTAGCAACTCATAGCGCGTCCTACGTGGTATATTTCCATGAATTGGCACCCAAACGCATGATTATGGACTGTAAGTTTTTAACCGTCATGAAAATCAATTGAATGAATCTACTCCAATATTCTGAAGTCATATTTAGCCCACACGTATCTCTGACTTAAACCTCACTCAAACTCAAGGCGACCTAAGCAACACCCTTCTTCCTAAGGAGAACCTTGACATCGTCTCCATATCTCTCAAACCCAACGTTGAAACCTCCACGAAGAGTTGGCACTCGAAACTTCTCACCAGGAGCAGCCTCGATGTCAAAAGTTCGAAGCATTGTTGCCACCACTGAGAAGACAATATCAGTACCAAATACGCGACCAGGACACATATTGCCCGCAACTCCAAAAGCTCTGACTTTGCGTACGGCGCTACCGGAGATTTCACCCGCCTTGCTGATGAAGCGGGAGGCTTTGAAGACCGCGGCATCTGGGCCCCAGTTGTCCACGTCGAGGTTGGATGCACACATTGGAAGCATGAAGATCTCGCCTTGTGGAACAGCGATGGGTTCAGAGTCAGGGAGGTTCAGCATGAAGTCATGGCGAGCAATTCGAGCCACACCAGTCATGTGGAGACGAAGTGTCTCGTACCAAGCAGCCATAAGCCAAGGGCACTCAGTACGGACATTAGCGAAATCCAGACGTGGCTTGTCTTCTCCTTCAACGGGCTTGAGTTGTTGTGCCTCATTGAGAACGACCTTGACCAACTCAGGGTCTGTCAGAAGATGGCGTGTAAGCCAGACCGCTAGCGTACTAGTCGTTGCAAGAAGACCTAGGGCTGAGACCATCTCAATATGATAGTAGTTAGGGTTGGTCTCCCAGTTGGGGTCACTATGAGCCACGACATTGATGCTATGGGCAGTGGTTTGCATACGGGCTTCGCGGTGTTGGAGATGGAATTCGCGGAGCCTGGTGAGACAGTACTTGCGCGAGTTCCATGCAGAGTTCGCTGTAAGCCAGGCGAATGGTCTTCCAAGTGTGTCAAAAGTTTCGCTGAGTTTCCTTGGTTTTGTCAGTATATGTAGTGGAAGAAATAAGGGTTGCCTTACATGAACTCATTGGAAAAGTCCTGATCCATACTCCAGGGATTAGCAACTCCCCAGACTGCACTCGCCGTAGCAGAGACAGTCATCTCAAACACCCAACGTCCAACAAAGACTTCATTTGTTTCGGGCATCTTCATGACACGATCCCTGATGTTGGTGCTAGAACGTTGGTTCAAGGAAACGATGTTCTCAGCGTGACCAAACTTTTGCTTGTGCAAGGGTTGAGGGTTGTATCCAAAGACAGCCCTAATAGTTTCATCCTTAAGACCAAAAAGACGAGGACCAACGTAGACAAGAACTTGAGCAAGACCCGTATCGTTGACGTGACGGGAGAGAACTCGATCCATGCTAGGGTGACAAATGGTGATTCGTGCAAAGGGGATATTTATGGTGAAGATAGGTGCAGTAGTGGATGCAATAAGACGGTTGATGTAACGAGTGCTGTCAATGGTTAGACCGAAGAGATGGCCCAACCAGGGAACTACACCGGAGATGCGAGGGAGATTGGAGATGGAAGGGGTGTCATTGCTGAAGGACTTTTCCTTCAATGTGCTCAAGGGTGAAAAGTAACCAATCAAACGGCTTGTCAATACTGGAAGGATGTAGGCGGCCAGAGCAAAGAGGATGAAGGTGGGGATAAGGTTGACGGAGAGGACAGAGATGGGGTTCATGATTGGAGTCTGAAGAGTGGACGACATGATGAGTTAAATCGACACTGATCAACAAAATAGGAAGATTGATGTAGTGTAGTGTAGTAGAGTCTATGAGTCGATTTCTCTGTAGATCCTCTTTTCTCTCCAGGCTATCTCTTCAACTTATACAACTTCTTCCTCGAGTCTCTCGTCAACTACCAACACACCTATCGTGATCAACTGCTGGTCTCGACAAGTCTTTTCTATCACCAATCTCACATGTAAACTCAGCTCTGAACAAGCCCGAGGGTCTAGACGAGCAAACCTACATATCATGGCTTCAACTGCATCTCTCATCACACACACAATGGGCTCGATCTCTTGGAGGCAGTTCCAAGTCTACGGTCTACTGAATTCTAGGGTCACTGATACCCCTAAACAACCCTCGAAGATCCAATGAGATGTGCAGATCCTCATTGTTTGTAATTATTGAGTTCCAAGTTATTGTTGGAGTGTAGTACATGCAGTTGGTTCTTGTTGTGGACAAGTCTCTGTGAGGGTGTACACGGCGATAGTCTCACTGATGGACAATCCAACAAACAATCCAGGCTCGGCCATGCCTTGGAAAGAGGCAACGGATTCCTCACTACGCTTACATTGATACCGCCTTTCTTAGATCCTTATTTCTCACATGTTCTGAGACAAGGAGTTGGTGGCGTACTCATTTGTGATTTGGTGCATTATTGATGTTGATAACACTCGCAATATACAGTGAGTGCTTCTCAAACCCATTGCTAAGAAGAATTAAGGCCTCCGGGATTTTCACATTACTATGAAGTATGTTTATTGCCCTGAATAAAACGGTGTAGAGTTAAAGTGTCATATTAACCTCGCAATACGTGGCCCAAGATGACGAACCAACCAAACAGTTCTAGAATCTCTCCAAACATCACCGGCAGTGTGTAACCCTATCTTTTTTTAAACTATGTTGGTTCTAATACCTAGTTCCAGGTTTCTGGATCCATCTCTTTGTTCTTCGCTAAGACATGCAGATGTATCGCCTTCCAAGATCTAGATCCGGAAAGTGAACAAACTGCATATCGGATCGGTGCAACACCGGCCGAGTGCGATGAGAGCAATGACTTCGGGCGCCGGGTAAGAGTGTTTATTGCCAAGTTTTGTCGGTGAGGTGGTGTACGGGTCAACGCCATGATTTGACTGAAGGCGTTTGTTATTGTTCTGCAGCTCGCACGGTTCATATATAGGTCATGCGCTACGACGGAAAATTGAGATCGCAAATACGTCTATATCACCAACTATCGGCATCATCGACAATATCTATCATCACATGAGTTGGCGATGGTTATAACCAACGGTGGCGTCAATGTTGACTCCTCAGCGGTGCACGATCCATGGATCTTCACCCACTTGAAAGAACGGTATCAAATGGCTGAATAACGGTCTGTCGCCTGATTGGATATTCTGATAGTCATGCCAACGGTTTATGATAACGGTGAGCACGTATAGGAATGCTGTTGGATGTGGACGCCTTTGGTTTGGTATGCAAGGGAGACACAAGACTCGAGTTGGACAATTTCCGGTACAACGGCTGTCATGGCATTGCAACTGTTACACAGAGGTCTAATATTATGTTAGTATTCTGAATAGTTT
Source organism: Fusarium concolor (assembly GCA_013184415.1). Classification (NCBI taxonomy): domain Eukaryota; kingdom Fungi; phylum Ascomycota; class Sordariomycetes; order Hypocreales; family Nectriaceae; genus Fusarium; species Fusarium concolor. The sequence goes on from JABCJY010000144.1 coordinate 26,011, forward strand.
TCTGGTGTTATCTGCGTTAAGAGGCACTTACTCTGCGGCTTTTGAAGTACTGTAGGAGTCCGGTTGGTGAAATTAACAACATAATGATTTTTCTCACTCTGGCCAACATGGAGACCAAAGCGTGTGATATTGAACCATCCGATAATCTTCAGCGGTATCATTATCCGCCGACTAGGGACGAGCCGATTATAGATCAATATTGCAGTCTACCTCAGCAGAGAATCTGAAGAAGCCAAAGTTCTTGTATTCTTTGTATTGACGCCAACAGTTCATATCAAGGCACTGGCCTCAAGGTGCAAAGCAACAATGGTTTCTCGTCATTCATTATCATTAAAATATCCCCACGCCCTGCTGCACAGCTCATACATAAAACACTCATATGCCTCTTACTGAGGTACCGACATTCCAAATATCGGAAGCATAAACCAAGCGTGGCTCGAATCATCGGATCGGAAGCGTCATATTCCCGCCACCCCTTGCACGTCGTCGCCCACGGCCAACGCCGATGAAGCCCCCTCCGGAGCGAACCTCCATCTTCCTAGCCAGGTTGTTCAGCTCCTTCAGGAGGCAACACGCCGCCACAACTCGGAAACTCTCTAATTCGCCAGTGCCGTGATACACCAGTGGAGCCATTTCTTTCCCGATGCATGCAACTGCCACACAAGCCCAGCATAACTCGACGACATCCTCTCTCCATCGTGAGGGGGCTGCGCCTGTGTCGGTGGCTGTGCTTAGGGTCTCTGCACCATCGCCCACGCCGCGGTCACGAATTTGCTTGACAATCCATGTCATGATACGGTCGATCTCTTCCTTGAGCTTGATAGATGAGTCGCTCTGGCGTCGGGTCTGAGCACCTCGTTTGTTGAGAATGAAACCGCAGAATACTTCGACTTCTGTTAAACATTTGCGTGGGTTTTCCGAAAAGTGCCACATCTCGTCGGTAATAGACGACTCGTATCTAAAATGAGTGAGTATCTTGGAATGGCGGAGTTCGTGGGGTTAAACTTACAGGCCTCGGATCTTCCATGCCTCTTCCGACCTTCGTTTCCAATCAATGTCAAGATTATACTTAGCTACCTCTGTTTTCACAACGGTCAACAACTGATCCCACACTGATGGCCCAGCTGTGTTAATACTGCGATGAATGTCCTCATCCCAGATCTTTTTCTCATCAACATTCCGATACAGATGGCCGAGTATTTTCTCTGAACAGTAATATTTCGTTTTGTAACGGGCCATGTCATCATCGCCGTCATCGTCTTCATCTTCGTCGTGGATGTGATCGATCTCTCCCTTGTCGTACAGTTTGAGTGGCGGTGCTGATGCAAGGCTTGAGGAACTGTCAGTACGGCCTATCAAACACAAACAAGAATTCTCTTACAAATCAGGTCGGAACCGCGGGTTCTTGGGTAGGTCTTTGATATCAACCGGAATCCCCGTCTTGGAGAAGTCGACTGCTGTAGAGTGCAGCCCCGCCAGTTGGATACAATCAGAATGAATCGTGCCCTGCTCATGATAATCGGCCAAGACCACATGTCTTGTTGCAATCATTCCCAAGATATCAGTTCGCATGAAGTCAACAAAGAAGTCGGCGATATCTTCAGGCCTTACCGGGCGATCTAATGGTTTTGGCGCAACTCTCGGGTAGTCGGCCGGACTAAAATAATTCTTAGGCATTGCGTCCTGATCCCAGATGATGTTGTAGAGATCACCGTCGAGGTCTCCTCCACTCAACATACTTGGTAGGTCGCGATCGCCTTTTTGACTGAATACAATGCAGTTCTGTAGGCTCTTTAGAGGATGTCCCAGCGGAGGGGTGACCTGGTTGACGAGCTGGATATCGCCTGGATGAAGAGCTGGTGAGCGTGTGACTATAATTCGACCATCACGCAGAGAGGAGTCGACGCGTCGACCGTTGAACACGCTATGAGTCTTATCATATGTGACATAGACCTCACCCTCTTCAAGGAATCCCGTCTCATCCATGATGCCGAAAAGCGTCACTCCTTTATAAACAGGAATTCGTGCCTTGTGCTTCAGCAGTCTCAATTCTCGTAAGATGACGTGCTCAACAGCCGATTTGAGAAACTTGTCTCGGCGATAGTCGATTCCCATTCTCTCTAGCTGTTTGACCAGCTTTGGTAGACCCATGTTTACACCAATTGCTTGGTATTCCAGGAATTGGCTCGTATTGCTTGCGTGGGAAGTGACATTACGCAGTATATCAAGTGCGTTGTTTTGGAGTTTGAAGAACCACTCATCAGACGTCCCCATGTCTTCCAAGATCTTGATCATTTGGCGGTTCAATACAAGTCGCAGGGGTTTGGATGACGCGTCGCAAATTCCGAGTTCCTTAACGTCGTCGCTTGGAAATTTCATCATGGATTCTGGTCGGATGCAGAATACCTTTCCCGTGAGTCTGGTGTCCAAGGAAAGCATTCCCTTGCAGCCGCCCCATCGAATTTGGAGGCATGTTGGCACCGAAGCTCGCAGTGAGAGATAGGGCCAAATCTCCTCCAGCGCGTCTTTGGAAATCGTCCCGACGCCATCGCTGAATACACGAGACCCATCCTTTGATTTAACATCTGGAATTTGCAGTGCTTGAATTTTGGTCTCGAAGATTGGGACTGCATATGGTGTTTCTGAGAAAGCTTGACCGATTCGTGCGGCGCACTTTGCCGGCACTCTAATCTCACTGAAATCACCGAGAGCTTGCAGGATAGCTTCGGGAGTCTGGCGTTCATAGTTCGAATCAGTAAATGGTGCAGAAAACCAGGCAGAGTGAGATCGAAGAGACGAATGTGAAAATCCTAGGAAATGGAACTTTCTCCCTGCGATAACGACTCCCTCATCCATGACGTGTCGGAAACGTGAATAGATCGGTTCGTTGTCGACTTTGGGATGAAAGCTCAGTTCCTGGCCATCCTCTTCGCAGAAGATGACGCGCAGGAAATAGTCGTTGTTCTGGTGGTACTTCCGCAGCACTCTGTTCTTACTTTCGGGATCAGGACCAGAGAGAAGAACACGCGTAGGAGTCACCGAAGCTTTGAAGACATAGATTTGATGGTCTGGTATCTTGGCTCCATAGATTCGGTCTCTCTGGGGATTTTCTAATCGTGCCTTGTATTCCTCATCCATGATGTTGGCCATGATCCTAATCACATCCAACTCATCAGGGTCAGTACCAGGACAGGGGTAGGGAATCTTTTGGAGGAGGGCCTTCATGGCCACTGTAGTTACAGGAGCGGCGACTTGCTTCTCCTTCGAATTCGCGATGACATGATCTAGAAGCTCCAAAAGATCTATACCGCTCGACGGGTTGATATAGTTGTTCCATACCAGAGCTTGAACTTGAAATAGAAGGGCGAAATGAACATTTCCTGATGTTAGGAGAGTCTTGGCCTTCTCTATGAACTGCTGGCGGCCAATGAAGTGGTTGCTCTGTGTTTCCATGTACGTCCACAGCACGGTTGGCAGGTCGTGATAGGTAATAGCAAGGATATCTCGGCTCTTGACAGATCGCAGGACTTCCTCCATGAGACCTACGGACAGGAATCTGATGCGATAGACGAGACAGGATGCTGAATATTCTCGAATCAAACACCAATCCACCAAACCTTGCACTCTTTTCCACACCTGACTCGAACTCTCAGATCTGAAAGGCGTGTACATTTTGGGTGGTTCGGTCAAGACTAATGTGATGGAGGCATCATTCCGACTAGCGATGAGGTGTTGAATAGTATCATTGTGAAAGTCAATACGGTTGCCATATTCATTCTGAACGGTCAACCACTGCGGCATGAACTTGCCGATGACATTGAAGGGGAGAATCAAGCTGTGGTGTTCGACAAATGTGAGGGCCTTGTCAGAATCGCGAAAAATGTTACCACCACAACTGATGCCGATGATATCGAAAGCTTTTGCCGGAGCTTGGCGGTCCTTAGCGGCGGTGGCAACTGGTTTTTGCTTTTGCTTTTTATCGCGTTCGTGCTTGAGATGCGCGATCGCGTGTTTGTCAAGTGGTCGAGTGCTCAGTTCAACGAACACGGCGGTCTTGAGAATATGAAGGCGCGGAGTATCTTTCGGCTTATTGTTGGCTCGGAATGGATATCTTGGGTTCATGTTCTCCTTTTGCTGGTCCTCATGGCGTCTTTGCTTGCCATGCCTCTTGAGAAACACCTGGCCATCTCGGACTTCAAGAAACTTGATCCATGCCTGGGACTTCCGCTTAGGTTTTTCACAGTAGAAGTCCGTGATGTTCAAGGCTTTCATGAACTGAATGAGTTCGCCCTTGAAGCTTTCTTCCGACAAGTCCATAGGGACGTTTCGACAGAGTACTTCCATTTTAGCAGATGGGCAAGGCCAATGGCCTGGAGTGAATCAGTGGTGTTTTCTCCAAGTAAGAAATCGTACGGATGTCTCATATGCGCGGAAAACGAGTGAAAATTCTATGATCCATTAGCTAGGTACGTTAGCATGCCGATGTGGCTATTAGCTCTCACATGTTCAGCGCATTCTCAAGGGCAAAGATGCGGGCAACCAATATGAGCAGCGGAAATATGTGCAGTTCCGGCTTCTCAGAATCACCTGAAACAGAGTGCAGGTTGTGAAATCAATGCGAATTGTTATATTGGATGAGATAGCGAACCTTATGCGGGAGGCCGGCTGTTATGGTATATCTTGATATGCACATACTGCGTTTAACGGAGAAGCGAGAGTAAGGTGATGGGAAGGAAGGCGGGTGGAAAAAGCTAAGGCGGTTCAATATTGCAATGCCTTATTGGGCAAGAGCGGTGTTTGCACCTGCACTGCTCGGCACTGGCAGACAATGGCAAAGACAATGAAAGACAATGGCAAAGACAATGAAAGACAATGGCGCCGCAAAAGTGTAGGCGAGGGTGATGTACAAGAGTGCCTAACAGCAAACAGTGTAATCTTACACCATCAGCTGTTAGATCCACAGTATATACTTTGGTTCTAGCATCGGCTCCTGCCGGCGCGATAGCTTCTCGGTGTGCGGCGGTGTGGGCCCTTTATTCGCGGTGAAGTTCGGTGAGTTCGGTGAGTGGCGGGGTAAATATTTACACCTCCGGCATCAAACGTTCCCGATTCTATCTGCCGAGCCGGTCGCAAACTCCCGCTCCACCTGCCGTCATGTAAATCGTTCTTCCGGAAGCCCAGAGGGTGCTTTATATCAACTGAATTACCGCTCATTGAGCTTATATTCTTCAATTACAGCTACCTATACACACTGCCATCATGTCTCCTCCTGGTAACCTCTACGTCACGATGCAGCCCAAGCCTGGGCTGTCTCTGGACCAATTCCACGAGTGGTATAATAATGAGCACGGCCCGACTCGTCTGCGTCTTCCCCAGATCTTCTCCAACGGTATCCGATATAGGGCGACCGATGGACAGGAACCTACGTATCTCGCCTCTTACGACGTGACGTCTATGCCACACCTTGAAACCGAGACCTATCTGACATTGCGCGCGAACCGATCTCCTCGAGAAGCCGAGACAATTGGTCAAGTCGACGTTAAGAGATATTTCTGGGACTTGGTTAACTCCCAGGAGTCTAAGGAATTCACTCCTTTTGAGAAGCTCTCCAACGAAGAGGCTGAGGGCCTTCAGACTACTGCGGTCACAATTGAGCTCAAGGACGTAGAGGGGGCTGAAGAGGAATATCAGAAGTGGTTGGTTGAGGAGCATATCCCTATGCTGGCCAAGATTCCTGGCTGGTTGCGCTCGCGCGCCTTCAAGACTTCATATCTTGAGGGTCAGGGCAAGACAACTTTCCTTGCGCTTCATGATTATGCTAAGGAGAACGGCCAAGGTGGACCGGAGCACAAGGCTTCGATGGATACTCCTTGGCGCACCAAGGTCTTTGACAACTACGTTGCTTCCAAGGGCCGAAGGACATATTCTCTCTTCTACGTCTTTGGCCCAGCTCCTCGGGAACTAGAGTCATTGTCGAAGCTTCCATCCACAGCCGCTTTCACCTCTCCCGACTCAAAGCAATCAACCACACCTGGCCCCAACGCCGCCATTAACTCCTTTATCACAACTTCAGACTCTCTGGTCATCCCATACCGATTGGAGGGTAATCCCGATCCCAAGGCTCCCACAGTCGCATTCACCAATTCGCTGTTGACTTCGCTTCACATGTGGGATCCTGTCGTGGAAATCCTTAAGCGAGAACGTCCTGACCTACGAATTCTTCGATATGATACCCGTGGCCGACATGCCGTGCCTCAGCCTCCTGTAGCTGCTACCGTGGATCGATTGACTGATGATATTCGAGAAGTACTTGATGCCCTCCGTATCACCAAGCTGCATACCCTTATTGGCGTTTCCTTCGGTGGTGTGACTACCCTGAACTTCGCCATTAAGTACCCGGAGCGTCTCCAGCAGTTCATTGCTTGTGACTTCAACCCTACATCAAGCCCTGCAAACACCCAAGCATGGAAGGACCGAACAGCCCTTGCCGAGGAAGACGGTGGAAAAGGAATTGAGAAGCTTGCTGGGCAAACAGTGCAGCGATGGTTCCATCCCTCTACCAACGCCGAGACCGTTAAGTGGATGACGGAAATGGTTGCCGCCAACAATGTTGAGGGCTTCAAGTACAGCAACACAGCTCTTTGGGATTATGATCTCAAGCCTAAGATGGGCGGCTGCAAAGTGCGCGGCTTGTTTGTAGTCGGAGAGGAAGACGCGAAGGGTGCTCTGGTCAAGGCGATGGATGCAAGCAAGGGACTGCTTGGTGATAGCGGTGCAGAGCTGAAGATTGTCCCTCAAACAGGCCATCTTCCAATGTCTGAAAACCCCCAGGCCTTCTGGGAAGCTGTTCGAGAATTTTTGTAAACTTGAATAGGAGATACAGGATTAAAATACACAAAGCCCTGATCGGGTTCCACAAAAGAAATTAGATATTCTTACTATGCCTCCTCTCCCTTCTCCTTGACAGGTACGTTCTCATCCAAACCATACTGCGTGTCCAGCTCTTTACGTAAGGGAATATCCTTTTCAAACAGAGAAAGCAGAAAGGCAAGTCCACCAAACGCCACGGATATGATGTAGACTTTTCGCAGCGATAGCATAAATACATGTCTAATCTGAGTCTGGATCTCCTCGTCAAACTGCAGAACAAATGCTCGCGTCGCACTCTGGTAAGAATCTCCGGAGCTAAGTGCTTCTCTCGCCAACTCGCTATCGATCATGTGCGAGTACTGCTTCGTGTAAGAGTTGAACACAGTTCCTGCAATGGCGACGCCCCAGACCGCGCCAAAAGAACGCATGAAAGTCCAGTTTCCTGTAGCTGCAGCTTGGTCTTCCTCTTCAGTGGCGGCTTGGAAAGCGGGGAGAAGTGTATTTAGAAGGAAGCCAGAACCAATAGCTGGAATGAATTGTAACAGGATCCAAGCTGCTGGGGAACTATTTTCATCGAGAAGGCCAAGCATACCAACGCCCAAGCTCATGATTAAGAAACCTGATACGTGTAGCATCTTATATTTGCCCCATTTTGTGAGAATGATGGCGGATAGCGCAGCACCGGGGATGGCGATGAGAGCGATGGGAAGCATTTGAACTCCTGACCTTGCAGGACTGGAGAGCCTGACGGCTTGGAAGTAAAGGGGAAAGAAAAAGTAACACCATTGGATGAGCACCATGTTAAGAAATGTGTTGATGTAGACGATGTATGATGTGCGACCTGGGAATAGTCTGATGGGCATGACAGGCTCAGAAGGGATCCCAGAGGCTTCATAGACGACAAATCCGACAAGACCGAGAAGTCCTATTATAAGGGGTGCTAAAATTCGTGCGTCAGACCAGGGATAAACAGGGCCTGCCCATGTAAGGGCAATGAGAATCGAAACGCTGGATGCGATGAGGATAGCATTGCCAATATAATCGATACGGCGAAGCTTATCCATAGTCGATTGTGTTTTATCGTATTGGAGGTTTAGGAAGAAGTACGTAACGACCATGGCAGCGCCTCCGAGGGGAAGATTAAGATAAAACACCTGAGTTCCAAGTCAGTATAGATCATCGGGCGTTGTCTAGCAGATAGACTTACCCATCTCCAAGTCGTGTTCTCAACAATAGAGCCACCGAGGAACGGTCCAACTGCAAATCCAATAGTCATTACAAGAAGGAGAATAGCGATGTAATTTCCTCTGTATCGGAGAGGCACTAGGTCCGAGATGATCACGTCGTTGGCCATGGTAACTCCTCCAGCACCAACGCCCTGAATGGCGCGTCCTGTGATCAGCATTGCGCCGCTGTTTGCGCCACCTGCGATACCACTTCCGAGTGTATATAAGGCGAAGATGAAAATCATAACCTTTTTACGACCCCAGAGGTTGCAGAGCTGACCGAATAGGGGTTGGACACAGGCCCTGTAACATGTTAGCACTCGGACGTAGGGTAAAGAAGCAAGCTTACGTCGTGAGGAAAAAGACATTTGTGACCCAGATATAACTAGTCCCAAGATTGAGACTCTTGACGATAGTTGGAAGAGATGTAATGACAACAGTTCCTTCGAGAGATGCAAGGAGTGTCGCGAGGACGAGAGTAACCATGATCATCCAGAAGCGATAATCTCTGTTGAAAGGCGGTGGCTCTTTATTTCCATTAGTGGCAGTTTGAGCTTCTTCATTTTCCTGTGCTGTTTTTGTCTGATCTGACAAGTCAACGGATGCTGGTGGTGAGGGTGTTTGGTTGGGCAATCCAGCCGTATGAGGCTTGGTAGTGTCTTTCATCTCTGTAGTGGTCATGCTGAAGCTGCAAAGTTAATTGATTTTTGATTATCTTGGCAGTCACATTGCCAGAGGGAGAACTAGATGTATATAAGTAATTTTTTGGTCTTTGAAATATGTAATAGTTAGGAGGATGCATCGGAGCCTTTGAAGCGCCAGGACTGGTTCGGTAATTACAGTGCTGACGCAGTCCGCTCTATAGCAAAGAATTACCGGTGGCTTTATGTGAGATGAAGCTGACGTTCGGATGCTTTTGTCAAGACACGGACACCCCTCTCCCGTCTTACAGTTCGTGAAGTGGATGTCTTATTGGACGCGTATTCAATAGTCCTCCCGAATGTCCGCTGGGTAGATAGGGATAATAACAATTGATACACCATGATACCCCAAGCCTACCAAAGTATCATCCGAATGATGGTTTGCAACCATCCGGTCCCAAAATACAAGAACGATTGGCAAAAATAACTAGATGTTAGAAAGACAAAAAAAGAACACCAATCGACGCAGGCCTGATTCGAACAGACGCCTCCGAAGAGAATAGATTTCTAGTCTATCGCATTAGACCACTCTGCCACTGCGCCTTCTTATTGGATGAACATATTGCATTGTAGACAAACTATGTAGCATTGCAGAATGAAATCGAACTGGTATCACAGTAATTTAGGATTATTAGATGATATCCGATTTCTATTGCTTTATCAAGCAGTAGACTCTTTATATACTTAGATTAAATACAGAACTCGATGGTTCAACATTATGCAACAGCAGTGGTTCCATCGATGCAGCAAGTCATAAAAGGCTATATAAAGTCCTAGGATATCCTAAAACCCAAGTTGCGACAGGCGTTGTCAAAGTTCATGGGTTCACACATTGCGAAATCGGACGCAAAATTTCGCTGACGATATGATCAATATTACTCAAATTCAAGCTACTTTAAAAGGTATGTGAGAAAGTTAAACCTATTCATCATGGTCGAAGCCCTGCTCCCAGCGATGTTTCCATGATCTCGTCCCATTCATAGCTCGCCACTTATTTAACCTTGCTGACAACAAACTGGGCAGCAGCATTGGCATCCCTGCTGTAAGTCAAGTGCTCGGGGGTGATAGCAGCAGTACCAGCGCAAACACCATCGCCAGTGTGGCAGATGATCTTGACTCGGTCAACGGGAACACCCTCGACGGCCTGTCGCTGGACTGGAAAGTTGTTAGTTCTCTGATCGATCCGATGTGATAGGTGTTACTTACAGGGGTCACCAAAGTTGACAACGGCGGCGATGTTCCTGGTGGTCTCAGCGGGGAGGGACTTGGCTGCGTTGTGAACCAGCATAGCTCCCTGTGAGTATCCAGACATGACGACCTTGGTCTTGGGGCACTTCTGGTAAGCCTGCTTGACAAGGCTCGCCCTATTTCAAAGTCAGTTATATCACTTAATGGCCTCAATGGTTGACTTACATCTTCTCAGAGCCGGCCTTGTCACCCATCTGCATAATACCACCGACACTGGCAGCGTAATCAACACCCTGAACAGCCACCTTGTCGCTTCCGAGCTGCTCAGCCAGTGCCTGGAAGAAAGGAGGTCCAGCAGCAGTGCCAACGTTGCCCATCTCAGTGGTGCCACGGGCAAAGATGACAGTCACGTCCTTGCAGTCGCCACTGAGGCCGTTCTGGGTAGAACCGCCGAAACCTCCACTGCTGCCGCCGGCAGATCCCAAAAGGCTGCCGAACGGGGAGGAGAATGAATCTCCCTCAGAGCGAGGAGACTCTGTAGAGCCTGTGAGTTGAGCAGCGGGAGTGTCTCCGCTAGTGTCTCCGCCGGTTGAGTCTCCAGCTCCAGGGATGAGACCTGAAAGACCACCGCCGAGAGGAAGCTTGGAACCACCGCCAAGAAGACCTGTAGGGAGACTTGGGAGACCGCCAGTGGAATCTCCAGCACCAGGAACACCAGGAATGCTAGGAAGCCCACCGGAAGAGCCGCCATCAGAGCCGGGAAGGCCTGGAATACTAGGAAGACCACCGGAAGAGCCTCCCGAGTTAGGAAGACCAGGGATGCTTGGGAGAGCTCTCTTAGAGCCTTTAGGTTGAGCGGCAGGAGTATCTCCGCCAGTTGAGCCTCCAGCTCCGGGGACGAGACCTGAAAGATCACCGACGATAGGGAGCTTGGGGAGCTTGGGGAGACCTGTAGGGAGACTAGGTAGGCCACCAGCAGAATCTCCAGAACCAAGACCTGGAATGCTTGGGAGTCCACCAGAAGAGTCGCCATCCCCAGAGCCGGGAAGACCAGGAATGCTTGGGAGTCCGCCCTTTGAGCCTCCAAGGCCGGGGATACCAGATCCGAGACCCTGTCGGCGAGCAATGGGGCCAGCCACTGCAAAGGGCACGAGAGCAATGAGAACAGACTTGGGGAGCATGATGAAAGAGTTGAAGTTGTAAACGAAAGAGGTTATTTAGAAACGAACGAAAGGAAAAGCGAATGAATGGAAAGTTGCTGAGTTGAGTTGATCTGTCTGGTTTCGACTATTTGGACGAACCTTAGCCAGATTATATGCTTCAACTCCAACGCTCGAGCCTTTGGTTCGACAACCCTGCATCATGATAGATTCATCCAAGCCAGTATTCATCTCATCCGTCATCCGCAAGATCTTCCAAAGTCGGTTAGGTTTCCGAGCCTTCATTAATCCCCCACACACCGTTAGATCATTTTCGCCCGTGCCATTACTCAAAACCCTGGCGGGAATGCTGTCGAAGATCGTTGATGTAAATCCTAAGGGTGAGCTGGTAGGGGTTTGCTTGAATGGTGAAACGGGACGATTGTGCCAAGGGAGCAGATGAAACAGCGGCTTGGGCCGTGCTCTTGAAACGGTTCAAATTGGACAAAATAAATGAGACACTCTCACACTAATTCTGGTAAGGGACTATATATGTTGGCTCGGGGCTCATATGTACGCTCAGTTTCATTGGGAAACAATGGGCCGCACGTTTCTTTGTTAATTTGTTTGACGGTAGGCAAACCCGAAATTGTAGTTAATATGGAACGCATGAAGATATACTGGTTATGGTCTTGTAGATCATGTAATGGATTGATTAGATAACTAATATTGAACTAACTTTATTGACTGTTAATTCCTTTCAAGGCATTTTTGCTTGATCAGTTGATAACGGACTGACTCGAGCTTCGTGAAGTTAAATTGCACCTCTCGTACCATTCAGTTCGAGGAATAGTGCTATCCACACTGGAACTAGGTAAAACATGAGAAGTAGGTGAGTCTGGTGGGAAAACGTTCATTCTTTATGATATGTGATAAGTAAAATCGCTATGCTTTCCAAAAATGACTGAGAAGAGTGCCCGAGATATCCGATCATTCTACACGTTACTTCGTATATCACCAATTCTCCTATTCGTGGAATACACATATAACCTCCGTTGCTCAACAACAAACATCATGTCTCACAACTCGCAATGTTATACAATCTTGGCCTCGGCATGTTCCTTCTAGCTCACACACTAGCAGGGCTCCCCTTCGGAGGCACGAGCTCAGTGGCCTCATCGCCCCTCTGATCAGCGAGACGAACCTTGATGCCCGCGTGCTGAGCGTAAACGCGGAGGCCGATCACGCACACGGCATTCCATGGTTGTTTCTTTCGCTGCCGCAGTCGCGGATATAGAGTCGTGGGCATATCGCTGTCCGAGCTTGAGGAATCATCATCAGATGCCGAGGAGGACTCGGACTCTGCGTCTGAGCTGTCCACGTCCGATTCGGAGGTTGGTTCAGTGGGAGGTGTGAATACGGGGTATGTATCCATGCTTTGAAGCGTTGTTCGTCTGCTGTGTTGGGGACTGTGCTCTCGTGAGGGTATCTCTGAGCCTGGGGGAGATGGAAGGCCTCTGGGAAGGCTCGCAGTTGAGGACCTAGAGGTGGGGTCACTAGAGTCGAGAGATCCTCTTCTCTTTTCCTCAGTCTCTTGGCTTGTCTCTTGCGAAGACGGCTCCTTTTTTGGCTCGACTGATGTTTCACTAGAAGTCGAGGCCTCCAAGTCGTTCTTGAAAGTATCTTCAGGCCAGAATCCAGGCGGAGCCTTATCTGATTTGACTCCAGTATCATCTTCTTTGGTACTGGGCTCTTCATCGGGTTCTTTCTCTTGAGTGGGCTCATCCTTCTCCTTCTCCTTCTCTTTCTCCTTCTCTTTTCTGCTTCTCTCTTTTTCAGTGTTCTTCTCATTCAGACACCGATTATACTCGTTCCTCATCTGCACCATCGCTTCCTCCATACGGGCCATCGCCTCTGCCATCTGCTTCTTCTTCTGATCTTGTTTCTTTCCCTTGAGTTTCTTCTTCTTCTCAATCTCTCGCTTCTTACGAAGAGCCTCATCTTCATCAACAATTCCACCCTTTGCGTGGGCCAGATCGTATTGCAATCCAATTTGGCGCAGTTTATGGGGATTGTTGTCGGCTCCCATCTTGACCGTCTTCTGGACAGTCGGTAGCCACGCGTACCTCTCGGCCATGATCTTGGGAATAACTTCATAAATACCTGGTTCGAGTTCAACTTCACAGTTGACCGAACGTCGATCCCATTGATGCACCGGACGTACCGAGCAAATGGGCGTTTTGTCGTCAGATGTTTTGAGGAGAAAGTTGAGAACAAATTCATATTGGCCCTTTAGGTCAGTGAAATAGCGTTCATCGAGCTGATCTTGTCAGTATAGGTTGATATCACGAGGTGACAAGACATACCTGTGAGAGGACAATAACCACCATGCCCTCTTCCTTGACCTCGATAATGAACTTCTTCTTGAGATAGCCGGTAAGCCAGGAGATGCTGACGCTTGTCCACTGTTGAGCCACAGTCCAACGTTCGTCAAAGAGGCGAGTCCTATACATCCACTTGAAATTGTCAAGCATGTCGTTATAGGACATCCAGAAAATTCCATCGTCGCCGAACTGGTGTTGGAGTTTTCGAATCATATGCGGAGTCCATTGCTTGGAGCCATCAGCCCATGGGCCATGCCACTCGCCATGGCCGTCTTCAGATTTCTGTCCCCAGGGGTTTCTTACGCGCGTTAATTGTCTGAAGCAAGGTGGCTACGACTGAGACAGAACTTACCGAATCTTAACCAAGCGAACTTTGTTGCCGTCCTCATCTTCAACCTCAGCCACTCTTAGAATCGAATATGCATGTCGCAGAACAATCCCATTGTTGTGCTCCTCTCCTGGGCCACCAGCAGATAGTCCAAAGACAAATTCACCATCCTCACCATCGGAGCTTAACATTTCACGCCACAGTCTCTCTTTACGAAGGACTCTGTTGCCTGCAACCACGGTAGTGACACCACCTGTGAGGTCTTCAACAGCAGTACCGGCCCATCCACCATCCAAAGCATGATAGTCACCGTGGACTTTGGCAAACTGGAAATGTTAGAATTTGTCTTGCGTGAGTATATAAAACAACTCACTGCTTTCTCGAGCAAGGGGAGCCAGGTCTCATTAGGATCTTCGCACTTGGCAAAGTACAGAGACTCGGAACCTGTCTGCTTCTGCTTCTTGTAAAGTCGAGCTTTCTTGCCCGTTGCATCGTAGACTTGGCTATCCTCTCCAAAGTCCTTGTGTCTCAGGTAGAGGTTATCGTCCACAACAGTCGAGATCCACTCTCCATCGCGATTGAAGACGAAACCGTAGACACCGCATTCTTCGTCTTTTGCCACACAAATCTTCTTCATCAAGTCTTTGCGATGAGCGATTGTTGCAAGGGCAGCCAACCACCAGCAGTCGCCGCTAGCACCCTGCTTGATGTCGGAGCTAGAGAAGCCGCCAACTGTGAATTGAGGGTTCTCAAAGATCCAGGGAATACGATGGACAGAGCCTGGTCTAGAACATCGGAAACCAAAGTCCTTAGCATTGGCCATACGCTTTCGCAAGCTGTTCGTTTGAACGTCCAGTTTATTTTTCTTCCGTGAGTGGCGAGGTTTCTTGGCTTGTTGAGTATCGATTTTAGATCCAGATGTTGTTATCTCATCATCACTGCTGTCATCTTCAAAGCGCCTTCCTCTCAAACCATTGAGACAGTTATCTTGATATGACGCAAAGTCTGTCTCTATATCAAAGTCTGGGTCGCTGAACTTGGCATTGGTACGTTCACATTCCCGGACAATAGCTCTGACTCGAGCACGGCACTCTTTAGCCGCAGCCTCGTAGCTCTGTGCCGCATTGCGAGACTTGGGATATGACGAGTCGGCATCTGTGAGGAGTGGCTCATAAAGGCTCTGGGGGAAGATGGAAGTGACTTTCCCAGGAGTTCTTGAGTGATACTTTGTCCAGAACTTAGATACAAGAGCTTGAGGGTTGAGAGGTTTCTTTTTCGGCTTAGCAGGAGCCGGCTGCTGTCCAGGAGGAGGTGGTGCAGGCCTCATGATTAAAGATTATGGTTCAAGATTATGTTTCAAAGATTGAGGTTCTGAGGTTGAGAACACAAAAGTGCAACGCGGGAACAGGCATCCAGGTCTCTATATACCCTTCCAAGATATGTCGACTGTGAATGTCTATTGGATGTCTTTGTTACTCAGACAATGGTCCGTCTGTGGCTGATCACCAGGTATCTGCACGCACGCATCGCCGTGTTGCACATGCGATCGCGCAAAGTATACTGGAAGTGCAGTGCAGCCATCTGCAGGCTGCTTGGCCTGTAAGCCGCCGCTTTATGAGCTATCGCCCGTACCGAGTTGGTTACAATATGCATCGCGAACAAGGCTGTGCTAGTAGAAACGGTTGAAAGGGAGGGTGAAGTGCAGCAGGGAGCGTTACAGCTAATTAGGCAACAAAGAACAATAACTGGAGACGCTGAAGAGTCACGGGGTTTCCAAGCTCTGATAGGTTGATAAAGCTGATGTTGGAGGTTGAAAGAGAGGCTCTTTCTGAGTGGCAGTGTTCAAAGAGATCCGTATGGATTATGATTCGTAAGTTTTCGCGGCTATCGGCCGAAACCGACGGTTCATTGCAACTTTGCAAGAAATAAGGCTGAAAATCGTCTGTCATTTTAAATGCCATTGTACCTACCCTAAAAGCAGCGAGTTTGGGGCCATTTACAACAGGCAGAACTAAAGCAACAGGTGCATGCCCAGAAGAGCACGAGTGAGTGAATAACTTGGTTTTATAAGCCTCACTTGACAAACACGGCTGATCTAGTCCGCTTTGCTCTGTTTTGAGGCCGTGAGTTCACGCTCTGTAGCGGGATCGTCTGACGTTGTATTGCAGTTGTGAAAGACGAATCATAGAGGGTTCGGTCTCTGCCACGTCAGCAGGGAAGATGCCTTGCGAGAGCCTGGATGATCGATCATGAGAATGAGGCTCAACAAGAGGCAGAATGGGAGCCAGAGTGGGAGCAAGAATTTGAGGCTGAGTGAAGATGTGATGGGTAGAATACCGAAGTTGGGCCATATCTAAGGATCTACCTACCCTGGGTAAATCATGCTCATCATACTCCAGCAGAACCTTGTGATACAATAATTATGTGATGATCGGATTTTCAATTTTCTAGAAAGGGCAAATTGACCTTACTGATTTGAGTTCTGTTACAGATAATCTAAGATAGCGATTCAGTCAGTGCGGGTTCTAATTGCCTGATACCACTTTGACAGCTCTGACAGCTTTGACAGCCTCCACTTGGTTCAACAACGGCCTTGATTCCAGATGGTTCATGAGTCATTTATTATTAACCAACGTTTTTCAACTTTTGCGCTTTCCCCTTTCTCAGTCAAAACGGTTCCCGATGCCATGTTTTGAGCAAACTCTAAGCTCCATAGCGGACCCGGGATCCTCGGGGTTTTCAGGGAACAGCAGCGTCAGTCACGCAAGAGACAGGACAGGACACAGGGACTCATCGAGAGCTGTCAAACGTGGCACTGCAACGTTAGCAACACAGTAGCGTACAGTAACGGTGTTAGGGGCTTCAGGTTGATGGAATGCCGTTAGAAAGGCGAGCAGTCCGAGGCTCAATGTGGGTAGAGCCCAGCTAAGGTCCTGGCTTGAAGCTTGTTTCTCTCGAGGTCCCCTGCTCAAACTGGCACTGTCAACGGTGCGTCCAAGCCCAAAAAGGCGAGGGAAGGGTTCGTCGTCGGTAGTTGAGTTGGGCTGGGCGGGGACGCAACTGAGGTGACATAGAAAAAGTAAGGCGAAATGACTGAGCAATGATGTAATCGACAAAAAAACTGCACCAAGGACCCTGACAGGGGCGCTGTTGAAACTGAGAAGGATTGAGTGGTGATGCTTGAGAGGACAGCAACACAGCAACCAGCAAATGTATTTTATATTGGCGACAAAGCAAAGAAAGAGTATAATAGGATCATCATATCAACTCCCCATTATTCCCCCAATTATCCCCTTCAGACCCCCAATTGATCATTGTCTCCTGTTTTCCACTCCAGGACCCCTGCTTTTCCTGCTCCGCTTCTTTTGTCCACCCCGCCAAAATGCTACCTCCTAAACTCTCTCGCTAAAATTGTTAGTACACCTTATCACATCATGGCCATGGCCTCCTCGGCCCTACCTCCGCCTAATACGGTCCTGATGTGCACATCGAGATCTTCCCATCTTCCATCTTCATCAAAACAGCAACCCCCCGCTTATGAGCGTCATCACGACGTCGCACATAGAAGTACGACTACATGTCTCAACCTGAAGCCCTCAAAAAATTCCAGTCCTATTCGACTTCTGTTCCTATCTAAATCCCGGGCTAGAGTCCGACCATGGCGACAACTCCTCCTGCGGCGGCCTACTCCCTCCGAGACTCTCAGCAGCCGACTCCTACTTCTCCTGTCGCTCCTACGCCGACCGCAGCTTCAGCTACTGTTCCTGTTCTTCTAACTTCTGCTTCCGAGTCGAGCGATGATGGAATTCGTCTGAGTCCGGCCGCAGCCCGCCGCTTTGCTCGCCGCAATCTTCGCCGCACATCACCAACTCCAGACCTCGTCACCAGTCTCGTCCGGCCACCCTCGCCAGATACTTTTTATGTTGGTGCTCAAGTCTCTCAGCAAGTTAGGCAAGATGTCAGAGCCAGAATCGACCCTTCGTACTCTGGTCTTTTGATACCGAATGTTAACTCGGATCGTCGGACGGGTCCTCTTCTTTCTCCACATCCGTCTTCTCTCGGTATTCCTAAGCGATATGGCGGGAACAGCATCTTCGATATGTACTCGTTGACTTATGTCACTGAGCCCGATGCTAATTTGCTCTGCCCTATCTGCCATGACCCTCTCGTAGATCCAGTCACAACTCCCTGCGACCATACATTCTGCTACCGATGTCTGCGGCAAAGCATTGATTCTAGCCCATCCGGAACTGCCTGTCCCATCGATAGAGAACCTCTCGCGTGGTTCAACTGTTTCAGTGCACCCCGGCTCATCCGCACTCAGCTTAATAGTCTGAAGGTCAAGTGCCCTTATCACGCACGAGGATGCAAGTCGGAACTTCGTCGGGAGGTAGTTGAGGCACATGCTACCACAGAATGTCGGTTTAAGGACTTTACCTGCCCTGGAGCTGATTGTGACAAGAGATTACGATCTAAACCTGCAGATGATACTTGTCCACACAAGGAAGACAAGTGCTTGCACTGCAAGGCGACGATTGAAGCTACTGATCGCGACCTTCACATGTTGTCATGTTCCAATAGCAAGACACGCTGTGAGACTTGCTGGAAGCTCGTCTACCGCAGCCAGGTCAAGGCACATGACGAATTAGAGTGTGAAGGTGCTGTCGTCAATTGTCCATACAGCGAGTTCGGTTGTCCAGCTCGGGCCATGCGTGGGCAAATGGACGCTCATACCATAGCCTGCGCATTCCACCCAGACACACCATCGGGCATGATTATTCGCTCACAGCGAGAAATCATCGAATCCTACACCAACTTAGACCAACAGGTGCAACAACTTCAAACTCGCCAGGACGAGACAAACCAACGCATCACCGAATTTAACTCATCTCTCAGTCGCCGCGGTGGGAGCGACTCCGTCATGGGAGATAACCGCACTATACAAGACCTCGATGCTGGTTTTGAGGAAGTTCACCAGAATCTTACACACCTCGAGGCACGGCAGAGTATGTGGACTATCAACCAAATCATGCCCATCCGTGAGGAGGTGACTGAATTACGAAACAATATTAACATGGTTCGAATGCATGTTAACTGGCTCCTGAACCGAAGCCGCGAAGAAGGTCGCATAAGAGCGGCCGCGAGCTCCGGGTCCACGGCGACTCTCCAGAGGGACAGGTCGGTAGAAGGCCCTCGTCTCGTCGCAGAACGTCGTCGGTCAGCCAGTGCCGAGGGAGCAGATTTGCCTCGCCTGTGAAGGACTGAACTGGTTCCTGTGCTATTTACTTCTCTTTCTCTTTTAATTTCATTTTTGGCGCATTCACGGTTATGGGATACCCCGGCATACACATAGTCTCAGTCGGAAAAAGGATGGTTCATTAAGCGTCGGCGGTTCTCTTTTACGATAGATTTCTTTAATCAGACGATTCGAGTTTGGTTCTTATTTAAATGTGTATTAATGTATTTGCTGACGTTGCTTGTGTGACACATTGCCTCTTTCAGACATGTGACGCAGTCACTCAGATCGTGAAAGGCTGACGTCAAGGTACCCAAAAATTTTCGACTCATGAAATCTTTAAATCACAAAGAGAACTCTAAGCATGGAATTTCTAAGAAAATCTAGAGGCCGACTGAGGAATAAGGCAACGTTGACATGTGAATGCAGGGTAGAAGAGCCCTGCTTTGGTGATACTATTGTAAAGTTACTTGTTTCTTATGATACCTTGGTAACTTATATACATCCTCATGTTGAATGCAGCTATCAGCTATGAGCTACTATACGATTATAAATGGGAAACAGCCATATAGCGTTATTGTCAGCTGTATCACCTCAGCTATGGAAGTGAATATCGGTGCTTCGGCTCCGAATCGCGAGCCACTTAATATTGCGGAGTTTAGCAGTGTGCTGCGGAGTTTCCTCAACATAATTCCTTCGGCTTTGATAATTGATTCTTTGATTAACTCCCGTCCTCTATGACTTAGAGTAGATATACCTTATTACCAATACTACTAAGGCGATTGCTCAATCTTCCAGGTCCTTCTATTGTAGGCAACCAAAGGTTTCAGCGCCACAGCAGCCACTAAAGTCTAAAGAGCAGCCTCACCGCCCCCCACTTCGGCCACCCAAAGTCCCTAGGTAGAGCTCGCTCTGCCTGGCCTTCCCCCACCCTCAGGTCCCAAGCTCATCATCCATACTACGTCTTTCGAGGCTTGGGTCCACACCTCATAGATATCCCATCTCAGCCTTGCCATCTCATCGAACGTCTTTCTTTCAACATTCTCTATCCTTTGCACCTATTGTTGCATTTGCACTCGGTCTTTGATCCCTAAACGCAATAATGGACCCCAACGAGCAACCCTCATGGGCAGGAGGCGATGCCCCAGATAAAGAGAAGATGGAGCAGGCAAGTTAACCCAGATGCGCAAGTGAGCTCATGATGGGGATTGCATGCTAATCTGAAGCCTCCAGATCCGCGCAAGGCGCCTGGCTAAGCTAGGGACATCAACTCCTGTGTCTTCCAAGTCCGACGAGAACAAGGCTCCCGATTCCGAATCGTCGAACTCCTCGCGCACGTCAACGCCGAAGCCCCAGCCCGCATCCTCCGATTCACGACCGAAAATCAACGACACTCCCGCCGCGCCGGCGGCATCCTCCGGCCCGAACCCTTTCAAGAAGCTAGGGGTTCAGGCAGAGCCATCGAGCTCAACAGGTAGCCCCCGTGTGAATCGCAAGAGACTGGCATCTGAGATTGACGACGCTGCTCCAGCGGACCGACCCTCCCCCAAACCCACCTCCAACTCTCAACCTGAGTCCGACGCCGCCTATGCCGACCGAGTACTATCCCAAATCTTCCGCATCACTGTGGACCCGCATAACATGGTCAACAGCCTTGGCCAACGGCTGACCTTCCTTCCAAACCTGAACGAAGAGCTAAACGAGTCTGGAGAGCCTTTGAAGTTGTCAGTGAACACACTAGATCAAGCCCTTATGGAAGCAGCGAGCAGCTACCCTCATGATAAGCCTCTTATGAACTATTTCTTGCCATGCTGGAAGCGTGCTGTAAAATCGTCCATCCAGTTCAAGGGCACAGAAGGGCCCAGGTTTGAGGTGCATGACGAAGCCAAGCGTCTATGTATGAGCAGCTGTCTGTTTGCCCTGACCATGCCAGATCTCTATGGGTAAGCCATTTCACTGCATCGAAGATCAAACCCTGACGCCTGCATATAGCCGATCGGCCAACCCCAAGCATGATTCACTCATGCCATACCTTCTAAAAGGCGTGCAGGACGAGAATGGTCTTTGCTTCAGTTTCATCCAAGAGGCCATTAAACGATTCGACGATGACGAGGCTTTCCCAAATCTATTCAGCGATGCCATGGTCCAGATCAGCAGCAAGCTTGGTTCCATGACAATGGACCAGGACTACAAGCCATACGTCCAGGCCATGTTGACTTATACCAGATTCACTCCTCTAATCGTCAACCTGGCCAAGCACCCATGCTTCAACATGGCCCAGTCTGCTATTGGCATTGAAAAGCACACCATTCTCGGACCTTTCTTTAGAATCTCGCCACTTCAAGGAGAGGTCATCAAGAGCTATTTTCCCGGAGCTCGCTCTCTTGACAAGGGCAGAATTGCAAACGCGCAAGAAGCCCTGCGAATGGTATTGAGGACACACCAGGATGACCTCTTCAACATCACAAATGCCTTTATCCGGGCAGGCCAGGATACCAGATCCCGAACTCTTGACTGGTTTGCCTATATCATGAACACAAACCACAAGAGGAGAGCGCTCCAGGTAGACCCACGGGAGGTTGCTTCCAACGGATTTATGATGAACGTGACCACGATTCTAGACCGATTTTGCGAACCCTTCATGGACTTGGACTTCAGCAAAGTGAATAAGATCGATAACGACTATTTCCGAAAGCAACCACGGATAGACATCAGTGATGAGACAAAGATGAACGCCGACCAGTCCTACGCAGAGTCATTCTACTCGAACAAGCTAACAGGCGAAACCAACTTCATCACAGACGCTTTCTTCTTGACTCTAGCGGCGCATCACTATGGAAGTGAAGCCTGTAACTCCCAACTCAAGAACCTGGACAGGGATATTAAGTACTTGGAAAAGCGAGTCAAGCTGATGGAGTCAGAACGCGTAAAGTTCTTGAACAGCCCCGCCCAGCTTCAACAGTATGACAACGCAGTCTCGAGACATGTTAACGCTCTTGAGAAGAGCATTGCTATCAAGCTTTCGATAGAAGGTGTCCTTCTTGATGAGCGAATGCAGGGTGTTTCATTGCGCTTCATGCGTGTCGTGGCTGTTTGGCTGCTTCGGTTGGTCACTCGATCAGACTACAGGCCCGGCCTAGAGTCAAAGGAGATACAGTATGTGATTTGATGCTTGATGTGGATAGATATACTGACAACTGTAGGCTGCCTCTTCCAGCTGAGAAGTCAGATGTGTTCTCGTGTCTTCCAGAGTATACGCTACAGAACATTGTGGATAACTTCAAATTCATATTCAGGTTTGTTTTCTACGCTCTGATGCTCGAAGGGCCCCGGCTAATAGCTCATAAGATGGCTACCCACAATCCTTCCCAGTGCTGTTGGCGACGAAATGATTGCGCTGTGCATAACGTTCCTTCGCTCTACGGAGTACATCAAGAACCCCTATCTCAAGTCGTCCTTAGTCTCACTGCTCTTCTCGGGCACTTGGCCATTGATGCACCTGAAGAAAGGTGTCCTTGGCGATCAGCTTGTTGGCAGCCAGTTTGCCAACGATAATCTCCTCAGGGGCTTGATGAGATTCTACATCGAGTGCGAGTCAACAGGCGCTGACTCTGCGTTCTATGACAAGTTCAATATCCGCTATGAGATCTTCCAGGTGATCAAATGCGTCTGGGTTAATGACCATTACAAGAGGCAGTTGACACGGGAGAGTCGGTGAGTAGCCTGTGGTCATATTAGTTTGAAGAGGTCACTAACAATGTAACAGAGTTAACAAGCAGTTTTTTGTTCAGTTTGTCAACATGTTGCTAAACGACGCCATTTACGTCCTGGACGAAGCTCTCACCAAATTTCCCAAGATTCGCTCTATTGAGAAGGAACTCGAAGATCCTTCAATACCTCAAGAGGATCGCCAGAAGAAAGAGGAGGAATTGCAGCAACTGGCTAACCAAGCTACGTCTTATATGCAGTTGGCCAACGAGACACTTGAGATGATGAAGCTCTTTACTGAGGCTATGGGCGAAGCTTTCACAATGCCCGAAATTGTGACTCGTCTCGCGGGCATGCTCAACTACAACTTGGAGACATTGGCCGGCAAGAAGGCTGCTGCCGAGCTCAGTGTTTCCAACAAGGACAAGTACCACTTCCGTCCTATCCAGATCATCTCAGACATCGTGGACGTTTATCTCAATCTCGGTAACTCATCTGTCTTCATTGACGCAGTTGCTGCGGATGGTCGTTCATACAAACCCGAGGTGTTGGAACGCGTCTCACGCATTCTCACCTCCAAGCACCAGAAGGACTCATCCGAAATTTCTCGTTGGGATAAGCTCAGGGCCAAGTTTGTTGAAGCCAAGACACTTCTTGACCAGGTGGAACTCGACCTTGGTGATATCCCTGCCGAGTTCGAAGACCCCATCATGGGCGATCTCATGAAGGATCCTGTCTTGCTGCCCAGCAAGCATATCGTTGACCGGTCTACCATCGTTCAACATCTTCTAAGCGATGCCAAGGACCCATTCACCAGACAGGCCATGACTATTGACGACGCAATTCCACAGACGGAACTAAAGGAGAGGATTGAGCAGTGGCGGGAGGAGCGGGTACAAGCCGCCAAGGACAAACTCAAAACCGATGCCATGGATACAACAGAAGGTTAGGAAGCAGCGGTCCGACGCATATTGGAGGTCTTATGTTTATAAATCTGTCAAGGACAGTCGGCGCGGAGCATGTGTATGTTGGGTTGTTCATGGCGGGAGCACAAAGGACGCACTGCTTAGAGGGGGGGTTTCCATTTCAAACTACAGACCATTCATGATGTCTAGCTAGCAGCGGTTCAAGAACTGTAGCGCTTTTTTAGATGATCAATATGTTACCCAGAAATGACAGCAAGTTGCATTTTTACCACCCAGCCGTCCTATCTCCATGTAAATTAGGGTATCTCCTCCTCTTCTCCTATCCCCAACGCCTTGTCTTTCATTTCGTAACTTCTCATGCCTTCAGATCCTTATACTCCTGAAGCACTTGGTCAAGCTCCTTGAGGATCTCCTGCTTACGCTCGTCAGAGCACCAGCTTTCCTCAACACCGCCGCGAACAATCCACGCCCAGTCCTTGACGGAGAGGTTGAAGGTATCTTGAACGCGGCAGTAGACCTCCTGAACGTAAGCGCCAAAATAAGCAGGGTCGTCGCTGTTGACACTGAAAATAACGCCAGCATCAAGGAACTTGCGAACAGGTGCTTCAGAGAGCTCGGGCAGGTTGCAGAGAGCGACGTTGGACCAGGGACAAAATGTCAGGAGAGTGCGGTTGGCAGCAAGTCTCTTGAGGAGTTCAGGGTCCTGAGCAGCTGCGAGACCGTGGTCGATACGAGAGACTTTGAGGTGCTCAAGTGAAGCAGTGATGAACGAGGGCGGTGCTTCTTCGCCGGCGTGAGTGGTGAGATGAGTACCAGTCTTTGCAACACGTGCATAGACATCAGCGAAGAGCTCAGGGGGAAAGTCTTTCTCGCTAGAGACCATGCCAAAGCCCGTCAGAGTGCCATCGTTGAAGTGGCCACGCTCCAGAAGAGTGTCGACGAGAGCATGAGACTCAGGAACAGGCAGATGGCGAAGAATACAGACAATCAGCTCAACTGTAATGCCCAGTTCCTTCTGAGCACGACGCTTGGCAGCTGTAAGTCCCGCAACAACGATATCGTAGGTGACGCCTCGAGCGATATGAGCTTGAGGATCAAAGAAGATCTCCGCATGCCGAACGTTTTCACTGGCCGCGCGTTGGAAATACTGATACGCAAGGGTCTCGTAGTCGCTCTCGGTGATGAGCACGCTCATTCCGAGGTAGTAGTAGTGCAGGAAATCGTCGAGACATGTGAATCGTCCATATCGCTCGCGCAACTTATCGGCAGACTCGTAGACAGGATCATCTGGGAGTTTGATTCCGTTCTTCTCTGCGAGAGAGAAGAGAAGCTCAGGCTCGAGAGTTCCCTCAATGTGAAGATGCTGCTCAACCTTTGGCAAGGCCTTGAGGAAGCTGTGGAACTGAGATTTGCACATGGTTGATCTCTGCTGATCTTGAAGATCCGGAATTCTGATAAATCAACTTTATCTGGTATGCGTGATATTCTGAGTGTTTATCATTGCTTGCTTGCTTGCTTGCTCAGTGTCGCAAAAGTGGTAGATACAACGTAATCAATTGAGAGAATTCGCGCCGATGGTAGAGTTTGACGATGGAACTCAATGACCCAGACCCAAATGATTATTGGGCTTTTGGTCCAATAGAAGCACGCAGAGTTGCGGGAGCTCCCGGTCCCATTAAAATTCATTATTTCTGTGGTTTTTATTTAACTTGATTTGATGCTATATCCAACGTATATTGATCGATTATGCCTATGTGTAGGTAAGTAGATATCGTCCATCACAAAAAATGACCGCCGCTACTGTCCGTATCCTGCTTGGGTGATCTTGACAAGTTGAGACAGGTACCTTGCTTGGCAGGCTTGGTAAGCATCTTGTCATACATACTGTAGTGGCTTAGGGTGACATGGAATCCATGGGCTCAAATGAGTGCCGCAATTTCTTACCATTTTGTTTTTGAATTCCTTTCAAAAGCCCACTGATCATCGCATCAAGTGCTGACCACGGGTACTAGTCCCGGACTTAGTGGTCAGTTAGTACCCTGCGTGCTGCGTGCCTAAACTAATAGTTGTATGTTGGTTGGGCCACGGCACATGCACAATCAACGTGAATCACTTTTTTTTTCTGTATTCGACGAACCTGCAGCCTCGGGCTTCTTCTCAGTTCCTCTTTAGATACCAGTCTTTTGAGGTTATTAACCCTTGACAATGACGATTTATCGTGCCACCCCTCGACCGTTTCCAGGTATAGGGCACTCCCGTTCCGACACCCGCGCAAAAAGCAAAGGAACCTTGTCCAGTTCAACACAATACAATATCAAGAATACTCCGTAGTCCGTGGACAGGCTGGGATACGACGCCCATGGCTTGCGGGTCTGAGTCTCTAAATCCACATCTCAGCAGTCTCAAACGCCAAGGAAACTTTGAGAGACAAGCAATTCTCTCATATTGATTACCAGAACGGATAGCTTTTCCTTCCTTCGCTCTGGACTCCGTGTTAGGTATCGTCAAAACTTGTGTGAACTTCTGTGTGCTAGCTTAGTGCCGGTCATGAGGTAGGAATCCATCCATCTCAATGCCAAGGTATCCGTATCCTGTCCTGTCCTGTGCCCTCCTGAACATGGACTCAAAGGATGTGGGCGCCAGGGGAACAGAATCAAGAATTACCGGCTTATCTCCCCTATACGCTATATGCATATGCACCGAAGAGGGAGGATGGTACTCTGATCTTGACTCGCCTCAGCTTTCAGCTAGGTCGCTACCCTCGTCAGGACGTGTAGGACGTGTAGCATCTTATCCGTCAACCGGTGTAACGGTGCGAATCGGAACAGTTCCCATGATCACTATCGGATGTGCATGAGGGTTCACAACGTTTGTAGGGTGACATGCGCTTCTAGCCTCCTTGTCTTCCCAATGAAATTTCATCATGGAACATCCTTTTTCTCATCATGGATTTTCGGATTATCGCTAATATTGGCCGCTGGCAGCAGCCTCCCATCTTCTTGAGGATAGTGCATGGCTCAGTTTCAGACATTGCGGGGGGTTGGTGGGATCTGTGCCTCCATGGTGACATGTAGGGAACCAAATGCGTGCCATTGCTGAGTTTCTTCCGACAGGCAGACGCGAAATGTCGTCCTTTACTGTCCAGAATGGACCATCACCTCGTGTTTCTGATCTGAAGAGGATATCATCCTCCGCGTGATTACCCTCCAATGAAATCCCAACAGTCTCGAGAAAGCCGGTATCCTTATTGGAAAGAATCGTCCAAGGCGATATGACAAGAAAACGAAAAAGCCAGAGCTGTACGATAGCCCATGATATCTCCATGGGGACTAGTCGCAGTGCTGGTGGCGCCATTCCGTTCGGTAGCTAATATAACTGGCAGTTGGGATCGGAACGGCTATATTGATGTGTATTATTATCGCTCCTTGGGGTCCTGGACTACACCTCGTCTATTGGGAACGTGGGCCAACACACTTGAGGGTCCAGTTCAGTACAGGGAGAACTCCATATCATCCAGTAAGCAAGCAGACAGGCGTTTCGGGCCGTGTCCAACGCTATAGATCTGCTGGTCTGTGACGTTCATTCGCTCTTGGCATAAGTCAACCGATGGAGCTCTAATTCATCACAATGGAGTCCCTGAAGCCTGGGTCATGTGGAACAGGGTACGTAAGCTGCAAGAGAGTCATGCGGAAAGAGGGAATTGGATTGAGAATAAGCCTGTTCGCCGATGGAGTGGAGAGAGAGAGAAGGGGCAGAGCATCCCAGTCATGGGCGGGCAGACGGCTAGAATGTCTCAAGAACCGATTAGCAAGCAAACATCCCGCGGAGAAGCCACGAGTTTAATTGGACGAAGCATTACCGGTAGTTTGCCAAGGCAAATGGATCAGATAGCTAGTTGGTCCAAGAGGAACGGACAATTGTTCAAAAGGCGAAGAATACGGAACATCATCTTTCTCAATGATTCATGTCAAATCCCAAAGCCTTGTGCTAGTCTTAGCTCGTGGCGCACGCCTATGACATTTTAGCGTTGCTCGAAATTGCGGCTTTGGTTGTGCCGCAGCGTTGCTTGCATGCTTAGCAGCTAAGCAGCCCATAGAGCTGGAGAAAGCAAAGAAAGCTTGAATGTAGTGCCTATCCCAAAGTGAAAGTCACCCTCCGCAATTTGAACATGACAGGCACGTGGATAAACGTGGCTCTTGGGAGAAAACTCGCGTATTCAACCACGCGATTACCGTATGTCCGGTCCGAAAACCAGGTTGCTGGAGAGAACGCCCACAACGTAAAGCCCATCCCAGCCCTTGGCGGTATGTAGTGTGATGTGGGTCTTGATCAACCTCAACGCGACCAGTTTTGGTGAGTGAGGTGCAACAGATCCGTCTTATATCATTGGCCAATGTCATGGCACTGACATGAACGTTGCTGCCCGTGGCTTGAATAGCTTGAACGGCTCTTCTCGAAAAGGAAAGACGAACCGCCCAGAAAAGTGACAGCGTTTCGAGAACACATCAATTGGTTGGCATGGACGTCAATCATAGCGCGAAGCTCTCATGTTTGAGTCTTTTCCAATCGAAACGGCGACGGACGAGTTGGACGGCTGGCAATATTTAGCTTGATCAATAAGGGCTAACCGGGTGTATGCAGCCGTTGGCGGTGATTCAAGCTGCCACAATCATTCCGTCGATGGTACCCTGACATCAGAATTTAGCCAAGTGGCCACGAGACCCAGCAGCCAATTCCGAATTGAGCTTCGTTGCATTATTCTCGAAGGCCCTATCTCGTCATCAATAAACTTGGAAGTCAATTCGTATGGGTCAATCTTCAGCTCTAGTTCGCAGGAGCAAAAGCTGACAGGCTCGGAACTATTTGGCCTTTGGAATAGGTGCCGAGTTGTGTCTCGCCGAACTGAGATGTTGTTCCAACTGTGTCAGATGCCGATTTTGATACTCAAAATCGCGACTCATTCCCGGGCAACAAATCCCATCCATTTCCGAATAGCGACGGGCCAATGAAACGAAGCCTTGACCTTAAAGCCGTGTCTGTGGGCATGTTTGATCGCCAGATCCGTCTATTCTCAGGTGGCTGTTAGACAAGCAGGGTTCTTGAACGGCGTGAAGATGCCCCAGACCGACAGAAATAGGCGAGCGAGTGGAGGAGATAGGGACAAAGCCAACCAGTCAGCCAGACAGAGAAAATAAGGCAGTGACCAGGGAAGGCCGCCGAGTAGTGGAGTTGACAAGTCAGCAGACGTAGCAGTCACGAGAGACAATCCAGGTCGGGAGGTACTCCGTGGGTTGTTGAATTTTTCCATGATGTTGGGTTGCTGGTCGAAATCTCTGAGCAAGGGATTAGGGTAAGTTATATTGAGTGAGATGAGGACCGTTGATCATGATGTGCTCCTGCACTATTTGCTCACAGTGACATGCCCCGAGCACTGGAAAGACAGGAGTTAATCTCCAACTTTATCTGTTATAGGCAGGTACCTAATATCCAGAACAATCGAAGAATGAACTATTATAAGACAGTGGAGGCCGAGTGTCTTTCTTCCCTCTAAAATCACATATTTCCCATCGGGTGGATAAGGTAGATACTGTACGAGCAGTAGAGAAATGGGAATTTCTGCACAGTGAAACCCCTGTAACGGGCATCCTTAGGGAAGGTAAACAGGTTGGTACAGTAGGTAGGTAAGGTACCTTACCTTAACTTTACCTGCCCTGTCTATTGCGCTAAACCTGAGGCTCGCGTAACATCCAGGTTGATTGTTCCCCGCCTACAACGTTATTTTCATGTTCCTTCAACTCCTATTTGCAACTCTCGAAAGATACTTCCGCTTCCGCTTCAGCTTCAGCTCTAGCACCGGCTACCTACCGCCTTATAGTAGCCATCGCTTCTTGGCGCAGACGCAAGCGCCGGTACGAATACTGTAAGTATAATAATACGGTCTCACGCTAACACCGACTCCAAGATCGTGGTCCCCTGGGTCCTCCCCTGCTGCAGCAGACGATGACACCCCTTCTACGGGAGCCAGCATCCGAAACTCAACCTGCCAGCTCGAATCTCAGCCCACACGGCCCCCAAGTACGTACAGTCCACTACTGTACCATGGAAGCCAAGGTCAGGCCCCCCGCCCCCTCGATCTTGACAAGGGCACACGCCAAAGTTTAGTAGCGAATAAGGACCTGGCCTCTATCACCAAACTTGCGATTCGATGCTCCCAAACTGCCTACGAATACGGAGTACACAGAGACAATAGGACCCTGACCAGACTCGTCTCGACACATAGAATGCGCCGGAAAAGCCCACCGACCCGGCCCCGCTGCCTCCGCTGGCGGACTATCTGTTCCCACTTCTCTGCCGGCCGTTGATAACGCCGCAACGGATTACTGTTAGTCTGAGGAGCGCGCCAACTCTTTCAAAGCGAAACGCCCCTGCCGCCACTAAATATGAATCAGTTGTCTGTGTGAGTGCGAGTGTGGTCCATGTCCATGTCGCCGGTTCTGAATGTAGGTAGGGATTGACTTGCATACGGGATCAGATGCTTGGCAAGACAACTCATCTCATCTCAACTCAAGGTATCCTGGTATTGAAGCATCTGCCTTTGGGCTTCTGGAATTTTACCATGTGCTCTTCCAACATAGGACGGTACGGTCTGCATCTCTTCCACTTTCCTTGGGGCTTGACAGGCGGTCCAAGATAAGCAAGCCACTTGAACTCCTGCGCCGGTTGCTCGCCGACCAGCGTTTTCTTACAGTATGTATGCCCCTGCCTTCCGTTACATACAAGGCGGGTCATGGTCCGCGCAGCACTGTATACGATTGTACAGTCCCGTACGGAGTATGGATTCTTTGAACTGCCTTGGACGCTATTGTATGCATTACCTACCGAATGATTTAGTGTATTAGCTGGATGTTCGGTACTGTATATACAGTTGGTTTTAACCTTCGTTCCTCTTGCTGACCAGATATCAAGATCTTGTCTGCCTAGGGCCCGGGCGAGCCACCCGTCCAACCCTTCCCTTCCCGGCGGTTCACTCGGCTCTAGCCCGAATCCCCACTGCGACCCTGACTGGGGATTCGTCATCCGCTTCCCACCCACGGCGGCGGATATAACCGTCCCATTGGCGAGCACCTGGACAAGGTGGCACCTTCGGAAACCATCATGGCCGAGCCCCCTCTGGCAGGCCTTGTGCCCAACGGCAGCTTGCAGCTTCTGAAGTTTTAAGTCTGCCATGAACTATTCCAGTCCACCAACTCGGCGCAAAGCCTCGAATTGGCCAAGGGCTATTGTAATCGACATGCTCGGACTACACAAACGCGAGCGCGACTAACTAGTTCCCGTCTGCATCACCATCCTTATCCCTGGCCTCAAACTGCGTATCGGCTGCTGACGCCACATATCTGGCATGACAACCATGAATCAGGAGTCAGTGAGCCTTACGCAGTCCAATACTCGTTGAGCTCCACAAGTCAAGTAGTCAGATTAGTAGCCAGATACCGCTGAACTATGCTAGGCCGCACAGACGATGTGTTTCAGTTCTGAGACTCCACCCTGATGTGTACTATCGCCTGCAAACATATCGTTATCATCTTAGTTATTCGGTTCGACCAATACGGAGTTTACGAGCTTCAACCACTATAGTATAACAAGTTATCATCTCCGGAGAGTTTCTGGCTAATATGAGTTTGCTCTGGCTTGGGTTATTTATGGTACTTCGAACACAAGAAACATGTCAACATGGCATGGCCACGAGGCTGGATGTTTAGAATTCGGCGAATTTTCTAGGCTCTAGACGATTACCTTACTGGAATAAGGCACGCCGATCTAGGCGCGGGGGTAGCACATGGCATTACGGATGACCTAAGGTAAAGACCGAACATCGACCGGCTTGTTTGTGCATAACATCTCCGGATGTACCAAGCTTTTCTCGGTAGCTGGTCCGCTGGGCAAAGCTTGAAACAGGACTACAGGTGGACGAATCGGCCAGGACAGCGACGAGAAATGGCTCGCTCGCTCGCTCTTCTGTCGCAGGGCTATCCGTACATACACTTGCTCAACCGTGCAGTCTTGAAATCCCTGACCTGGGTCGTCTCCCGCTCAAAGCTGAGAGCAATTGACGCACAGGGTTATTCGGTTGACTATCAGGTCCCAGATCTCACCACGGTCCCGAGTTCTGACATCCGAAGGTGGCATAGGCTTGGAAACAAGCACTTGTCTTGTTGGATCGATGGATATATTACTAGGATCTGGGATTATGACTAGCAATGTATTCCAGGATGCCCGTCTCCGCTTGAAACACATTAGCGGCCATGGCTGATCTCTCAACAGCCCTGTTCAGCCAACTCGTCAAGGGTCTGGCCACCCCTCCCCTCCCCAATTTACCATTGCCTGGCCCAGATAATATTTCCGAATCTGCGTTAACGCGCGGAGAGCCCCGGATCACGGACCAGCGCCACTAACACGGTGCTGTTGCTACTGCGGTGCCCAGCTAGTGACAAGCAGCGATATACCTGCCTGCAGGCGCCTCTTCTTCCATACGGTACATTTCCTCTTTCTCTCAGCCTAGTCGCCGTGAGCCAAACCTAACGACGTCAGCTCCGGCCTCGTGGCCTCGCCCTTTCTTTTCTTCTACGAAGGCCCTTCCAGAACAACAGATTGTCTTGGGCCTCTGAGGCTGCGACTTCAACACCCAGCCGGCGCCCTTCTTGAAGTCACTCGTTCTAATTCGGCCAGTGCTCCTAGCGAGCCTCAGAT
Organism: Fusarium concolor; assembly: GCA_013184415.1. Taxonomy (NCBI): domain Eukaryota; kingdom Fungi; phylum Ascomycota; class Sordariomycetes; order Hypocreales; family Nectriaceae; genus Fusarium; species Fusarium concolor. The sequence continues at coordinate 58,465 of JABCJY010000144.1, forward strand.
ACACTCGTCTGCCACTGGGGCTTTGGACCCCAATAGACGCGGAGGTGCTATTAGGTACAACGGTAACGGCCTAGAGCGTTGCTTACCCGTTCCTGGTCCGAGCATTGCGGTTTGGGGAACCACTTGCAATCTATTCCCAGTGTTGAACAAGGTGATGAGCCGAATAACTACATCGGAGCAGAGCGGTCTCGGGTTACACAACCTCGCAACATTCAAGATATCCATATCGCAGAGACGGGTTCACACTGTTTATTGCGGACTAGGACACTGGCGGCAGAGATTGGAGGCTCCGTTGCAGGGTTAATTGACAAACAAACGGCATATCCTAGCTTCTTCTTTCCGGGCAAAGCGAGAAACGGGAGTTTGCCCCCTTTGTACTTGACGACCTGCAGCTTTCGTTCAACAGAGTTCCCTTTATGCTCGTTGACCGACGCCTCCCTAACGCTTATCCCGTTGGGGGACCCTTTGAGGCTTCCTCAACCAACTCCAGTAGAGGCTGGACACCGAGAGGGTATCCAGCTATGTCAACGCCGCAGAACGTTTATGCCCAATCACCCAATCTCTCAAACAGATCCTACGACTCATCCTCAGTCTCATCTGCAACTTCACCTAAATCTTTGTCCCAGTTTGCGCCAGGGGCCATGAGTACCAACCCACGTTTGAATGTACCGGCGACGCCCCAACCCATCGGCATCCCCCCTTTACCTCCAGTCAGCCAGGGCTTTCAATCGTACGGTCAAATGACCACATCGTCTTCGCTTGGTCATGATTCACTCGCATCAAATGAATCGGTAGCCAGCACACCAGGTCCGTCGACCACCCAGTTAACAGGACCGCCAGGTGTTCAGGGACAGAAGAGAGCGTATCGACAACGAAGGAAAGATCCTAGCTGCGATGCTTGTCGCGAAAGAAAGGTGAAATGTGACGCAACTGAGACGACAAGTTGCTCTGAGTGCTCGAGTCGCAATGTAAAATGTCAATTCACAAAGGAGACGAACCGGCGTATGTCGTCCATCAAACAGGTGCAGGATTTGGAGAAGCAAATGGAACGGGTGAAGAGGGAGAACAGCGGACTGCGGCGTATGCTCCAGGATCGAGAAGGGCCCATGGAACTTGACCCCGCGGGAGGTGACGAGAACACATCTAGCTTGCCAGCCATTGGATCCGAACCGAAGCGACGAAAGAGACCGGCACCCGTACCAGAGCTGGCCAGAGCGAGGGCCAATGTACGCGACTTCTCCAGAGGGATCTGGAAACTTCCGGCACAGTATCGTGAACGAGCTCCCGTCTTCTTCGACCCCCCGAGGCCAGAGTTACCAGCCAGGCATCTGGTAGACCAGCTGCTACAAGCCTATCACAGCTCATCCCACTCCATGTTTCCGATTATACACTTTCCCTCATTTCGATCCACTGTCAACGATCTCTATAATAGCAACGGTGTCAGCAGAGTGTCTACGGCATGGCTTTCTATGTTCTTTGCCGTCCTAGCAACGGGCAGCCTTTTCAGCCCAACATCAAGCTCCCAGCCAAACTCGTTTTACGAACCGGCCGAATTTCTTGAAACGGCCAACAAGATGATTGATCCTTGGACTAATGAATTCACGTTAGACCACGCTCGGGCTGTAACGTTAGTAACTCTCTGCTTAAACGAGATGAACCTGAAGTCAGCAGCTTGGACGTGGCTGGGTAGGGCTGTCCGTGTCTCGCAAGATCTTGGCATGCATGTTGAATCGGGACCGTGGCCAGTTATTGAAGGAGAGATGCGGCGCAGAACCTGGTGGATGATATACATATTGGACAGGACCTTGGCGACTGAGCTCAGCCGACCAGTATTGATCAGCGACGACGACTGCGATGTCTCATTGCCAGCAGGAGTTGACGATCAGTATATTCATGAAGGGGGCATGCTGGTACCTACTGGTGCGGAGCCTCTAACACAGTCTTTACTCGCTGTTATTCATGTTGTGCGATCGTATTCGTCGCTTCTCACAGCATTGACGCCCCAAGCTCTATCATCAGTGCAGCTTTCAACTCTCGACACTCACTTCAAGAAGTGCCTGAACACCTTTCCTCAGGCCTGCAATCCATCGAGCAACGTGCCGCTTGCGCCTCACTTCCTCGCTCCCTTGGCATACCTCTTTCATGCCCGTCTTCTCCTCCACCGACACCACCTCGATCCAGGATATCCTCTCGAGGCTCGGATGGCCTCTCTCGAAAGCTGCACACACATCGCTCTTGAAACCACATCTCTTCTCCATCGATCCAATGCAAGCCTCATGGCAGACAGCGCAACTGCCCTGTTGACCACGCACATATTCCGTTGTGCGCTTTTCCTCCTCCTCACAGGCTATCTAGATCATGCAGTGACGGCAGTGAGAGTTTTGGCTTCGATCGATCGACGAAGGGATGTCACAATCGCCTGCGGCCGCTACTTGTCGTTCTTTGTATCCGCCTTGGCAGCGAAGCGAGTTGAGTGCACGAATTACTTGACAAGGTCTGCGCCACCTCCCTTTGGTTCTTCAAGATCATCGATCGATCAGACAGCTCTTCTCCAGATGCTATCTCGTGATGAAGACTTGATTGCATACGTTTCCGCCGATCTTCAAGCATCAACTGATGCCTCGTGGCTTTGGGCAGGCCTGGAGCGTGAAGTTCATCTGCATCAAAGCTCGTCGCCATTTCAGCATCCAGCCACGGCACCAAGCAACGTGCTATTCAATCCTGAGGCGCGAACAGGACTAAGTGAAGTTGATAATAAGGAATGGGGTGGATGGGCAAGACTCGAAACTGCAATCCGTGGGCTCGACGCTGTACCTGCCACGACTCCAACGCCCTCGAGCGCGACCTGGACGCTACCACCGCCCATCAAGAGCGAGACGCCTGGCCCAGCGGTGGAACTCCCAAGGCTAGGCGATGTATCGCGTTTCGGCTCCGAGATGCCCAAATTGGGAGAGAGCAGCACCGCGGTGAGCCCTGTGCCAGGTGGCAGCAGGACACCAAGTGGAAGTACATCCGCCCAAGCCACAAGTAAGGAGCGATTGAGTATCGCCAATATTATATAAAGAGTTTGGCGGGAATTATGAAGCGATTTTAATGTTTATTTATAAGGCGTGTCTTCCTTGTCTAGTGGTGGAAGTTGACTCACCTGCAAAAAGTTAAGGAACTGGCGCATATCTATGTATAGCCTGGTTTTGGTGCATTCTGTTTTATTATGGCGTCCTGATATATATATTAACGCGTACAGCTGCTTCTAGGTAGTACTGCTTGGGAAGATACCTGTACGGAGATACCACGCGCTGCATGAGATGAGTATAGGATTTTGCATAGCAGAGGCGCACCTGGCGTTGTTGGGAAATGACCCATAGAGCTGTATACTTTTTGCAACGGTTATAAAGGATACACGAATGTACCGTTTGTGTATAGCACAGATGTGCGAGACAAGTTTCAGCTTGAATATCCCATCAAACCTTTTTATTATATGCTGTTATCGATGTGACGAGACAAATGATGGTCATTATTTGGTGTGTGCGCTACTGCATATAAGCTCAGCTTTGCACACCCTTACTCAATCCCAACTTAACAACTCTTTCACGAAGCATATCTCGCATATCGCCCCCATCATCCATATACTCAGTCAAGTCAAGAGCCTTCAGGGCCCATTGCTGGCATAGATCTTCGTCACCTCTCGCCAAGACATCAATGGCATGATTGAATGTCGTTGCGATAATCCAGTCCAAGTCCTCTGCCGGGAAAGGCTTCTGCATCTGCAACTCCATGTTAGCTTTACACTCGCAAGGAACCCCGTAATGATAGAGTTTACTGACCTGGCTTCCTTCACGTGCTATTTGGACTGCTTGCTCCACAGCCTGGAAAGCGAGGCTGTCGTCCAGGGGTAAAATGGCCTGGAACATGCAGCGCATGTATTTTGCAAGTCGCTGGTTATCGAATTGTTCCAGTGCAAATATTTCATTGATAATGAGACGCATGGTCCCGTATACGACTGTTGATATTAGCTTTTTGCCTGTACAGTCAAATGTGAATCAAGAGGTACCATTGCCTGAAGCTTCACTCCTTAATAGGCAGTCACCCATCGCTTTATACATCATCTCATCTTTGCAAACTCGAGCCTTTCTGATGATATGGTTTAGGTCATCCCAGTTCTTCAAACAAATTGCGCTTTCAAAGTCAAACACGAAGAGTGTTGACATCTTAGCCAAGAGGTCGGGATATATCGGAGACTTGGGATCGTTTCGGAAGTGATTGTCGAAGAGGGTATCGAATTCTGAGATATGTCGCCTAGTTTCAAGATACTGCTGAAGTTGCTCATCTACCTTGTCCTCGGTGCGAGCTTGTGAGACAAGTGCCGCAGCGACGACAAAGTGACAACGAGCGGACATCAGTCGTAGATCAGCATCATCCTCCGAAGGGAGATCAGAAGGGTGACAGTCCACAAAAGCGAGACAGGCACGGAAGATACGGATCAGATGCCCCAGTCCCTAAATGTGGCACTTTGTTACGCCGATGTTGTAAGCATTCTTTCGAAACCACTGCAGCTCTGAGACCGTGAAGACTTTTCTGCCCTTCTCATCTTTTGGGCCCAGTTTTGCATGCTCACCAGCTTTTAATGTTAGCAGATATTAAGCCGATGATGATGATGGAACCCACCCTTTTCGAAGACTCGGCAAGTCTCCTCTGCAAGTTCGGGGCTTTGGTCTTCCTCTTTATCGTCCTGTGACTCAATCAAGTGTATCAGCCTTACCGTGCATCTTAAAATAGATGGCAAGTTGACAGTCGAAGAGTTTTCAACATCAAAGGTTTCTGCCACTGCCTTCAGAGCTTCCAAGGTCAACAGCTTGTCCCCCACATGCTGTGCTTCTCTCACACATGCGTACAGAATATTCCGACACTGGGCTTTATCTGCAAATCTTCCCAGAAACTCGATACATTGACGGCCCAGGTCATGATCCCAGTTCAGAAGAGAGACTTTGAACATGAGGTATCTGGTAAGTGGCTCATCTTGGGTGCTCTTTGGCATAGCGTGAAAGGCAGACTGTGCGGCCTCTGCATCACCGCAGGCAATTGCACATAGCACCAGTCTTCGGCTGAACTTCCCCTGACATGCCTCGCCGCTATTTGAAAAGGCAGGGTGGAGCGCAGCCTGACACCAGAGTTGGGATTCTTTGTACCGCTTTTTGGAATAACTAGTATCAAGCTTCTTCCAAATGAGCTTCTAATGTGAGTAACATGCAGGTCGTAATGATGCAATGATCGGACTTACAGAAAGTGAAGCTGCTGCTGCCTCAACATCACACGGCCCAGTCTCTTGAGTAAGTTGTTCTAGGAGTTGGGTAAGGTCTGTTGCGCCCGTAGACACATCTGTTTCCATCGTGCCCATCCAAACACGCCGTACGACAGCTTTCCCTATCCAATCCTTGTTCCCACAAGGCATGAGTTTGCTGAGTATCAACTCATCCATGAGACCCATAGCCAAACGAGGTCCCCTTGTACGCAGTTCACTGATGCCGTGCAGAAGGAAGCCAAGCCCAGCATCTGAAAGATCGAGCGACCGGATCATACGCCGCAATATACTCGCGCATGCATCGGCATTGAAGAGCTCACTCGGAGATCGTTGAAGGATCTCTAGCTTCCAATGAAGAACCACTGGCTTGTCCCCGATCTCCGATTCCACATGTGACGTCAAGTCGTCAGCCTCTCGAAGACCCTCTTGCGAGCAAGTAGCAAGTAACGCTTGTATGAGTTCGTGATGGATGGACATTCGAAGTTCCAACCCTCCTGTCGAGAGCCTCTCTAGTTGCTGATCATTGATAAGGCGCAGTGCTCGTCGCAACCATTTCAAAGCCATATCATGATCGTTGCTTGATAGAAAACCGCTCCCAATGCAGTGAAACGTGTCAGCCAAATGCTCGGCAGAAGATGGATCGAGGTGGTGTAAGAGCTCATCAGCTTTGGCGTACATGTGCTCAGCAACATCGAGACGACCTTGCTTCCACGACTTGACTGGTCAGCGAACGTCAGAAGTACTACCTTTCGACTTACTAAAGCACATCTCAGGGTCAAGTACTCCGCTTCGATCTTCTGTATCTGTGTCTTGTCCTCGGAGGTAACGTTGTCCGTGTTCTTCAGTCGGTCGATGTAATCAGCAGCTTTGGCCATGCTCATATGCGCTGCGTCTGTATCCGATGACTCTATGCAGACTCTTCCTAATGTGAGTGACAAGCCCATCATGTATATCATCTCCTCCACATTATCTTTTCTCTTTCCGCGCCGATGCTCTCGCGCCAAAGCATGGGCAAAGAAGGCCAGAACCCGAGTGCGAACCTGTAGTTGAATCCTAGAGGGAGACAGCAGGAGATCGTCCCTCCTTCTCCTCTCCTTGATACATTCATTCCATAACTTTCTTCCAATGTCTCTCAAGTTCTTGGAAATTTCTACCGGAGGAGCAATGCGGTTCTCGAGCAAAGTCTTTGCTGCGACTATTTGAAGATTCAAGTCGGAAAGGAGAACATCGGTTGAACTCGAGTCGTAGGAGGTGGGCAACTTGGAGAGGAGGTCTGTCGCGAATTCTGATCCAAGACTGCAAGTCAGTATACTTCACCACAGCAACCTAATGCTCTTTTATTTTCTTGCCTATGATCACCTCGAGCTTTCTGATATGGCCTGTGGTCGAGGCATCAGCCGGTGCCATGGCGGTTGTGATCAAAGGGCAAGCGGTTGTTTTACATGACAAAGTGTTGGGATTTTGAGAGTAAGAGGCGTGAAAGAAAGGAATTTCTTTCCACGAATAAAGGACGCCTCTCAATGTGGTTGGAGTCACGTCATGTGAGTCTGTTGCAAAGCAAGCTGATAAGAGCAGGAGTAACGCGGATGCTCCTTCCTTCCTTCCTTCTACACCGTGAACCCTTCTACCAAGGCTGAAGGCTACTGAATCAGGGCTCTGAAAATGGACTCATCACCAAAAATTGTCGCAAGTCCAAGATAATATTCAAACTGGTGTCTTCTGTCTAACGTGATGCGAATGAATACATACGCTCCCAATCATGCGTATCCGTGCGCCATTCCCTATTCAGATGATTTTCTTTTTCTTCACTGTCCATATTCAAAAGGCCAAACAGTACTCCTCTGCAAGTGCGACAACTCATGCTGTGTCTCTTCTCACCAAGAATAAAAAAGTTTCATGACATGTATATCACCACCCCCATGTTATTGAACTGGTGGGTCATGCGGCAAGAAATTACCAACGATTAGAGCTGGCCTATTCGAGTAGAGCAGTCAGTAAAGTGGAAAAGGATCTAGCCCAAGTTGTTGATACGTACAATTTGTGTTCGTCCCTTCGTATCATGAATGAGAAACAACATTTCACAACTGGATGGGTCGACCCAGGGTTTGGGTTCTTCAGAGAGCAGGCCGTCAAGAGGGTCTCATGCGCTGGATCAAAAGCAATCGTGCCAAATTCTTCCCAGTATCGCACCATTGACTCTTCTGTGAGGATCTCGTGCAACGCAATCTTGCCCTAGAAGTAGCGAATGTTAGCAAACCAGCTCGCCAAACCCCCAGTGCCTTAGTTGACACCAAACTACTGCCTGTCACGAGGTGTAGGCTAAGCAAGACTTACATCTCTGAGCTGAGCTACTGACACGCCAATCAACTCTGCCATCTCCTTGTTGCCCCTGAAGATCTCGCCGGTTCTTCGCCAGCAGCACGCGGGGACTGCCATACTTGCAAAAACCCGGTCATAGTCCATGAGCTGTTTCTCAAACCACATCTCAACGTACACAAGTTCCATATCCGTCAAAGCATGTGCCTTTTCGCGGAAAGCGGGCCGAAAGCGGTCGATGGTCCGCAGAATCTTTTGCTTGGATGACGCTGCGATGTGCGAGTCGAGATATGTACCCAAGCGAGCATAACCTTTAATGTAATTGAACGGTTTGAGCAGTCCAGCGTCGTACTTGGCCTTGAGCACTCGCGCCATTCGCTCCTCTGGCGTGTCGTTGCCCGACGGGTCGGCGGCTTGTAGATAATATTCGCGAGCCTTGTCAGCGGGCACAACGCTTCCTGGTCGTGGAATGTTCTTGCCCTCGACAGTTGGAGGGGGTGGCAGCATTGCTCCTCCCGACATGTTTGACATTGAGTTTGAACTACCGGTTGCCATGGAGTTGTTGTTATTTCCAAACCTAGGCAGCATCTCCGACTGGCTCTGGCTCGACCTCTTGAATGCCGGGCTATGTTGTTCCTCTGGCGGCACAGCGCCGTCATCGAGCAGACTGGTATGGAGGAAGTCGTTGAGAAGATTAAACTCGTGAGTGACTTCTGGGGCAATCATGTAGTTGGGGTGGTAGCTGTGCATATCATGAAAATGGTTCTGAGCTGTCATCCACGCATCTTGGAAACCCGCAACTAGTGGCGTGTCAGCGATCTCTGATCAGGAACAGATGCCTGGGCAGCCCCAACCTCAGCCCACCCGTCTCCGCTCGTGATTAAAAATTGAAACAAGGGACAGGCCCCTCCCAGGGCAGGACAAAGGGACACAAAACGTACATTGATTCGCGTTACTGTTGCCGTTGTTCAACGCATTGCCCTGCAGCCCCGAGACCTGGCCGGGTTGCACAATGGACAGCGGGCTACCTTGGCCCAACACTCCCCCAAATGATTTACCTCGCTGTCTGGTTGTGTCAAACGTGGGGGGAGGTGGACCCATGGTGCTAGAGATTGAGCTACGAGCTATATCGGACTGTGCATCCGATTCATCAACTACAGAGGGGGCCTGTATGCTCTGTGTGCTCTGGACACTCTTGGCCTTCTTGGAGTCGGCATCGCGAGGCTCATCGTGGCAGAGATGTCCAATATTGCGCTTAATGCATCTGGTACATGGTCTCTCCTATTCATGGCGTCAGTGACATGGCTTTGACGGTGTAGAAAGGTAAGCCCCTCCCCTGAAAACCCGAACACAACAGCTGCGCTGCAGCTCAGGTGTCCCGGCATGTTTTCAGAACAAGACGCAGGGGTTGCCTAGGATCTTACTTACAAGATCGCAAGTCATATGCTAGACACACATAGGAAACAGGTTGTCAGCTGGAGTTCTCTTGAGGCTCATGTATGCAAAGTCAAGGGTCAACAAGCCGCATATTTGACTCTTTGGCGCTGTGCCGTTGTACAAGAGTTCATTTTGACAAATGAATTGGATTCTCGGTACGCCTAAAGCTGCTCAAGGTCCAGATAGGACCAATGCGAACGCGCGTCGTTGGCCTTGGGGTTGACTTACAGATCGTCGACAATATACGCAAGCTGTAATAAAGCGCCCGGTGTCAGCCCAACTTATCTTGATTAAGATTGATGTATGCGCCATGATAAGCCTGCCGCTCGGGCTGGGAGTTAACGAGTCTATAGCTTGGCGAATTGATTGGTCGTGATTCAATATTCTCTCGATCACAACTACAATGGAATACCAGTATCATGACCCTCAGTCCCAACCCCAGCGCGCATGGCCCACAAGCGCATTGCGCAACAGCACTAAGAACCTGTGCAAGACAAGACATTGTCATTCTTTAGGTAGACGTACCGTGGTTGACCTTGCGTCTCTTTTTGGTAGGGGCCTTATGAGTGCCTGAAGCGGCGGTATTCGAGCTCTTGTCGCGATTCACTGCCTTGCCATTGTCGCCTTTGGCAGACTCCTGTTTAGCGCTCTTGTCCATGGCAGCGGCATTCCGGTCGGTCATTTTGTCCTATGCTCCCATTGGATCTCGAGGTTACGCAAGGCGGCGTCAGGTTCGCAGATCATTTGCGGCTCGCTGCAGCAATCTTGTATAGTCTACAGCTCAGCCGAAGCGACACGATCCATTCGCACGTTATCGGCGGCTAGTTGATGCAATGGCGATTGCTATTCCTGTGGCTCTGTGCGTGGTTGTCGGTGCGTCGATTAAGAAACTGTTCTGGTAGAGTCGCGCGCGCGTGAATAGGTCCCGTGGAGGGGGAGGGGAGAAGGAAGTGGCTGCCAAGGTGGTGTGAGCCGAAACGGTCGAAAGGATGAGATGTTGATGGCACGGGTCAAGTGCAACGAGGTTGAAGATTTGAATTGATAGCTCAGCAGCCGAGGCTGGCCCAAAAGAGGTGAAATAAGGGACACCAGAAGCACGCAGCAGTCCAAGGTCAAAGTAGAAGGTAAAAGACTGACGAGGACCTGGACGGCGAAGTTTGACCAAGGCTTAACTTGGGCTTAGGTTAGTACCGTAGGCTGGGGCCGAAATAGGCTGGTCTTGGTCAGTGACCACTCACTGTGACTGTGGGTGGGCAGCTCAGGAACGAAGTGGGCCCTGGATCAGCCAGTTTACGTTTGAATATTGTCGTAAAGAGCGTGAGAGCATCTAATAGTCAGCAAATATGGGGATTGGATTGACCATGGTTGTTGGTTCTAGGTACCAAGGTATGAGGAAATCAAGAAACAGGCCAGACCCAACGTGCTGTGCTGTCTGTGTATAAGCCGACTGCGCCTGCCCTGCCCGACTTACTTTTTGGGGCTTGACCTGCCTCTTGGAATAGCGGGGTTTTAGGGAAGGTGCCAGTGGTTAGGTACTTGGGTAGTAGCCCCCGGTCTCGGTGAACGAGCGGCCGGGGCGGGTCCGGCGAGCCTCCGTACCTCCGGAGCGCAGTCCAGAACTATGGTGCTATACCTAAAAGGCTCATAGAAGCATGGATACATACATTAATTATTCATACCGCTTGATTCATTAGAACATTGTTAAGAAGCTTCTCAAGTGCCAAGTCAGAGACTACTGGCGGCATGTAAGCGGAGTACAAGGTTCATCTAATATGCCCCCATTGAGATATAATAGACGACAAATTGTCATGTCAACTGTGACATTCTGGGGTACATATCTATTAATCCAGGGCATTAATACAGCTACCAAAGTGCAAGATAGCCGAATGAGGCAGACATGCAGACATCTGATTAATCCCCATGTCCAATGAATCAAAATCTGTTTGCACATCTGCTGATCCCAGCCTCTAATTTCAACTCCATACTGAGCGATGATTTCCTCGACTTGTAACACCTCAGACCATTTTATCTTTTTTGTAATAAAACTTACAAAGACCGTGCATGTCCAGATATGGAATCCTCGCCAGTTTCTCTATATAGAAGAAGGAGACCATTTCTGGCGTGATTTTCTTCAACAAGATCTGGTACGATGCACCAGGATCTGCCTTGACCTTCGGTGAGGATGTTGGCGCTAAATAAACTCGCAGCAGGCTGAAACACTTGTCCAAATTGAGTAATCGCTCGTCTGGGGCAACTCTGCGCGATATTATTTGTGACCCATGTCTTTCTCCCATTGCTACCTACTTTACGAAGTAGCACTACGTATAACTTTGAGATCATTTCTCATCTTGTAATTACCGCAAAAGCCTCTTCTGTTCCTTGGATATCGCTGATGTCATCTTGCCTACGTTGAAAGTTAGTCCTCTTCCGACTGTCGGCGATGGACGGCTATTGCTCTGCGCCCTCGTTGGCTCAGCTCGTTAACCTTGACTAACGTGCATTTGAGCCAATAGAAGATGCTTTACATAACTACTGCTGTTTTAAACTGTCGAGCTTGTTAAAGGACGAAGTAGAAGCTAGCTGCTGAGTAGATCGCGATTTTATGCTTATGTATACAGCAAGGTTACGGAGGCAGCTGAACTTTATTGCTATCGGGGAGATCCTCGTAGTCTTTGAAAGTTGAAAGAAGAAAAACATCAAATATAAGGTATAAGGTACTGTGATATTGAACAAGACTTAAGCAACAAATTAGATAGCGTCACGTTCCTCAGAAGAACATTAAACATGAAATTTCATGTTGCTCGGAAAATACTTCCGGTTGTCTTAACCTGGCTCCGTAGAATTAACTAACCAATGCCCCGAACACCATAAACTGACAGATCCCTATTTCATTGCCCATTGTCATCAAGTCATATATCTTCCTCCTTAGATCGCCACAAAGAAGCTCTTTTCTCCTTCCTTAGGCAAAACTCTTGCCTTACGCATAATCTCATCCTCACACGCCAGCCTAATTCTCTCAGGTGTAGCCGGACTCTCAAGCCTCAAAAGTCCCTCGCAAGTGTCATCGCCAATCTTGGCCTTCACTCCAGCTTGTGCGCGAGCGGCCTTGAGCGCATCTCGAATGGCAAAGAAGACTGAACTGCCCATAAAGAATGGTGGTTCGCCTACACCACGACTACGCTGAATCGTGCGCAGTTCTTTCCACTCCACATCTTTGAGGAGCGACACGTTGAATGTCTGGGGAATGTCGCGGAAACCGGGGATCTTGTATGCGCCAGGGCCTCGAGTGAAGAGATGCCCGGCCATCGGGCCGTTGCGCAGCCAAAGCGACTCTTCCATCGTAAAGAGACCGAGACCTTGAATGAACGCACCCTGGATTTGACCATAGTCGATGGCCGGGTTAATCGACTGACCAACATCCATCTTGATATCTGCACGCACGCAAGTCCAAGTTCCAGTGAGAAGATCGATTTCGACTTCAGCTGCGGCAACACCTTGAGTGAAGTAGAAAAACATCTTGCCTTTGCCTGTACTCCAGTCGAATCCGATCTCAGGTGTTTTGTAGAATCCTTGCGCAGAGAGGTTGACACGGTCAAAGTAAGCAGCATGTGCAAGGTCCTTCATGGTCGCCTCAGGGCCGAGCTTCTTTCGATACGGTGCCAGTCGCTCGTTCAGCTGTTCGCATGCGTTGAAGATGGCATATCCATTCAAGTCTGACGAGGCTGAAGCAGCTGTTGCAGAGGCGTTGGCCACAGTATTTGTGGAAGTCTCCGAGATGAAGACATTATCCAATGGCACACCCAGTGATTGTGCAGCGATCATGGTGAGTTTGGTATGCAAGCCTTGTCCCATCTCGGTTCCACCATGGGCCACCAAAACAGAGCCATCGTGATATATGTGTACCAATGCTCCAGCCTGGTTCAGGAACAGAGCGGTGAACGAGATACCAAACTTGGTAGGAATCAACGCCAGACCTCTCTTCCTCCACTTGTTGGTTTGGTTGAAGTCGGTAATAAAAGTTCGGCGTGCTTGATACATCACCTCATCTTGTACCTGCTTGTACATGAGAGGAACATGCCAATCCCCCAAGCCTTGACCAAAATGCGTCAGGCCGTCTTTCTCGTACAGGTTGATTTCTCGTAGCTTCTCGACGGGCATTCCTAGTCGATCCGCCACCTCCTCCATGTACGACTCAGCGATGAACATGCCCTGAGGCCCACCGAATCCTCGGAACGCTGTGTTAGACATTGTGTTCGTCTTGCACAAGCGCCCTCTGATATGCACGTTAGGAATATTATAACACCCATCGATATGGGTCATTGCTCGTTCGCATACTGCGGCGCTGAGGTCGAATGTCCATCCTGCGTTGTTGAAGACATCGCACTCCAGAGCTTGCAGCTTGCCGTCTTTGTTCACTCCGATTTTGTATTTACCCATGAAAGGATGACGTTGTCCACTTGTAACCATATCTTCCTCTCGTGTAAGCATGTATCGGACAGGTCTCTTGGTCTTCTTTGCTGCAAGCGCCAATATTGAGCTGAGAATCACTGATCGTGACTCCTTTCCCCCGAAACCACCACCCAATCGCTTGACGCGAACGACAACCTTGTTTGCCTGTACGTCGCATACTCGAGAGGCGAATGCTTGTCTGGTTAAAGTTAACATCTGATTCTATTAGAATAGAAAGCCGCAAGACTTACGTTTCGTTAGCGTTCTGAGTACTGGCAAAGATCTCCATTTCTCCATCCTCAGGCTTAGGAACAACCAAGCAAGCATTTGTCTCGAGGTAGAAATGCTCTTGGCCACCCATTCTCACTGTTCCAGTAAAGACATGGTCGCATTCCTTGAAAGCTTTCTCTGTGTCTCCTTTCTTGATCTCCCTGTAGAAGTTGTGGTAGCTATCGGCCGCAATAGCATCTTCGATCGACAGCACCGATGGCAAATCTTCGTATTCGACCTTGACGGCTCGGGCTGCCTCCTGAGCTCGTTGAGGAGAAGTTGCTAAAACGACGGCAATCGGCTGAGCCACAGTGAAGACCTTGTCCTCTGCGAAGAAGACTTCATCAAAGTGGGGAGCACCGAATTTGTTGGCTTCTGCAGATGGCATATCATCTTTGTCAACGACGTCAACTACTCCAGGGATATCCAATGCATCCGCGTAGTCAACAGAGATGATCTTGGCATGTGCTCGTTTTGAAAGAACATAACAGGCGTGAAGCTCGTTTTTCAACGGAGGAATGTCGTCGGTATATTGTGCCTCGCCTGTCGTCTGCTTGAGGGCCGCCAAATGAGGATTGGATTTTCCAGTAACCTCCTTCTTATACGCTACTGCTGCGTGCTCATCGACCTCTCCATTCGACAACTCTCTCTCGATCTCATCAATCGCTTCCTTGTCAACCTGCTCGGAGCTTCCGTCAAGGATCGTCATAACATCGTGGTAAAATCGGTAGAAGAATCCAAAAGCCAAAGACTTTCTATAGGACGCCATGCCTCCAGGAACACTGAACTGTAGGTCAAAGTCACGACCAAGTGCGCTCATTGTTCCCTCGAGAGTCTCCAAATCGGCGAAACGTCGTCCAACAAGGTAATCCATGGCTGTTTTGGCGGCAGCTGTCATAGCAGCCATGCCACCATAAATGAGGTTCGCTTCTTGAACAATGCCCTCATCGTCCAAGCGAACTCTCAGTGCTCCGGTGACAATGGCAATATCGTCGTCTTTTCTCTTTGCCTGCTTGTATGCCCTGAAATATTCACCCTTGTCTTGAGTGACTGGAATACGTATTGATGCAATGATCGCATCTGGGGCAAGCGCTGTCCTTCGATAACCAGTGAAGAATTGAGAAACGGGAATCTCCGTCTCCTTGGTTGATGACTTTGCCACTAGGACGGCATTCGCAGCCCAGAAAACGGGATTGAGATCCGAGATTGGCGATGCTGTAACTAGGTTGCCCGCTGGAGTACCAACGTTTCGAATTTGTCGACCGGCAAAGTACTTGAGCTGCTTGAGCATCGCTTCAAAGACTTGAGCGCGTTCTCGTCCATAATGCGGAATAGCATGTTCGCAGATACTCTCCAAGTCAGTCAGAACAACATTACCGCCAATCTCGAGATGGTCTTTCTTAAAACTGTATTGCCGCAACTCAGCAATGTCGCCAACATAAACTGACACTGGATACTGCAGAGCCTTGAACTTTGTTTCGATCTGAGTTTCCGTGCTTCCGCCAATAATCTTAGCCTGAGGATGAGCACTCTTGATTTGCAGGAGTTGCTCGAGAGTGACGGGGCGATACCATCTTCTTCTCTTGTTTCCAAAAGCCAGAGGCCGTAACTCGTGTCTCTTGAGGGCGGGTGGGAAGATGAGCTCTGTATCTGGATTATACTCGATGAACCCTGGGGGCGTGAACCGCTTGATAGGCGTATCGTCCAAATTCGCCTTGTCCATGCAGCAACCCCCACTGGGTGGACCGTTACCGTTCTCCATGCAGCATCCCGTGCCACCTGCTTTCTTAAACTTCATACCGGGCTTATCAACACTGAAGGTTTGAGCCGCATCCAGGATAGATCGGTAACCAGTACATCGACACAAGTTACCGTCAAACGCCTCCTCGATGTCATCTTTGGAAGGGGAGTTGTTATTCCGTAATAGAGCATACAAGCTCATCACAATACCAGGAGTACAGAAGCCACATTGGCTACCATTAGACTTGGCGATACGTTCCTGAGTAGGGTGAGGTTTTTGGGAGCTGCCGATACCTTCAACGGTGACGACATGTTTGCCATCTAAACTGACAAGAGGAGCTAGACACGCGTTGACACTGGCATGATAGATCTTCTTGGTTGTTGGGTTATACTGGCTGACCACGATTGTGCAAGCTCCGCAACCGCCTTCGCCACAGCCACTGTAGTTGTTAGCATTACGATGGAGGCGCTGGGGGCCTAGGACAAGTGCTTACAGTTTTGTCCCTGTGAGACCGATTCCTCGTAGATATTCTAAAACTGTGACCTCTGGATCTATCTCATCCAGAACGACCCTGGTTCCGTTAAGATAGAATCGAAGAGTGTCATCGAATTTGGAGGTGAGAGTTGTCAAGGGTTCAGGGTTGGACTCCCTCACGGGAGATACAGCGCTAGGCGCCATGGTAGTGATGGATAGAAGGGATGGGTGTCTTCGATGTAATTGGGAAAAGGAGAAGAGTCCAAGATTCAAGAAAGGGAGAGGATTGAAAGTCTAGAAAAAGACAATGGGTGATTAAGGGTTCTTATCAACAAACGAACCGAGGTGTTGTACAGTAGCTCTTAGGTTGTACGGTACTGTAACTGTAACTGTAACTGTAACTGGAGAAGGGGGAGGTTCACGAGACGTGGCTGGCAGAGGTTAGATAGTGGTTCAAGTTCGCGTTCCTCTGTGCGTCATATCGACAAAAACAATTGGACCTTGTGCAACGGCACCTTCCTCTTCCTAACCAGATATTTGTGATAACAAACGGTGAACGAATAGGAGGACAGATTGTGCTATTTAGGACGTGTCAACGTTTGCAAATCGCCACTGATAAGCCAGATTTGCACCCCGCTACAGAAGGCTTCAGCAGCCACTCACTGCAAGCTGTTGCTGCACTTGTGCGGGGAAGGAGCCGCTACCCCACGATACATCTCGCTAACGGCCGGCTCCGCGCCCACGATAGGCCAGTTCCACGATCGGGATCCTCCACTTTGACATCGGAGGTCAGAGACTTGATATTAGAGAGAGTAAGCGGTGAACTACCATGTGAAGACAGTTTGAGTAATATAATCATAGAATACCCTTGGGTCAGTGGTTGCATCTTGAGGAACAAGTTTGGTAAATGCAGCTTCATGTATTAACGAAAGAGGAATCTATTTAGCAAACCAACCGGAGAGTTTTGAATACCCTGGCATATCTCGTTTATCTCCCGAATTTATCGTATTACATGTACGTGCAAGGGAGTAGAAACATGCCAAACAACTTGATTCACAAAGAACTATAAGATCTACACAATCCATCTAATATCTAGCCCAGTTGCTCCGACTCTTTTATCCTTCTTTGCTTCTAACGCAGACTCTACTCTTGGATGTACTTCTTCAACCCTCTCAATCGCTCCTTAGCCTGCTCCAAAATATCATCGTTCTTACACACAGCAAATCGGATATAATCCTCCGCCAAGTGAGCATTGGGTGGGGTGTAGAACTCTGTAGGGGGAATGGCTGCAACACCAATCTCCTGGATGAGGAACCATGCCAGCTTAAAGTCTCGCGGACGGCTTGCAACGTGAGGAGGAAAGGGGTAATCCTCTGGTAGCTTGACCTTTGCCATGTTGACGAGGAGGAAGTAGCCGCCTTCAGGGTATGTTACAGGCAGGTTGAGCTCTTCGAATACTTCGTTGAGACGATCCACCTTGGCCTTCATCTCCTTAATCGTCTCATCCCAGAAACCATTCTTGTCAGCTTGCTCGAAGCCAATAGCGGCGGCTTCTTGGAAAGGAGCAGGTGTAGAGAAACAGATGCGGGTGTGAGCGGCAGTGACAGGCTGAATGAGCTCCGGAGGGCCAATCAACCAACCTAGAGAGTGTTAGCAAAATGTTACCGCTTAATGAAGAACTCCGGACATACCGACACGCCAGCCAGTGGCATAAAAGTTCTTTCCGGCAGATCCAACAGTAAGCGTAATTTTCTCAGCCTCAGGGGAGAGATTGGCGATTCGAGTAAAAGGCACGTAGAAGAGACGGTCATACACCTCATCTGAGAGGATAATGGTCTGGTTCTTGACAGCGAGATCGGCAATTTTTTGTAGCTCTTCCTTGGAAAAGACCTTGCCAACAGGGTTGTCTACTTCAAGTCAGCGCTGAGGTAAGCGGGAAGGTATAGGTGAATACTCACGGGGAGTGTTGATGACAATCATCTTAGTGCGGGGCGTGAAAGCCTTCTCAAGCTCCTCAAAGTCGATTGTCCAGTCTGCAGCAGAAGAGTTCTTTGTAGCTCCTGTCTCGGGGGGATGAAGAGGAACGTAGACGACCTTGCCGCCGGGCATCTGAATGTTGCTGATGTATCTAGACGAATGTTAGCGTATAATCCTACGTAGAGATGAGGACACTTACTGGTCAAAGAAGGGCTCAAACACAATAACTTCATCACCAGGCTCAATAAAGCCGAAGAAGGCGCTCAGCATACCCTCATTGGCACCCGTAGTAATGATAATCTCAGTCTCAGGATCCAGCTGACGACCAAACTTTGGTGAGTACGCATCCGACAGAGCTTTCCTCAACCGCGGTCGTCCCTTGGCCGGCGCATACTGATTGCACTCAACACGATCCAAAGCATCCTTGGCAGCGTTGAGGAGGAAGGGAGGTGGGTTATAACCAAAGAAACCCTGACCCAAGTTCACAATAGGTTGGATAGGTGAAGACACAGCGGCCTCATTGATCATGGACCTATACCCCTCCGAGTTAGAAATAAATAACAATATCTAAGATGGTTTGGGAGAACCTCACCAAACATCCTTCTTCTGGCCCTGAACTCGAGCCGCGGGCTTGAGCTTTTGAGTTTGGTTACTCATGATGCTGACACTGCTCGAGAAAGCTCTGGAGGAGTCAAGAGGGATAATGCTTCGGAGTGAGTTCCGGAGCACGGTCTGGGAGGGGCGGCTCGGGGTTAATATGGAGCGCAACATCAACGGCAGCAAAGGGGCTCTTATTTCGTATTAGTCAGGCCGTGATGCTCGTAGCAGGAATCCTCACGAATACCTAATCCTCCGAATGAAAAGAATCACGTCTTAACAACCGGATCGATAGCAATCTTCTCTCCAAGTAGGTAGCTTGTAGCACAACGGCTGCGATATCGCCGATGACTAAGATTTTTGCGGGGGGTTCAAGCCTGCAGCAGCAAATCGCGTCATTAGCTCCAATGATGAGCACTGAAATCGGTTTATTGGGATTGGCTTGACAACTGGATAACTGCCTGCATAGGTTCTGAGACGGCATTTGACAATCTGCATCGGGTTTCCTCCTCCGACAATAAGCTCTTCTATCCCTTTCTCCCCCCGCAGTTGGGGGTTTCCATTAGCGAGACCGGAGCTTTTTGCTAACTGCCGGAACCAAGGAACATGCAGACAAACAGATATTGGCTGAGACAAGGTTATAGCCGGCATTAGTTCTGACACCGAGCGTAAGTAACATCAACGGCGGCCTCACTGAAATAAGTTGACACTCAAGCTATTTGGGCACTTTATGAAATGAATTTTATTCTGCACAATAACACATTTCGCTAGTTCCTTTCTCTATTCAACTGCTTGCTTGCTTCGCTTTGACACTTCCCATCTCAATACTGATTCCAACGCAGGGTTCACGTGAGAGGAAGCCAAGCTCTCTGCAAGACAAACGATACTTGATTCTACCAGAACTGGAGGACCGCAACACCCTCAGGAGTGTACAGGTTCATATTGACTGGCGTCGTCTCGGTGCGAGCCTCCAGAAGCTCAGTCGTCAGGTTCACCAGCTCAGGAGCAGTGATTCTCTTCTTTGGGTCCCATTCAAGGAGGCGTATCAGAACCTGGACGATCTCATGGTCGGGATTCATCTTATTCAAGGTTCGTGCGTGCGAGGCGCATTTTCGCGGATACATCCGTTCCTCTTTCTTAAGGTACGGAGGCCACTGCGACATCATGCCGAGGAGTGAGATACCAATAGCCCACATGTCATCACTCTTGCCGAGGTGCCTCGAATGCCTCTAGATGTAGGGCGACCAGTAAGCGTGTGTTCCATGAGGTTTCTTATGGGCGTTAATGTGGTCGACTATCATAACTTCTGCACAGTCGGCGACGACGACATCGATAGGGTTCCATGAACGGATGAGGATATTTCGGGGTTTGAGGTCTCCGTGGAAACGATTCCTGTCATGAAGGTATTCGACGGCCTGCGCGACCTGGAGCAGAACTTCTAGGGTGTCTTTTCGAGTAAGACCTCGGGAATAGTTGTTGACTGTGGTCTGCAGACTTCCGCCGGCGCAAAGTTCCATGACGAGGACGTTGGCGGCAGGCCTCTCTCTTTCTTCGAAATATTCGACATATTTAACGATTTTGGGCTGAATTAAAGCCATGGTCAGCTTTGTAATACCCTTCAGCAGGAAAGGATCAAAACTTACGTGATTCAGGTTTCTCAAAATCCTAGCCTCCCTTCGTAAGTGCTTAACATGCTGGGGAGAAGTTTTGCCAGCGAATACACCCCCGGTTCGAACGTTGAGGACTTTGTAAACGCGAGCATAGCCTCCTGTTCCCAGTCGAGTTCCGCGATGATACCGGCATATTGGCCACTCGGGGTCCGGAACCTGTGCCTCTCGCACATCCTCATCGGTCCAGGCAGATGGTTTGGCCATCCTAAGGAAACGCCTCAGAAGCCGAGATGGTCGCAGTTGAAGATGAGAGGTGAGAAATAAAAGAGTGAGAAATACCATGGTCGAAAATTCATATATAATCTGATCTGTGCTTAAGATGGTGTAACGACTGCAGTGTGTCACAAAGAGAGAGTACAGTGCCGGTTGTTCAGTGTCTCACACTGGCAAGATGAAGACAACTTCAACTCAAGATCGTCTGTTCAGACGGTACCTACCTTGACTGATATAAATAAAAGGTACCTAGGCAGGCGGGTTGGTTCGTCATAGTAGGTAATTACCAAAGTTCTGAAGATCTTGAATCTTTGTAGCTCCTACCTGGCAACCCAGACAGCTCGATCAACTTTACTTGGTACCCAGTAGGATGGACCTATTTTCACTGATACAGTGATACCTTACACAATAGTGATGGTCATCAAAGCATGGCTTGATTCCTTTGTGATTTGATGAATAAGATTGCTTATGCTATTATAAAACTCCGTTAACCATGGTAGTTTTTCAAGCGTTCTGCCGTGCATGCATAATGCTACATAAAAGCCACTTTCATTCCTCATGAGGCTTAATCGTCCCATTCATGTCAATCCTTATCTCCTTAACCCCATTCGCCTGATGCGCGAGCATCAATTGTTGCAGATTCCATAAACGCCGTCCCATGAGCTCAGAAATTAAATGCCAAAATATAAGGGGTATCAAGGTACAAAGCCCAGAGCAGGTCGTGTCGGTGATACTCTAGGCAGTTTCGTCGCGTTGAGCTATCGTGCGGATGCTGACCATAAGCCGTTCCATGAATTTCATAGATTCACTCCCGGGAACGTCTGCGAATTCCTGCGTTCCAGAAGACGTGCTTGTCACCGGTGTTGCCGTCTCATTGGCATGTCTCAAGTTCGAGTTTACAGTTGTCAACTTGTTAGCCTGGGGAGATGAAGCAGTTTGTTGATGTGCTGGAGTCGATGCTGGGCCTCCCATCTGAGAAGGCGGGCGTCCAGGTGACTTGTCTTGAGCTACTGGCCGCTGTAAGGGGGTATGTTCCGTGGGCGTTGAGATTTGAGAAAAACCCGGCAATCGTGGAATTGGCACAGGTGTATTGGAGATCTTGGTACTCTGTTGTTTGGCCGCAGTCGGCTCACCCAACGGTGACTGCTGGCCCGATTGCGTCTGTTTCGCAGACTTAGGTGCAATAGGCGAGCCTTTACTCTTGGATTGCGGCTGAACTTGCTTCCCAGCGGCAGCAGAAGCAGGGGCATTCGGCGTCGGTGTCATCGCAGCCAAAAAATTCGCCGGCAATGGCACTGGCGACTCTTTGGGTGGTATCTGGATTGGCTGTTCAGCCGACCCTTCATTCCTATCGAGAATTCCAGGTACTTACCTTGTACTCCTTGAAAACCGTCCCAATCTTAGGTTTGCTGCTTTGGTTAGGGGATGGGGGAATTTGTTGAGACTTCTGTTGAGACTTCTGCTGCGGCTTCTGTTGAGGCTTCTGTGTCTGCATTTGGGTTTGCGGTGGTGCTTGTGCCTGGGGTTGCGTTTGTGTTTGCGTATTCATATGCATGGGAGGCAAATACTGCGCTTTGATAGCAGGGCGGTACAATTGACCGAAAGCCGGAGGAGCCGTTCCGGGCGATGGCGCTGGCGCCGTCTTTGATATCGGTTGCTGAACGAAGTGATGCTGGGCACTGGGAGACGCCTGAGTCGCAGGAGGCGTTGGCGATGAAGCCGGTGGATTATGATATGGCGAGTTAGACATACCGGAGAGCTGTTTGGCTGGTAGGATCCTATCCTTCATTGGACCATTCAGATAGGCGTCCTTGTTGGCCATTACGTGTGCTCTCAGGTTGCCCTCGTAACCATTGGTGAATCCTCCCCAAGCAGCATATGGTGTTCGGTATTTGCTAGAATCCCTATCAAGATATTAACAATGGCCGCATGTGATGAGCTTACGATATTTACCGGTTGTGGTTGACCTGGAAGAAGGGATATTTTTGGTAGATCGATGTCTGTGCCTGCCAAGTCCCTCCCACTTGAGTTTGCATGTGCCCTGGGGGTGCCTGCTGATGTTGTGCTGGTGCCGGTTGCTGATAAGCGCGTGGATAAGGATGCGATGCTCCGGGATGAGTTGGGGCAGGCGCGGGAACAGGGGCAGCATTGGTTCCCTGCCACTGATTGTGCTGATAGTGTACCGCAGTATTCGCAGGGCTGTGTACTCTAGAGGTGCTTCCAGATGGCGTATAGGCTGGAGAGGATCTAGCCTCAAACCTTTGAGCGGAGTAAGGGGTAGCAGCTTGCTGTCCTGCCAGCGTCGGCTGTGCATACGTATAGGGGTAGTGCGCGGGGCGAGGCCGGGTTGGAACAGGAGAAGGAGCAGCTGATGTGAATTTCTGAGTGGTGAAACTGCCCATGGCAGGGTAGTTGCTGCCGGCAGGAGTGCGTGGCTTGTACACATATGGCTTCTCCATTCGGATTCCTGGATAAGGAGTCGCAGGCTGGTATGGTTGTCGTGGAGTGTATGCTGGAATCGGCTTTGGGGGTTTTATGGGCTTGGGAATCGTCGAGAGGAAGTTACCCATAGGATTGTGACGCTGCTTGGCAGGGTCTTCGGTGAATTGGGCGCGTGCTTCGGTCGATGTCTTGGGCAAGTAATGCCAAATTTGGTCAGGCTTAGAGAAATCGATTTTGACCTGGTCCTTATTTGTAACAGGGTGAACCTGGAACTCAGCCCAGGTGCAGCCTTCGACAAATGAATCGTCTTTCTGGGGTTTGCCATCGTGAAGACGCTTGGCCTTCAGCTTCTCCTTGGCCTTCTGGGATGCGGGCATGGGGATGGCCTTGGCTGATGCCTTTGGAAGGCGGTAATCAGCTGGATCGGCTACCAGAAGCCATTTCCATTCGACTTCGATGCGGTCACTGTAGAGAGTTAGTTTAGGTTCGAAAGGATCGGATCGATGCAAGAGCCTAGCATACCCATTTGGCAGTATATCAATGAGCAATGTTTGCTCGTCATGCCGATTTTCAACCACAACACCCGCGAAGATATCGCCCTTGAAGTATTGCAACTGACAGGTTTCGCCTGGCTGAAGCTTTGAAGCTGCCGCTCGAACGCGCGAATCTGCCTCCAGCGCGTCTCCGTCAAGTTTCTTGTCTCGCTTCGTCCGATGGAATCGGCAACTAAACTCAAAGGCTTGCTCCTTATATTCCGTCCCATCTTCACCAAACACTGGAACTTCCTCCTCTTCAACAAAAACTCCAGCTGCAGCTGCACACGTTGCGTGATAAGCCCGAGCACATCTCTTCTGGGAGCATTGGAAGCATGCGCCCCGTTTGGAGCGGCAATAGAGGCACTTGAGTTCAAACCGGTCCTTGTGAATCTCCGATACGTTAACAACAGTCTCCTGATGATCGATTGTTTCGATATACGTCTCTGGCAGATAGTGGGCGCAAAGTCGATGTGCTTTCCGGCCATCATCTGTAGGTAGTAGTTCGGCTGATGGAATGTCATTAGGGCAGAGACAGCAAGGTGGCTCAGCTTTAGAGTTGAGACGAAGTTTGATCTTCTTGACCTTAACCTTACCCCCCTTCTCGCCAGGTCCGCGCTTTCGCTTGAGGCCGAGTGTTTTGAACTTGACACCTGAGCCAGATGGCGGTGTGGGCATACCAGAATGCTCGTCGTCGTCATCTTCCTCTTCGTCCTCGGTTTCTTCGTATTCTGTTTCTTCGCCACGTAATTTGCGCTCAATCTCGTAGACATTAACCCATACACTATCTTGCGCCTGGGCACATTCGCACTTTTTGGCAATCTTTCCAATGTCAAGCCAAGAGTCGAGCGCAAAATTGACAGCCTCGGCACAGTTGTAACCAAGATTGTAGCCAGAGTGGTAGCCATAGGGATATGTGACAACGAATTCACCGGGATACGATACGCATTTGTTAACAGTGATGTTGTAATGCGATTTTAGGTGTTGAGGCGAGATGAGGAATCCTTTGTGACGAAGGAACTGGTCGCAGGCCTTGGCATCCGTGGGCCAAACATTCTTCATCGCGGCTTCGAAACGGCGAGCATCAGCTTGGGAGATACTATACCACTGCTTCGGGGCGCCAAAGTGAAGATAGTTGATACTGTAGAGATCAACATCTTCTAGATGCCAGGCGAATGTTGCTTTCCACATGCCAAGGTAAAGATAGGCCGTGTTGACTCCCGGAACCTTTGTACCCAGAACATCCAGAAGATTGGGAAGTTTGTTTAGATTCCATTCCTCGGTTGATTCGTCGAAAAGCGTACCCATAAGATCGGCTCCGTAGAGGGGAGGTGCATAAGTCAGAGTCTTCCAGTATGCCCTCTCGAGTTCCTCGCATCGTTCAGGGGTATACTCTGAGGTGTCCATTTTGTAATCCCAGTCTTTGAAAGCAGCTTCATCGATCATAGCGGAGCCCTCTCGTCGACTGTATTTACGGCGGGCAGAAACCGTTTGAGTTTTGGTTCTTGCTTGTCGGACGGCGCCCATACGGCCAACTGTAGGCTCGTAATCTTCTTCAACTTCTTCACCTGGATCCTTCTCGATAGATTCCACAGATTCAACAGGCTTATCCTCAATCTCAGTAGCGTCCGGCTTGGGCGAGACCGGGGTCATAGGCCGGTCTTCTCCATCCTCTAGTGGTTCTTGCTTGAGTCGTTTTCCTCTGCCTCCTCGCTTGGCCGGTCGCCCCCTTCCTCTCTTCTTGGGAGTCGAAGGATCGGCAGGTTTGGCCACAGCAGCAGTTCGAGTTCGCGGTTTTGGCTTTTCGGCATTGGCGCGCCGCTCACCACGTCGTGCCGGAGGTTGGTGTTCGCTCTGGTCGCAAAGTTGACGCCACTGGGGGAGGTTGTAGGATCGGCCGTGTAGAATGTTGACTTGACGATAAGTTCCGTTGGACCCCATAATGTCCTGCTTGATCGGTTCTCGAACCTTAACCTGCTTCACAAGGTCGTCAAGCTTGGGGAGGGCGTCTTTCCATTCTTGCGGTGGGATAATCTTGATGATACCAGATTTCATACCATAACTGTCAACAGCTTCCATCTAGACTGCGTGTTAGCGATGGAAAAGAGGGAAGTGGCGGGCGACGTACGAAACGTTTAAAGTCTCTGAACTGGTGCATGGTAGGTTTAAAGATCGGGACAGCACCAGACCAGTGATCTGGCAGCACTTCTCCAATGTCATCGTCAGCCTTTTCCTTGTTGTTGTCATCACAGGCGCCATTGTCGCCAGAAGACATAGGCCGTGGCGGATCGCTTAGAATGGGCTCGTCTTCGAGGTCGCTTAATTCAGAGTCCGAGCCATCTGATTTCGCCGTGTTGTTACTATCGGGAGGCGAATGCAAAAAGGCTGGGTCAGGCAGAGCAGTCGTAGTATTTTTGGCATTGCTATCGGCGGGCGCAGTTGCAACGACAGTATCGTGAGAATCTGGTGCGGTAGCGACGGCAATGCCAGCGTCGATCGACATCGACGTCGACTCTGACATTGTGGGCGATCACGTCGCAATCGGCGACGGTGCCATTGAGAGAGGAATTCTAAATTTCACGTCCGTTTCTCGCTACGGCGTACGGCAGACGATTGAAAATATCGAGATGGTGAAGAGAAGTAATTCCGTTGTCGGGGGAGACTTGCGCTGAGGTGTTGTTGTTAATGAGCGAGAAGGGCGTTGGGTGAGCGCAGACTTGGAAGGGTGCATAGTGGGTGAGAACCAGAGCTTGCGAGGTAGGGTAGGTACAGTTTCTTGAAGTTGGTGGTCAGAAGGGCAGGTAATGCGGAGAAAATGTTAGTGGACGAATGAAATTGCTCGCTTCGAAGTACCTTCCAAGCTTATTCTCACTAAGCGGTACCTGTGGGCCACCTACCGTGCTAAGATTGCAACCTGGGCTTTGCCCCCTAAAAATGCATCCGGAAGAAACAGGGCGAGGAGGTACCCAAAAAGGGCCCGCTAAACTCGCCATCATTCGATTTCGGAGGTTTCCATCATCGCAAAACTGCCCCCTGTTTTACAGATAAATCAACTATTGAAGAATAAGCGTAAGCAGGGTGAATTATTCGATTCAATATAGGTAGACTATCCATTCTTATGAGATTCCAGAGAGCGCATAGATATCAGTTCAATTAGTAATGCCATTGCAATACCTTGCTTTGGGTACTGCCCAGAATCACACATGAGAATGAGCTGCAGCAATTTAAAGATCTTCATCTGATGCAGCTTGATCAGATTGATAAGATTGGCATCTGAAACCCGAGGTCAAAAAGCTGGGGACATCGTCCACTACCGACCATCCTGGTCTGGCTTTGTCCCACCTTGGCCCAGGCGAATCTGTATTAGAGCACCTCATATCTACCCTAACCCTGCTTCATTGGCTTGCATTACTTCGCTTTGTTCTGTATCGGTGACTCGCTGCTCCATTGTTCAGTTCCATGAAGAGGTTATGGTGAATAACGCCCCTTTCTTTCCAGCATGCTCCTATGTCCAGGAGGTGGCAGGCAAAGAGCGATGCTAGTTGGTCAGATGCAACTCAAGAAGCAAACAGCAGTCCAATGTTATGACAACTTGTCTAAACTTAGGACCAGATCCTTGATCGTATGCCTAACTTTCTACTACTGTTAGTAGGCTTGTGTTAAGCCGTACCATTATTCAGCGAATTCCCATGCAAAGACTGCCCTGCCCTTGGCGACCATGCAGGATCCGAACTTGGTACACAACCAGAATGAAAGTGTCGATATATGAGAGAGCCAGCAAATCTTAGTCGACTAGACATTGTCCATAAGGCTCCACCCATATCATCCCTTGTTGGTTACCTGATCTGGATTGAGATCTCCACGGCTGTCAAGAGGCACCTCAACAGGTACTGACGAGTCTCCAACGTCTTTAGGGCCACAGGCGGGAAAAAAGAGAATTGGAACTTTGTGATCCGCCACTGGGATAGTATCTGGACCTCGACCCAATATCGGTGCTTCCAAGTCCTTAAGGAACTGACAATGTGGTACTCGATGTCTGGCTGAAGCTTGTCTGAGATTTCCTTTGGTATCATAGTTAAAGACACTGGGAGAAGAGATATGGATGTCACTTCGGAACTAAGTAACCCCCAAGAAGATGAGAGTATTCAAACCTTTGTCACCGTCATCTGCCAGGAGCTCAGTTCTGCGTGCCACCACTACCATAACTGTGATAACATTTACATGAAGGAAGAGAGAGGTCAAAGTTATGGAAACATTATAACAAAAGCTGAAATTACAACCATGATGTCAGTTATGGAAAGTTTATCATTTTTTGAGATATTTTTCATTGCGATGTTTTATAGATATGGGGATAAAAAAAGCTTAAACCTTTCTTGTAAATTTCTCATTGTATGAAGCAAGGTAGATGTGCTGCTATAGGAGACTCTCCAAAACCTCAACTCTTATCACTCCAGAGATTGGCCAGATCGAGTCGTATTCAGTGACACAAATGGTCAAAAGTCAAGCACCAACTGGATATCGAGGAATTGGTGTTGAGCCCCATATTAGGTCAATCACAAGTGCCGTCCCTCAGTGGACTCCTTTAGCTCCGAATGGATCCAAGAAAACTGACGTCGATATCTCAATGCAAAAGCCTTTTCCTCGTATTAAAAGATAAGACTTGAGTCTATTAATCGCGGCTCTGTTTTAGTCTATGTCACGAGGAGTCGGTAATTGAGCCTGAAAAGTAAGTAAGGAAGAGGCCCCGCCGTGGTCAGCGGAGAGATCAGCAGTATAAGCGGCCAAGACAGGACACGAAGTCTCACTACACATCACGAACAAATCACTTCCTTGGCAATGTTCAAGTCATTTTTAAAGTCATTGGCTTGCTTTGTTAGTCCAATCATCGAGATCTTCAGCTGTCAACGCTGTCTTATCGTCTTCCCAGCCACTTTATCCTTGACTTCACCCCGCACTCACATCTTGGCCTTTTAAACTTATCACCGATGCTCTCAATGAAGCTGGACTGCAACCTCTAGCTCAGCCATTGGATGGCATCATAGTGAGCTGACCTATCCTTTCGCTTCCCGGCCCTCCCTGCCTCAATGGCTTTATCACATCCCCGCTCCCACTTCCAGCCTTGTTGGAGGAATGCCAATCGAATGTCGCGAGGAGTTTCTGCGCCGCTGTAGCTCGGCGTCGGCGACTTGTACAAGAACCTAGGTTGTGCTAGAGCTTGATCAGGCGTGGTTGATGACGGTCGGATGCAGCTGCAGCTTGGTTCGGTTCTACCATAAGCTATCAATGGCCCTCACCTCACCTCTTCCGAGTTGAGCTGAGCTTTGTCTCTTCTTCTCTTTCAATCACCTCACCAGTCTTACGGTGCAGGAAGAGCCCCTCCTTGTTACTATAATTGTCTCCCAATATATTGCTAAATAAGACACTACCCTCATCATGGTCCTATTCAAGAAGCTCATCACAGCCGCACCTCTGGTCCATGGCGCAATTGCGCAGTCAACGGGCGACGGGGAAAAGGTCTGGGCTGTCGTTGCATTCATCAACCATGGTGAAAGGGTGCCCATTGCAGACGAGCTTCGTACCGTCCTAACGCCCGAGGGAGCCCAGCAGATGTTACGACAAGGAACTGCATTCCGTGCTCGATATATCAAGGACGGCGTGAACAATTCCGACTATGAGAACATCCAAACTGCATATCTCCAGAACCTCAACCCTGATGTGATCAATAACGATAACATTGATATTGTCTCACAGGCAGAAGAATGGGTATCGTCTGGTGCTTTGGCTTTTATGCAAGGTCTATATCCGCCATCACCAAACGCATACGGCAATAGTACTGGAGGCGAAGAAATTGCCGTGAACCTGGCTTCGGGTGACAACAAGACTGATTATCCGTTGAATGGATATCAGTATCCTAGCATACGGTTGCCCAGTTTCTATGACCCAGAATCCATTACGTACGCTGATGAGCTTCTTTATACGTTGCTGATATTTGGCTAACACAACATAGCGTCCAAGGCAGTGCGAGATGTTCAGCCTGGCGGTCAGAGATCACCGCAAACATTTCACAAAACAGCGCCCTAGACGATCTCTACGATTCAACTCTGCCATTCTACCAGAATCTCTTCTCTACTCCACCCTTTGAGGGCCTAATCGATATTGACGATGCCAATCTCTGGAACGCTTACGCACTCTGGGAATTTGTCGATTATCAGTATCGCCACAATGAGACAGTTCACCAAGAGTTGAAAAATGCGAACTCAACGCTATCTTTCCTAAACACCTATGCTACAACCATGGTGCGTGCAGAGAACAGCAACGGAGGCGGAATGAGTGATAATAGCGAGCTTGGCGTTCTCTACTCTATCGCTGGACGCACTTTGGCGTACAAGGTCGCACAACAGTTCAGGGCCAACATCCGCTGGAACAGCAGCTTCCACAAACTCAATCTTATGTTTGGTTCCCTTGATCCTATCATGAGTTTTATTTCTCTCTCAGGTCTTCTCACCAACGAAAACATCTTCCAGGAGCCTTGGTCATCACTCACCAAGCCTGGGGCAGCGCTAGGCTTTGAGCTTTTTGGACAAGACCCCGACTTTCCAGACTCACAGCCACCAACGGATAGTCTACGCGTGAGAATGTTCTACCGTGCTTCAGCAGATGCAGATGAGCCTTTCAGTAACCAACCTCTCTTCAAGTCAGGACCTGATGGCATTGCATATTCTAGCTTCATTCAAAGTATGAATATGATTGGAAGATCAGCCAACCAGTGGTGCGATATCTGCAGCCCAACACCTGCTCCTTGGTGTATATTTATTGACTCGGATGGCTCTAATTTTGGCGATTCTTCTTCTTCAATTGGACCCGTAATTGCAGGAGTTATCGGAGCAATTATCGCCATCGCTGTTCTGGTTCTTCTGGCCATATGTATGTTTGTCTGCGGCGGCCTTCGATTACGCCACAAGGGTCCCGAAGATTCATCACACACTGCCGCTGCAGCAGCAGGAACCACTGCAGGAGGTTTCAAGGGACCACAGAAGAAAGAAGGCGATCCCGACGTGGTAGTGACAAAGCAAGGAGTTCATCACGAGCGTGTTGGTAGTTGGGAACTCCGAAGTCCAAGTGAAATACCCCCTCAGACTTCCGGTATCGTGACTAAGGACCTGGATTCTCCTCCTCCTCCTCCTCGGCGACGATCGCTAGATGACAGTGACGACGACATCAGTGTTATGGGAGCAGCTCCAGTGAAGGCACGGGAGAGTGTGTAAGTAGATGTGAACGAATGATTGGGAGATGTAAGGGACCGGGACCGGATTAGGATGATTTTGGCATGAATGGTTATACCCTTTGATTCTTACAATCGCTCTGGGTTGATATCTACTGGGATGGATTATGAACCGGCGTTAGTATCGGCGAATTTGCATATACACTCTTTTGGAAATTGGGCTTTTGTCGAGTTATATACAGCACAAGCTGAAATACCTGTCGTTGTATAGCAGGGTAGCTCAAATGGTCAAAACGAGACTGTCATACGAACATAAGCCTTTTCTAGGCAAGATAGAATGAGTGACTGTCCGCTAGAGAATCTCACTGGTACTTAGAATGACTATAGTATAGCTTTAAATGTGGTGTTATGAATCTATCTAACGGGGTATCTGTATCCAACAAGCCCTACACAATAATAAATTCCTCCTCTTCCACGTCATCAAGGTCAAAAACCTCTCCATTCATCATCCCATGAACATAACACTCTCCCACAAGAATCCACGTCCCTCCTTCTTTTCTCCTCAACAAGAACGGCGTTCTCCCACCATATAAAACAATAACTACATCCCCAAGCTGCATGATATCTGGTCCAACGACAAACCACCCTCCAGCAGTAATCGCAAACCCACGATATCTCGTTACCAGCGTTGCTTCATGGCTCCATTTGAACCCATCTCCAGTCTGCGCAAGCTGTTGTATATCAGGCCCAATGACACCAGGCTTGTCCAAGGCACGAACGAGATATGCTGCGCCGTTGGCAAGCCACTCCTCTTTGGGGATACTCTCATACGGCCGTGAGCGATCCGCTCCGATACAAGCGTTTGTTAGTGTTTGTACGAGGGCAAAGAAGGCAGATTCGCCGTTGCGGTAACGCCGTTGTAGGTTGAACGGCTCATTGCGGCGAGAGATATCACGCCACAAAGCCTCAATGGGAAGACGATTTGGATTGTTGCGGCGGAAGTGGAAGGCGTTGTGCCAGAAGATCCATGATGGTCGTTGTATACGATCTAAGCGGACACCGCAAATGTGCAGGGCTCGTTTCTCATTGTCGATGTGCAGTTTGGGTTCAGTGTTCCCAGATGCTCGGTGAGGAGTAACGGGTGTGCCCATGAGATGAAGAGGTACGATACGCCAGTCTGGAACCCAAGTTGGTAAATCCCCTCTCTCCATAAGTCTCCGCCTGTATGTAGCTGGTATAGCATGACAAGCAGATAAAAGCAAAAGTGACTCGCATCCTGAGAGTTCCTTGACTGCTACGTCGTAAAAGATCTCTTCGACCGATTTGCTATAGTCGGCCACTAAGTCTGCAAGGTATGGACTGCCTGTGTGAATAGAGAAGTGACCTAGAAAAGCGTGCACATGATCTCGAGCGTCTTTGGAAAGGAGATGCCGTGCACGATGGAGCTCGTAGATAAAAGCTGCGCGGTTGTGATTGACATCGTACTGCTCCTCGGGCTCAACGAACCGCTTATACAAATATCGGATGTTAGGCGTCAAGATAGAGAACCGGGAGCGCAGGTAGTGATAGTTCTGATTCAAGACACCCGCGACTGACGAGAGAATCTCCCAATTGATCTCTGCATCGCCCCAGTAAAGAGTTGATGGTGCTCCTGTTCCGATCTCTTGAACGATCCATATGCGATTAAACTGTTCTCATCAGTACAGTTCCTTAGTATCTCTCTTAAAACTCACCCACGGCAACCTAGTCAGATTTGACAAAGGCACCCACGGAGTTCTATCCTGACTTAGCAGTTCCTCTGAGTGAACCCGTCGAAATTCATTATGCATCTCCTCGTTGTTAAACACTCCATCAAGATAGTGAATCATATCCATGGCCTGCTGCGCTTGACCTTCTGGATCATGTCCTAGCCATACCAAAACATGCTGTGCCCCCTTGTATATGGCATTCATCAGACTGACTTGTTGACTTCGTTCCGCAATATCATCCTGATTAATGCAGACTTGATCTGCCCATAAACGTCGCTGCGAAGTTGGATGTCTTAAACGGCGGAGAGCACCTTCGATACTCCTCGTCAACGTGAGGGGCTTTCCATCACATAAAATCTCCGAGGAGCGACCGCTTTTGCCCCAACAATATGAGATAGCCTCATACTGTGGGCTGAGGTCAAAATTCTCGAACCCGAGATGACCAACTAACGGATCATCCCCCGTTCCCGGCTCCAGAGTAAGAATACGAATTGAGTTATTGTCTTGGAATGGTGTGTACTGGTATGGATTCTTCGCTGGTAGATCTCGTGTTTGGATCTCGCCAGCCATGGGCGAAGATAAAGAGAGAGACGAGTATGGAGCTTTCAGCGTGAGAGAGACCTGAGAGTGTGGCTTACAATATTGGTAATGAGAAACGGTGTCGTGCAGGCCGATACTTGAAGAAGGCCCAGTTCTTTTAGGCCGTTTGGGAGAACCGTCAATCCATGGGGTAGATTTAGTTCCT
Source organism: Fusarium concolor (assembly GCA_013184415.1). Taxonomy (NCBI): domain Eukaryota; kingdom Fungi; phylum Ascomycota; class Sordariomycetes; order Hypocreales; family Nectriaceae; genus Fusarium; species Fusarium concolor. The sequence continues at coordinate 91,598 of JABCJY010000144.1, forward strand.
TTGAGAATAGGGTTGTCAGTCTGGGGTCTCTTTAGAAAGGCACGTCGACCCAACAGCCAAACTGGATACGTATGCTTCGACGACATGGTAATTCTCGGCGAGCTAGACATGGAATGATAAGTACTTAACAGAACAAACAGACAGTTCCAATACGCGCAACACAGCCACTCTGGTTCATTTTGCGGAGATCCTTGCAGGCTTGATCAACAGGTGGGTAAGCGCTAATGTCAGTTAGGGAGGCATGGAAGAATTATGCAAGACATATCATGTCCATCAATCAATCACTTGGAAACAGAACAGAGTGTAGCCTTCAAATGTTTGGTTTGTGATATCGAGTGGCGGCAGGCCTATCTATCTAACTATACACAACTTTCCTGTGTCATCAATCGTGCCAAAAAAAATATATGAGAAACCAAACGCATTATGCGATATCATCCTTTGTGTCCATAACGCCATATCCCATCCCAATCCTCTGTGGGATCCCAAAAAGTTACAAAAATAAGAAAGTTAATAGAGCGCTCAGTGCATGTCCTTTTCCCATTCCCAACTGACCATTAAACCATACTTTATAGATCAATGATGAGTAGCTCTAACCTCGCTGTGATAGCATCACAGCTGGCGCTGATACGTTGCACGCGAGCCATAGCCAGGGCAGCTGTGCATTTTTCATCACCGGCATCGACAAGTTCCAGGCGCGCGAGAATCTTCTCAGACTCAATACCGCCAAAGATGTCAACATGTGACAGACCCTCGGTATCGAGCTCCTTGGGTTGTTCAGTGGTGGTGGTAGCGGCTTCAGTGTGGAACAGGGCAAATTCGGGATCAGACTCAAACTCAAGATCGACGGGGGCAGTAGCAGCGGGCTCAGAGACCTCATGCTTCTCGACAGGGCGCTCAATGGCGGGAACCTCAAGCTTCTCCTCCTCAGAATCGAAGATGGGCTCAACGAAGTTGGAGGACTTGCCAGAGAGAACGGAGGCGTCAATAGCATCGGGAACCTCAGGGGTGTCGACAACGAAGACTTGAGGCTGGAAGTTGAAGGAACCATCGAGAGTGAGCATGGAGAAGTCCATGTTCTGCTCGGGGATCATAGCCATACCAATCTGCTGCTGAGAAGACTGCTGAGCGTTGTAGGGGTTGATGTCCTTGGGCACCTGGCGCTGCTCGGGCTGAGGCTCGACCTTGAGCTGAGGAGTCTGCTGCTGAACAGCGGTAGGGTTGCTGCTGAGGTTGTCCAAGAAGTTGGAGAAAGAAGGTGAAGAGAGAAGCATGCGAGTGAGGTCGGTCAAACGCTTGTTCTCGTCCAAGAGAGCCCTGTTCTGGGCTCGGAGATCGCCATTCTCGCTGACCTTGTTAGCGATCTCAGTCTCAAGCTGAGTGATGTATTCTGGAGAATTGTTAGCAAAGTACATGAATGGATTGAGGCGGGATAATCCTACCCTTTCTGCGGGAACGGAAAGCACGAGCGGAGACCTTGTTGCGAAGCTGTCGTCGCTCCTTGCTGCTGAGCTTCTTGCCCTCCTCACTAGCGAGGAGTCGCTCATCCTCGTCCATCTCCTCCTCATCCTTTTTGGATCGGGGAAGGTTAGCCATGGGGCTTGTGGCCTGGCTCTCGGGCATTGAGGGCTTAGCTCGCATGGAGTTCAGGAGCTGAGTGATCTTCTGCTCAACAATGGGGTCGGTAGGCTGAGGAGCCTTGCCACGAGACTTAGGCTGAGATCCCTGGCGTTGAGCCTGCTGTTGTTGCTGAATGATCTGCTGCTGCTGTCGCTGTTGGGCCTGAGCCTTGGCCAAGGCGGCTTGAGAATGAGCACCGGGCCAGAGACGGCCATTGTTCTGAGTAGGCAGAACTGGTGGTGAAGGCAGGCCAGCGTTTTCTTGCTCGATGCTGCTGGGGTCAACAGTGAAGAACTGCTGTGTCTCGGTCTGCGACTCAAAGTCCATATCCATATCTGAAGCACCCAGAGTAGCCTGCGAGGGAGAGGTGTTGAAGTCAAACAGATCGGCCTCGGGACTGAATGTGGTGAGATAATCCATGCTTCGGAAGTCTTGGTAGCCAGTGTTGTTTGTCTGGTTTACTGCCATGGTGTTGGCGATAGCACCAGGAACAAAGCCAGTCTGCTGTCGGTACATGTCATAGTTGTGACTAGGACCGCTCAGGCTCTGGGTAGTTGTGGTGGCGGGAGCAGCGACGGCCGCGGAGATTGGGCTGGCGAAGGCAGCCTTTGAGGTTCCTGCTGGTGATACTGAAGCGGGAGGAGACTGGAAGGTATCGTACTCGGTGAGATCGAGGAGAGCGTCGATATCGACGTTATTCTGGCCAGGAGCCGACATGTTGTTGTATCAGTTCGGCGATACCGGAGGATCGAGTTGAATGGTTAATGAGAGATTGAGTTCGTCGCCAAAGTGTCGAGAGGTGATCAGCTTCGAGTGTTGTTGTATATGGTTTGTTGAGTTATGTTAGATTCTTAGTATGATCGGTGAAAGTAGTTGTTGGATTGAAGTTCTGTAACAGAAGCGAACGTTTGGAAGTTGAGAAAGGGAAAGATGGAACCAGGCAGAAAATCGGGAACTGGGGAGGACCGTGTTCTATGAATGGAGTGGGTGCCTTGGTTGAAGGTACGTACCAACCGGGTCCGACAACAAGATCCCCGACGTGCCTGAACGAGGGAGTCGCTAAAAGCCACTGTAGCCCACATGAAGAATCCACTGTAAACATGCTCAAGGCCCCCAACTTCAGGGGCTCTGCCCCTGAGATGGCTCCCATCTACCGCTATGAACCGCTAGATCATGGTCTGGCTGTCAGGTAGCGCCGCCCGTTGTCAGGGCTGACCAGGGAGCAAGGATAGATCGGCGGCCGGGGATCCGACTAGTGAGAGAGAGGAGGAGTGAGGACGCGTCAGCTCTTTTCTTGGGTGGTGCAAGGTGGGCAAGCCAAGGGGTGGAAGCCAAGGGCCAAGCATGTGGATAACTCATTGAGGCAGCGCCGCAACTCTTGGGCCCAATCAGAGGCTGACTTTGACGACCGAGCCTCTCAGGGACAGTAGCGGACTCATCCCTGCTTCGCTCCCCGAGGGTACGAAGCGACAACAAAGCGTGCAAAGCCAGCCAAGTGCGAGCCAGAGCTAGAGCGAAACGAACGAGCAGAGATGTCTGCGGCCTGAGGATGACGACGCTCAACTGCCCTTTTGGGACAGGCTTGGTGCCAAAGAGTCCATGATGGAGGCATTCTGGGCAGTCTCATGGCTCGTTTCGCTGCGCTTTTTCGTATGCATTTTGCGGTGGACGCTGCCAGCTGAGGACCATCGTCAACTTCACCTGCAGCTGCAGCTACGAGCTTACGTCTCTCATCCTCTGAGGCTTCGTGGCCTGGGCTCAATCTGGTCAAGCCTGAGATTGATTATTCTGTTGCCTACGTTTGAATAGCATCATCCCCTCTTGTTTGAGGTTTTGAAGCTTGATGCAGATAACCCACGGCTAAATAATTCCTCCGTCCAATCGTTTCAAGAAACAACAACTGATAATGAGCATCTCCTCGCTGTCCATTGATTCCGGCGGCTGCTCGAACCCGACGGACGGTAAAGCGGCAGTCCATCGCTATCGTTTATACGGCTGGAATGCTTATCGGCGTATATTATAAGAAGCCTCTGACCACTGATATGTGAATTCTGCAGTGCAGTAAACAATGTCAGCCAATTCACTGATCAGCACCGGCGGGTAGTGAAACTGCTCTTCCGTCCATTCCGAGCGTGGCTATACAAAACAATAGAATTGTACCGCTTTATTGGTTGGTATGCGTTTTCCAAAGCTTGTCTTTACTAGCCCACTATTACGATACTCCAGTCTCCAGCATTGAGAGGCCTCTCGAAACGATATGCATTGCCAACTCATATCATCAGGAAAGAATTACTGATTTGATTCATTTCTTTCAACGACTGCTCATTTCTCATCGAAATGAACAGACAAGGTCTTGCCCTACCGTTAGAAAGGATTGCGGGGATGACCATCACCATCAATATCACCTATCGATTGCACTGCCACCGCCCTCATATCCCACCACTGAGCACAGTCCAGCAGACTAACCATCCAGATCATTCCCACCGCTCACTTTCCTCTTCTGTTCTTGGTCGCTCGCGTTGCTCGCCGTTCTAATTCCACTGTGCCACGCTGCTATAATTGTGTAAGCCCACACAGTAACATGAGCGGGCATCTATGAGGCTGTGCCATCAAAGTTGCAGTCTTGGCTTCCCAAGTAAGCTCAATGATCGACGAATTTGGAGATCGATTCGACAACTCGTTTCCTCTACTTGCTCACGTCGTGCCACAAAGGATGACATCGGCATCAATAATACGCCGTCATCCGTTACCGGCGGGATTGAAAGTGTTGAAAGCACCGATTAAGCTTCGGTGTTTTGCAGTGCCCGTCTCTTGTCACTCACTCACTACCTAACATCCAAGCCTCAAACTTGGTTTGTTTTTTTGCCACGCCCCAACCAATATATCTTCACAGCCCGTAACAAGAGACATTGATCGGCAGTCTCGACAAAAATAGAACCCGGGCCCGGGCAAGTCAAGTCTCCAAGACTGTGGTCGCCCTGGCAGTGGCAGGGTCTGGCTTAACTGCCGCCCTGATTATCTTCTCCACTGCCCCTGACGATGCTTGGACAATGACACAAGATGCTACGGCATTTGCCGTGATTATGATGGAGTTTCATCCAAAGCGCTTTGCTATGCTATGCATCCACGTATGGTCCACTCAGACTTGTTTCACAAAATCGACCCTTTTTTTCTCTACAGCACGCTTCATCCCACATAACGAAGGCCTCAAACAAGCTTTGGCTAGGAGTTTCTGCCGTGGCGGGAGTCTCGAATTTTGATCGATCGACTGATCTTTGCTAAGTTACTGCGCCAGGCTTGAAACATTTGGTTCAGCTTACGGTTCGGGAATTTACCCCCTTGAACTTGTTCTCGAACTTAACTGAACTTAACTGAAAAACACCTTCCATATTTTGACAATAAACCCTTGATTCCATATTGCCAAGACTTTACCATCAACTACCGACAGAGAAAAAAGGTTAATTTGGTGATCCCTGGCAAAGAACATTATAAATCATTCTAAATTTCTATGGTTTTGCATGGGTTAAACAGCATAGCCTACCTGTAGAAATTAATCACAGTTGATATGCTGGTCTATGCATTCATTGCACAAACGCGTTCTGATCATTTCGCTGGCCACTCACAGGCCGCTGTGCTTATAGTGCCTATTCTCAGATACGAAACACTCCGAGCCTTGATTCAACTAATATGGAAGGAGAAGATCAATATGATCCATCCCGACGACAGATTCTTCGCTACCAGTGGTGTTATCTATCCCGGAGGTCCAAGCACCTGGCACATCATCGACTGGGATCAACGGCGGCTTGTCTCAGTCACCATGGACCAGGAGCTTGATTCGGAGGATCCTGCGTTCGAACATCTTGCCAAGTTTATTGACGATCTTGCGCCTGAAGTCTATGCAATTCACGTATCCTCTAACGGCGACTTAATATCAACATCTACTGATCCAAAGGATGACATGACACGGTGTGTTTAATATCCAACGCTCGATACGCTTCAACGACCAGAAGATGTCAAAGTCATCCCCCGCTCGGAACTTGTGGAACTTGACAGACTAAGCGCAAATGTTGATCTCGTCGTTTGTCCACGGTCCTCTGAGCCTATTAAGGTGATCTAATATGAACTGCTCTTTTTCTCAAGTCTAACTTGAGCTAGCTTGTCTTCAAATACTACTTTCTGTTTCAACATTTGTCCTTTGCGTGGCATGAGATGAATCTATGGATGCGTCTCCCCAAGCACCCCAACATCGTTCCTTTTGACAGCATAATCGTGGACGAAATCGAAGGACGATTCGTTGGGTTTACAACCACTTACATCCCCGGGGGTACCTTTGAAGAGAACAAAACTCGTCCTTTCAAACTGAAATGGCTCCGTCAGCTTATTGGCGTCGTTGACGAGTTAAACCTGAATCTCGGGATTGCTCACCAGGATGTCGCACCTCGAAACCTACTTATACATGAAGAGATGGATTCCTTGATGCTTTTCGACTTCAATTTCTCAGCCCGTATCGGAATGCCAGGCTACTCCGAGGCCAGGAATGATATTAAAGGGACGTTGTTCACAATGTATGAGATAATCACTCGCAATGATGATCTACGTGCTGTTAGGCATGAGGATCAAGACATCTCAAGCATTGAATATGAGGACTGGGTGAAACATCCAGATGTCCTCCTGGACCACCCAGTCTCGGAATTTCGCCATGTACTCAAGGAATGGTGTGAGAAGCGGCGAGCTGGAAGACAAATTACAACATACAAAGACGTCCCCAATTTCCTGGACTGGCCATCCGTTCCCGATCCACCGCTTTCTGAAGTTGAAACCCACTACACCGACAAACCCGTGAAAGAGTTTAAAAAGCTATATGATTGGAAAAGAAATGAGTTGCGGGAGCAAGGCAAGACTATTTTGAACTGGCAGCGTCGTCCTCAAAGGTCTAAGCCAGAGACGCTGACTGGGATCGTCAGTAACGGTGTATCTAGCAACTAGTCGTACGACTTATTGGCAATTTTATTCAAAAACCAGCCCGAGAATTGTAAAGGCTATCTGCCGGACTTTATCTAACAAGAAGTGATACTTCTTATTTTCGTAGCATCAAGTTTGGGAGGTTTCACCCCCTCCCTAGCAAGAATTCGTTCGGCTTGCATAACCGACCTTCAAAAAGCGTCAAGGGTTTCGCCTTTAACAACAGTGCATGGCTCATGGAAATTAGCCACAGTTAGTATGCTGGTTTCTGCATGGCACAAACATGTTCCTTGAACAGCTGAACCCGTCTCGTTGGCCAGTCACAAACTCCAGTCAGCAAGGCATAGCCCCTATGAAACCCTGGGGCAAAGAGGCAAAGAGAAGGCTTATATTCATTCATGGTGCGTTGAAAATAGCGCCTGGCCAGTGTCGAATGCGCCTCAAAATATTAGTAATCTAGGTCGGCTCTTTGTCATATGATCTATCACGTGCTTGTCATACGCGCCGTCTGCTTGAAAGCGACACGTGATTGGCTTGGTACTACAGCCTGATTTGGGGTTCAGCCTCTTGAGGCCTTCCATCAAAGGCTCCATTCGCCTGCATCTGCATGCATTTGGAGAACCTCGTCGGAGCCTTACGCCCTACTACCGTGCGCGCCCAACTGCACTCGCGCCTAAACAGTCGTGTCTGTCTGTTTGTCTGTCTGACATAACATATTCTGCACTTCGCCTGGCCAAAGTGTCGCCTGGAACGCGTCTGTCGGTTTGTATATACCGTGTCTGTGCCTTGCCTTGATACGACTAGTGAAAGCTTGAAACAGCCTCGGCCGTTGCATTTAGTTATTTGCGTCGCATCACATAGCGTACGCAGCATCGCATTGCATCGCGACTACTCTTTTCTTGCCTGCATATCCCAGCTCTGAGAATACGGATACCATCCCGCTCTTGCTTGCTTGCACCGCACACAGATACTCCAAAGAGGGACCCTCTTTGCAAGCGTTTTGCGTTTCTACTCGGCCTCAGAAGGTCACTCTGAGTTGCTACTTTGCTTTCCTTAAAGCTCGTGTCAACTGAACTTATTTATTGTACTCGTCACTATGGTAAGCTGACCACAGCCGTTCAAAATGGGGAGAGAAAAACGAAACCTGCCTGCGGCTGTTGCAGGTGGCCCAAAGGAGAGGCACAAACGAGCCCAGAGATCTCAGTTTGATCACGCAGCGCCTGTTCCTCCGGGCTTTGTTGCCAAGCCAGCTCTGCCAAAGGCAACAAAACATCACTCGTATTTCGAATTTGTGGAGAACAAAGACAAGAAGAAGAAACTTGAATTCGAGGTAAAATGCGACTGTTGCGCGCCTAGGTTATCACAGCACTCACCACCACATATAGATTACCACCAAGAAAACACCCCCTCCTGGTTTCGAATTTGTCCCTGCCGGCAATCCTGAACTAACTCAAGCATGCAAAGAATTGTCACGGGAAAAGGATGCCATGATATTTATAGTATCGGTACGACATACACGACTACAATGCTGTCTGTTACTGACCTGGGCACACTAAAGAACGCAAAAGAAACATCCGGCCCAAACGACTTAGCACACCAAGTCCACCGGATCGGACATCACATCAGAGAGACGATTGTCGAGGAAGCCCGTGCGAGTTTAGGACATGTCATGGAACACATGCTTCCAGTAGTTCGCGGTGCTCCTGAGCCTATTCCCGAATCCCAAGATGAATATGATGCCCAAGTCGACGCTGCCCTGCGCGACTTGTTCCCAAGAATCCCGAATACCGATCGTCAGATGATCATCGAACATGCTTTCAGACGGGTTCGTCCTCTTTCCCTAACATCTTGATACAGGCAACGGATGTTTATTATCATAGGATCCAACGAACAAAGGCGAGAAGGAAAAAGTAGGCTTTTCGGAAGACATAACCCTTGCTCGAAGGGTTCAACTCGCAGTGCTCGCTCACATTCGTCATACGCATACCAGGTATGATACATTGCTAAGGGAAACTACCTGGCAGAATGCTCGCAAAGTTGTCGAAGCTCTTTGTTTGGACACACTCGTCAAGTGGCGAGGGGATGAGGAGAGCGGTCGGGACCAGCTAGATGAGATCTTGCGGGAAGTTGTCGTGATATCCGACTCGGAGTGTGAGGATTCTGGCGACGAGTCTGACTCATCCGTCGAAGAGGTTGTGTATCAATCTACGAATCCCATCCCCAGCAGATCTGTACAGAACATCTCTGGCCAAGCTGGTCCCAGTTTCCGCCAATCTCCCAGACTCAGCCAAGGCGCGAGAACACCCGTTACGCCCAAGCCAAGAGGAAAGGTGAAGAAAGCCAAGCGTAAGACTTCCGCTGAGAAGAAAGGTCAACGCGGATTTAAAAGGTACCAAGCGTGGCAAGAAGCCATCGACCGAAGTCGCAATGCCCAAGACCAGGCTCCCCAAGCCCCCCAAGGGCCGAGCGTCCAGTACACACATGGTCCGCCACCGCCTACAAATTTGGTTCCTATGGGTGAAGAGTTGCCAGCTGCCTCCCAGCTTAGGCTTGTCTCTGGCGGTGCAGGGCCTGCACCCTACGAGAATGGATATGTCGGGAAACCACAGTATCCAGCAAATGGCCATTTTATAAGCGCTGGGCCGCCAGTTGCCCGAAAGGTAAAGTCACCGTTCTATGAGGCACCGCCCACCACACTCCCGCCTGTGTCACGGGTAGCCGATCGTTTACAAGATATGCTGGTGCGATCCATTGAACCGGCGTCTCCTGATACTATGAAACCGTCCTTTGTTCGTGCTGTACCACCCCGAGGACAAGGTTTTAGGAACGAGCCGCCTATAACCACAAATATGCAGCGTCCAGCCATAATTTCTTCTCCATTGCGAGGTCCTGATACAAGAGGCGAGCCCATGCACGCTTCACGCCATATAGTAGGCGAACCATTGGTTCCTGGAGATAGGCCTTATCAATTCTCTGGCCACGATCCATCTCCATCACACGATGGCATGCCCAATGCTCCCTTGCATCGCTATGATACAAGGTCGCATGGAATTCAGAGCAATCCTGCAAGGATCCTAGTAAGTCGCCGGACCTATGATGAGGCACAAAGACTTGGAGACCGTGACAAGCGGGTTGTCATGGAAGATCGCGGTGGGTTTTATGAGCGAATCCCAGTCCGTTCAGCCGGAGATCTTCCAGTCTCATCCCCTGATGAAAGAGCACCTGGTTATAGGCCTGCTCCAGAGCCGTATAGAGTTCCTAGGGAGCATCAGGCTATCCCTTGGCAAGAAGGCTCCCGACTACCGTCAGGCAGTCGAAACAACGCACCCATTGAGATCATTCCCATCAACGGTGTGCCTCTGGAAGACCGACAGCACCCGGTCCTGACAGGCCCTCGAGGCGGACCATCCCATGTCTCGGCACCATCTGGAGCTCGAGGTGATATAAGGAGTTACTTTGAGCGAGAGCCACAGCCTATCCATTACAATCCACCCGCCCCAGAGCCTCGCCCAGTAATGAATGAGCCGTTGGCGCCAAGATACGAGCCATTTCGTGACGTGTAAGCAGAATATGACCCCTCAAAATCGGATAATACTCATATGATACAGTCGTCACGAAGAACGAATGCCCGACACCTATCAGCATCGGGAACCAGTGCATAGATACTACCGAGAAGAGCACATTATTGCGGCAGACGACCGCCGACCGCCGACCTTGCACCCACGTCGCATGGAGGATGTAATCGTGCTTGAGTAAAGCTGGAGGAGGATTTCATGGGTTACGAGCACTGTTTGTTTGCTTATGCGGGAACTTGTGCGTGTGATATCTGCGCGTTGAACACAGCAATGTAAGGCGTTGGAGGTTTCATTGTGGATATTGCAGTCCGGCAAAAGCGATGGTGATGGAATGAATTTTGGACGATGGCATGATCGGATGATACCCCAGTCGGAGGCAAGACTTGACTACAAGAAGTAGTACAAATGACTAGAATTTTGAACAACTTTGATCGCGTGATAGAGTGTTTAATGGTTTTCGTAATTGCCTTTACTTTTATTTAACCTGAAACAACCCATGATCTAAACTCGAACTTGAAAAATAAAACGAATGCCCAAACTTCATGACGCTTCGAATGGGTATAACTAAGGCATCTAGTTGCGTCCTCTCCTGGGCTTTCCCACACCAGACGGTCCATGTCTCTTCTCGACGCCCAGTCCCTTTCGTCCAGCAGAGATGCCTCCTCTTCCACTTCTTCCTCCACGACCAGCTCCTCTACCTCGGAAGTTTCCGCGGTTACCACGATCCCGTCCAGGACTGATTCTGTTCTTGACTGCGGCGACATCGTTGTCGTCCATCTCAAAGTCCTCGTCATCGTCGTCCTTTGTTCGGCGGTTGGAGAACTTGAGCTTGCCTCCGCGACCACGCTTGGCCACATCCTTGCCCTTAAGAGCAGCGACGTAAGCGCCGACTCCAGAGGCTTCGGGGTTAGGCTCGTCGACGTCCATGGCGCCCTCGTCGTCGCTGTCCTTTCCGAGAATAAGCTTGCCGTCGAGATCGAACTTGGCCTTGGTGCGTGTGGGCTTGCGCATCTTAACGGGCTTGGTGGAAGAGATGTTGGCGAGTGCCTTCTTGTCAAGCAGATCGAGGGGTTCGTCATCATCTTCAATAATGTATGTCTTGCCACCCTTCTGAGCCTTCTTCTTCTGTCTGGGGGTCTCATCATCAGAATCGGCATCGTCGTCAGAATCACTACTGTAGAGAGCCTGGTCATATTCGTTCTCGAACTGGCGCTTGGGCTGGGCCTCGTCGTCGTCGTCACTATCTTCGCCGTCGTGCTCGCCCTTGGCAGCATCCTTCTTCTTCTTAGAACGCTCCTTGGTCTTTCGGATGTTGACAATCAGCTTCTTATCGTCATCGGGGCAGTTCTTGTGGATGTTGTCGTAACCAAAGCGACGGACCATGCGCTCAAGAATGTGCTTGACCTTGGCCTTGAAGTGGCCCTTGTGCTCATGACTCCAGACAATAAGGTTGGGCACAAGAGTGGCAAGGCGAGGAAGCATGAGCTCGACAGGGAGACCGATAACGCAAACCTTGACGAAACCCAAGCAGCTCTTGACGATCTCTCGGTTGTTGGAGGTGAGGAAGAGATCCATGGTTTGAACCAGGTCAGATAGAGTAGCGTCGCTCAATTCGCTTCGGAACTCATATAGAAGTCGGCTGATAGCAGTGATAGAGGCGGAGATCATGTGAGGTGTGCTACCAGCTAGACCAGCGCTGACCATGGTGAAGAACTCTTCGATATTGGCAGTTCCTGCAGGGGCATCGTTGGGCATGTGAGGAACCTTGCTGTTCTCAATGGGTGTTCCGTTGGCCTCAACCATACGGTGTCCCATGCGAACCAAGAGCTCGTAGGCTGTTTCACGCGCACGCTCGTTGTTCTCCTTGCAGGAGATAACGACTTCGCTAAGCACGGCAGGGATGAAGTGAAGAGAGGTATCAGGGATGAAAGGTAGAAGGGCGATGATGGCAGCAAGGCGCTCTCGTCGAGCAGGGGCTGAGACCTTCTCGGTGCTAGAGAAGATGAGGTCCTGGAGCTCGCCACTTCTCTCTTGGAGAGCAGCCTTTCCAATATCGGAATCTGCCAGGCGAGGGATGAGCTTATATGCCTTCTTCTGAAGTTGAGGTTCCTCCTCCTTATTGATGATAACTTCGGCGATCTTGAAGAGAGCGGCAAAGCTTTCTCGAGGAAGATAGACGGACATTGTGATGACGAGATCCATCAGTGTTTGAGCTGTTGAAGGCATGTGATCCTTGGACTTCTGGCTCTCCTTCTTCTTCTCTTCCGGCTTCTCCTTCTGTAACTCATCAGCAAGCATTGTGCTTACACGGCCGAAAGTCTCCATTAGCTCAGCGTTAGGTGTGATGCTAAGGAAGGTGTTGATGGTCTGGAGGATAGGACCTCGGCTTTGAGGAAGAGTTTGCGTGTAAACGTTGAACAAGACTGCGAGCATGTTTCCTGCGAACTTGGAGAGGTACTCGAGGTTCTTCTTGGCATCAGCACGGCTGACTCGGCTCTGGAGCACAAGATCCTCCTCCTGGTCTTCGATATCGGCAATAGCCTGGTTGGACTCAATCAGAGTCTTAAGTGCCCGGCAAACGTCGAGTCTCAACTCAACCTGCTTGTACAGGAGGTTGGCCAAGATCTCGGCGAATCCCTGGTCGAAAGCCTCGGTAAGGTCCAAAGGAAGATCGCAGTATCCGGGAAGAGTAGACCAGATCTGCTGGACCACTGTCTCGTAGATCTTGACCTCCATTGTCTTCTCAGCCTGTCCATGATCGAGAACCCTCTGGAACATAACCTCGCTAAGGGGAACCATCTCACTCTTGAAATGAGCCAGGTTTGTGTTGCTGGTGTAGTCTCGTAGGATGGGGAACATCCAGGCACGGCCTGGCTGGCCCTTCGCGGGCTTTGCGAGGTTAAGGGGGAGAATAGAGAGAACAGCCTCGGGGCCCATGGCTCGGATTGCCTTGCCAATAACCTCATCGGCATCCTTCTTGTTGCGGAAAGATCCGTTCTCTCGAATCTCGCCGATTGTCTTCGTGACGTTCATCATGATAGGATAAGACCTCCACCTCAAAGTGTCGAACATGGCGCCGAGGACGTTGAATGTCTGCAGCCAAGCAGCCTGGAACTGAACAGTCAACAAAGACTCTGCTGACTTGGCGAGCTTTTCAAGGATTTTTTCGTCGTAAATCGAAGGCTCGAGAATGACTTGTCGAGGGATACAGTTGGCCATGAAGGAAACCAGGCATTCTGAAGCAGAAATTCGGATATTCTCGGAGGGCGCCTCGAGGAATTGGGCCACCATCTCGAACAGCTGAGGGAGGTTCTGGAAGGTCTCATCAGGCTCAACCTGCGCCGAAACATCGTATCCTCGGGACAGAATGGCGAGCCACGGGGGAACAAGCTGGGTGTCGTTGGCCGCTGGTCGCAATTCGGAGATGATTTCCATAAGTCGTGGGAGCTTGGCCGATGAAACCTCATCCGTCATACCCTCGAAGATCATCTCGAAAATCTCAAAAGCCGCCATGGTCATGTACTCGTTTCCGCTCTTGGCAATGCCTAGGAGGAGCTCACACAGAGACTCGATCTTCTTGCTAGGCCAACCACCACTGGCGGCCGCAACGGTCTTGACCAGCTGGAGGGCGTGGATCATAGCAGGGTCGTGAGTGGCGTCCGCCTTCTTTCCCTTGCGCGCCTGCGCAACCTTGCCGGCGAGATCCTCAAGGTTCTTGGTGGCAGTCTGGGCGCACATGTCGGCGGCAGGGTGGTCCAGTGAAGGGCTCGGGGGCGGGTTTCGAAGGACCTTCTTCAAAGCATCTTGCGACCTCTTTCGCACCTTTGGTCTGTGGTCAACAGACATGTTCAAGAGTCCCGCAACAGCTCGTCGAGGACCGATCTGAGAAACAGACAGCTCCCAAGATGGGGCATCCTGGGCCAGAAGAAGGGATTCAAGACATCCTATGGATGATCGCAACAACGGGGCCTCGGCATCTTGCAACAATAGTACGGGGGCGAGAAGAGTAAGAATTTGCGTGAACTTTGATCGGAGGAGAGGCTGCGGGGCATAAGGTGTAACAACGTCGAGAAGGTAGACGACAGGGGTCGCCAATTCTGGGTTCACGGTGTCATTGGCGTTCGCCTGTTGAAGAAGGGCGAGGAGAGCCGCAAAGTATCCTGTTGGCGTAGGAGCCTCGTTCTGGTCCTTAAGTGTCGACTCGACGGCCTGAAGTACAACAACAGTCTAGAAGCAAAAGTTGTCAGTGTGCGACTCAAGATTGTAGGCGCATAAGATGGAAGCGCAGGATGAAACATACCCTCTTTTGACTCTGTAGACCAGGGGACTTGATCTTGTCCAGCTTTTCAGCCAGAGAAGGGGTCGCCATCTTGATTTTGAGCAATTCAATGCGCAACCACCAACTGGATTGTTCGGTGAAAGCAGAGACCCCAGCCAAAAATTCCCAAATTTTTACTTGGTTATCGCACCCCGCTGAACCGATAAGGATGTGGGTGTGTGGAGTGGCTAGTGTCTACACCTACGCCACACATTGACCTCCCCGTTATGAAGATGTGGCGTCAGCTTACCGCTGTATCCGAGCGCCTACGTACTGTACTGTAGCTGTGCCCCTCGGAGCTGACCTTGGGTAAGGTGTTAGCAGCCGCGCCTCTCATTACTCAGTCGCAAATACGTCTATAGCCTCGTTTTCTCTTCCAATTGTCATTAGAGAAACACTATGGCTTTCCTCATTCTCGTTATAGGAGATCTCCATATCCCGGATCGGGCGCTTGACATTCCCGCCAAGGTACGATCCAGCGCGCGGTGCTTCCAAGGTTGCGCGCACCGCTAACAGCGTCTCTGTATCTGTAGTTCAAGAAGCTCCTCTCTCCCGGAAAGATCAGCCAGACGCTTTGCCTCGGAAACTTGACTGATAAGCACACCTACGAGTACTTACGATCCGTCTCCCCCGACCTCAAGATCGTGAAAGGCCGCTATGACGTCGAAGCTACCTCCCTGCCATTGACCCAGGTTGTCACCCACGGAAGCCTTCGCATCGGTTTTCTGGAGGGATTCACACTTGTCTCTAATGAGCCTGACCTTCTTCTTGCTGAGGCGAACAAATTGGACGTGGATGTTCTGTGCTGGGGTGGGACTCACCGCTTTGATGCCTTCGAGTATATGGACAAGTTCTTCGTAAACCCAGGCAGTGCGACTGGCGCATTCATGGAGGGATGGAGCCAAGAAGGCGAAGAGCCTACACCAAGCTTCTGTTTGATGGACGTATGTGCTTTACCAATTATCTGCGTTGAGTTCAGTTACTGACCCTACCCTAGGTCCAAGGTATCTCACTCACCCTATACGTCTACCAATTACGAAAGGACGACAAGGGCAATGAGAATGTGGCGGTTGAGAAGGTGACATACACAAAACCAGTTGAGCCTTCAGCAGGAGGATCATCATGAAATTCACATATATAGGGGGAGTTTACATTCAGCGACGTATTCAAGACCAGCAGCAGAAGTTATACCCAAACACGCTCTGAGCAAACACGAGAAAGGACTTTCATATCCAACAAAGCATCAATTGGCGAGACGCACTGCCGAATGTTGACCAAAATGGTTCATGGTGTCCAATAAAGAACATTAAACTGTAAATACAAATATTGATAAAATAAACAGCATTATCCATCGCTTTGTAGAGGTATCTTGGGCATGTCACAAGTCTTAATGATCTATCGAAGCAGTATCAGTGCCGGCAAGCAACATACTCCTTTTGAAAAACAAGAAACACCAAAAAGAAAAAAGAAAACGCCCAAATGCTCTACCAAACTCCCGCTATTGCAACCTAATATGCATCATTACAGCATCATACTCCTTCGCCTCGATGAGGCACGTTCTCTGGCCCCAGGGCCCTCCTCGGTGTGAACAGCAGAAGAGACACGCCGCGAGGGACGACGAGCATTGGCCTTCCTGATCTCAACAGGAGCCTCTTCTTCGTTTTGTGGTGATGACGGCGTGAATTCATAAATGTCAACTTCGCTGGCTCCAGTAGTGTCAGATGCAGATTCATCCTTGACTTCTCCATCTTCGTGCGAGGTTTCGCTACCCGCAACGAGCTCTTGTATCATCATAGAGGTGCGCCTGCCACCTCGCATGGGCAAGGGCTTAGTGATCTCAGGGGGCGATCCCTTGCCGGCCAAAGGACTAGCCGGGATACTGCCAGGCTCATTCTCTGTGTTTACAGCATTGGCACCGGGCAGGTTCTTCCACGACTCTTCAGCACTGCTCTCACGTTTCACCCTGGTTGTATCCGGGGCCTGCTCAGCTACGCTGGACCGACGGGTATATTTACCCTCTCCTGCCACAGCATCGAGCAGATCCTTGGTAGGCCTTCGCATTTTATCTCTGAGATTAGGCTCCGCGTAGCTGACTGCGGTCCTATTCCGTCGGCTGGGCCTTGCTGCTTCTCTGCTTGCATTGACGTCGCCAGGTGGAGGGGTTCCTCCTCTGCCTGCTTCCTTGGACGCGGCGGTATCTGGTGAGTTGGGAGAGAGCAAAGAGGGGTCTGTGAATGGCGTTGCCAGCCCACATGGCACCTCGACAACTTCAGGGGCAGTAGGTGGCTCTAGGACAGTCTCAATGGTGATAGGAGCCAGGGACTTGGACCTGGACTTTGGACGCTCTTGAGAAACCTTGGATCTCATGAGGTCAGCTTTGGCAGTAGCAACCTCATCAGTAGCAACTGGCTTGGAAATCTTTTTTGGTGAAGACAAATCGTCGTTCGTGCTCTTCGCCGCGAGGGGCTTCCTTGGACCTGTCGCATTTGCCTTCTCACGCGCATCCTTTCTCATACTGGTAAGCTCCTTCAAAGTACGACCTCCAGCCTTCTCACGGATTGAAGATTTTTCCGTGGTAATTCGGGGGTTTTCGTTCTCGTTGTTGGTCCTTTGGCCTCTGCTGGTAACCATATCATCTCGAGCGGCGAGCTTTCGCTTTGATCCGACTTTGACGGGCTGAGGTTGAGGTACTGGAGTTTCAATAACCGGGTCTTGTACTTTAGTGTCAATTGACTTAGTTGCCAAGGGCTTCGGCTTCACTGGTTCCCTTTTTTGCGTTCTTGTGACATCCTCATGTTTCTTCTTTTCAGGCGAAGGTGGTCTGGGCAAGGTCTTGGAGGTTTGGGGCGATGTGAGCTTTTCGGGTGGCGCGAGGTTCCTTTTGGGACTTTCATGTGCGGGTGCTGGTGTGGGTGTGGGTGTAGGGCGTGAACGTGTGGGTGAGTCGATCTTGACTGGCTCTTCCTCGTCTTCCTCTTCAATAAACTGGGAGACAGGAGGAGGTCCAATTTCTGGTGATTGAGATGATTGAGATGTGTCGAAAGTGTCGTCGTTATCCGCTTCTGAGCGAAGTGCTAAGATTTGCGCGGGACTGCATATTGTTAGAGAGCTTCTGTTTATGTTGCGAGTTGACTCACTTCATGGACTGTCTCGGGTAGGACTTGGTTTCTGAGATATGTCCTAGCTCCTCAATGTCACGGGCAATATCCCTTAGACGTCGCTGTGAGGGGCTGGGTCTGGCTGAGCTGAAGCTCAACCTTGGCTTTGTTGACTTTCTTGGTCGTGGAGAGTGTCGCTTCATAGGCGGCTCAAGACCAAGGCCAGCAAGGAGGGTGCCCCATTCTGTAAGCTGGGACTCCAGCTTTGCTTTGATCGCAAGTGCGTGATCAGCAATCCGTCGAGAGTCGTTATCTTCAAGCTCTTTCTCTAGCTCGATGATACGTCCTCGAAGCTCAAGGTTCTCAGATAGCATGCAGGCGCAGTCATTCTCGAGTTCTCGGATACGGAGGGCTCGTATGTTGTTTGATTTGGCAAGATCGCGGTTCTGACGTAGGAGTTTCTTTCGAACTAGATCACAAGACATGGTCAGCTCGCGTCACAACAGTTGTTGAAGCTCAAGATGGTAGAACATACGCGTTTCGAGACTGTCCGTAGACACGGGGGGTTCGTTCAGTCTAGCCATAGCTCATAATGTGATGGATCGTGACAATGTGCTTGAAGTGTTTCCTGTGGAGTTAGCTGGACGTTACAGATGTGTTTGCGTCAAGTCACAGAGTGTTGTTGGGTGTCGGACTGAAAAAGGGAATTTTTGGTTGTATCTATTTACTGTTGTAGCTGTTTTTGTCATAGCGCTGGGATACTGGTTGCCCCAGTGACAGCATCTCCCCACGTTGAACCCCACCACCGTTGGACGGAAACGCTTCAACTTTACAGACGAAGACGTTGATCACGGATTAACTCAGGCTTTGCTACACGTTTTAACACAACTATGTCCTACCCAACGCGACCGATATCCTCGCATATGCGGGCACCGAGCGCGTCGGCATCCTCCAGTAGCCAATCACCAGCATTATTAGCGCGCATCGAAGAAAAGAAGGCCGAACTCGAAAATCTGAAGGAGCTTCGGGAGCTCAGCGCAGCGGTCGCAGCACAGATGGAAGCTCTAGAGCAGAGGCTATCGACCCTTTCCGACGGTACAGAAGGTAGGAAACCACTGGGTAGCTGTCATGTGCTTGGGCTGACTCTTGGCAGCAATTGCAGCAGTTGTTGGAAACTGGCATAATGTGCTACGTGCCATCAACATGGCTTCTTGTATGTCCTTGATAGATCACGAACCTTAAGGCTTTTCTAACTTTTTACAGCTAAATTGGCTAAGACGGCGGCTGATCCTACGAAACCGCCAGAAGATTCAATGGGGCCGCTTCCCCAAACTCTCGTCCGAATTCCTACAGAGCATGCACCAGCGTTACAGGCTCAGGCAGATGCCGCCGAAGCTGCGGCCGAGGAAGAAGAATCATGAAAATATGCGATACCAATGAAAAAGTCACGACGTCGCCATCCCTTTCGCAGATTCTGGGCTTCATTGGTAGGTGCTTTTGAGGCATACATGCTCGACAGCATATTTATTTGTCTTGGCCTTGTCTAACGCCTACCAAAACCTTCTCGGCGCTTTCGAAAAAATGCTATCAACCGCCAGGGTTGCATGGGCTCATTAAACCGTGGCCAGGGCTGCAGTTTCGGGCCGTCATGGTCGCCATCAACTTCCTGATGTTTCTCATCTGGCCAGATGATGATTCGATGCCTTGCAGAAAGTCTCTGAGCAATCGTCACCTTGACTGTGGGAAAAGCTTTGAATCAGTGGATGGGCAATATGAAGTATGAGAATGGTGATCGCTGGCCCAGAGAAGCCAGCCTTTAGAACCAAGACAAGACCACGAGCCAAAGTCAACAGATTCTCCGACGAACGATCAAGGGATGCTTGGAAAGCGATCATGAGCTACTCGACTACTAAGGCTGCTACACTCATCTTTTCTGATCTGCTCTAAGGCTGGTGCCAGAGGTGATTCGTTCCTAGGAGATCCAGGGAACACCGTCGCATACCGAAAGAGTACCTCAATGTATCCTTTCTCGGCGAAGATAGACGGTACCTTACTTAGCTATGGAGCCCTTGACCAGGTGTCAGGCTTAGCTAGTCGAGTTAGATTATTTACAATACGAGCAATACTGCATGGATCTGGCGTTAAATGTTAATAGAGGCGACTTTAAGATTTTTGCAAGTTTTCTATGGATTTTCCTAGCGTATGCCTTCACATTGATGGATTTCTTTGGTTCAGAGAGTGCGAATATGTGTTAATCAAAGCACCTAAATAAAGAAGTTGTTTATCAAGCTAGCAATGAAGTGATTGTTGGCTTTCCCTTATGAGATAATTATTGTGGGTCTTGGTTTGCATGTCATTTGGGGTGCATATGTCAGTGGAGTACAAATAATATCTATACAAAGATCATCACGTCCATCAATAGACATACCAGTTCTAGAACGTGGAGGCTTGGTATGATCTTGGAGGTCTAAAAACTTGATAGACTTTGAGCTTAGATTAGAAATGCTACCTGGCATCTTTGGTGATATTCGTATATCTTATGTTTTTTCAATAACCAATGCTCCGGGTACCGAGATGATGATTCTATTTAGGTACCTCTGGTATGCAGGTTTTATTATAGCCCACCTTGAACTTATGTAGGGATGCACGCATGAGCTGCACAGTGGGACTCCCGCTCTGGAGCTATCTTAACCAATAAAATGTAGTTCTGAGTCTCGCAGGGATAAAACCGTTGAAGCTGCGAAATGATGAGATGAGACATGACTCGGCAATTGAGTTAAGAAAATGGCTTCGAGGATGGAACTCAGATGGCGTCGATTGTTCTGTTACTTGTATTAAAGAAAGGGACTTTGGAATATTCCTGCCAAGATAGAAATTGTTGAAATATATGAAGAGGGAAAGTTGGCTGCCTAGGTAGCAACATGCAGCTTCGCGGTTGCCGTGGTTCAGAATGTTTATTGTTTTTATTGACGTCGTATTGCAGCTTGCAACCTCTTTCTTCTCCTCTCTTCCCATCATCAACATCATCAGCATTTCTCTCCCACTCATCTCATTCATCTCTCCATTGCTAACTAGATATTTTGGCTGTTCCATTCTTCATCAATTTCATTCATCACATCTCACACTCACAGACAAGCCCCCGCTGTTGGCCGTCGCCTTGGTTGTCTTATCCCTGCCGCTCGCGAAATTACACTCGGGTCCCTGGCTATTACTTTCTGGGTTTCGACCTACGACACGCTTTGTAGCGCCCCAGTCTCAGTGATTGTCTCTCCAGAGCCTCTCACAGCCCTGGCTCTCTAGCCTAGCCTTGTTCCTAGCTTTAGGGGTCTGGTCTCCCTTGACTCCATCCAACGAGACGTCCATCCATTCATATCATGAAGCTCATTATCCCGAAGCCATCCATGACCATGGATCATCAACCCCAAGCCCGCCATGCCACTAGCGAGGCCCTGGCCTTTCTCGGGCCCGCGGCCGGCCAGGATGTTAATTTCGTCCAACCTAATTCTGCTTCACATCCCTCCTCGACCTCGATCCCCTCTTCTTCTCAGTCATCTCGAGGGGGTCTTAAAGAGCTTCCAGCTGATCAAGTTCATAACAAGAGTCTTGCCTGGAACTCGCCTCGGCACGATCAGAAACACCAGCCATATCTCAAGCCAAGTCCTATCAAGCTATCTGCAGCGACATCATCGCCTCGGGGGCTACGGCGCCCACCCGTTTCGTCTGACACTTTCGAGCCCCTCGATGTGGTCCCTGAAGAATCAATTGAATCCAGTGATAGTGATACTACGGCTGGTGAGCAGTCACCTTTGAGTGCACGCCAAGTACCTTGTCAAGGTTCGTTCCTTGCGTCTTTGTCGTCATGATCCTCAAGCTCGATTTCCAAATTGAATTTGAATCCACTTGTTTCCCATACGTTTTGCTAACACAATTGCAAAGCAGACACTATCAGATCTCACCCACTGTTCAATGAGTGGCCCCTAGTCGAAAACGATATTGCGAAACTCCGAACAGGTCAGTTTGAATGGGTTATGTCGGTCCAGTCGCCAGCTAGGAGCTCCCAAGACCGCGGCTCTCTCGACGATGGCGAGAACAATCGCCGTGACATCGAGACCAAGGTTTATGGCTGCTATTTGATGAGCCGACGGCCACGAATGCGCACACAGGATGATCAAGGAGCTGACCTCTTCACCTTTGTAGCCACGCCATTGATTGCTGAGGAGTATCTGGAATTAGGATTTGACCCATCTCAGATTTCCCCCAACACCGTCAACATGGCATTGCCTCCACCTCCAGCGTATGAGCTTCACCAAACCGTTCCACTCAAGGTTCCGGAAGTGGTGGAGGTGGTAGAGCCTGTTTCACCTTCTACAACCTTGATCAGTGAAAGGAGTAGCAGTTATGCGGGCTCTTCGAGAAACGGGTCCTTTTCGGTGCCCCGAATCGAGGACTCTTTCGAAGAGCTCGATAAGCTTGAGGATGAACTCGAGGCCATCAAAGCTTTCACACAACCACAACGCATCACCTTGGTTGAGAACACTGCTTCTAATCCTAAGCATCTGGAACCGCCCTCTGCGAGCAAGAGGTCGACGCTCTCCAAAAGAGCATCCGTGATCGGCATGTCTTCTACAGTTCGTATCAAACAGACTGAAAAGGCACAGCCTCCTCTTCGACGGTCAACTTCTCTTGTGTTTAGGGAAAAGAAGCAGGACGATTCAGACAATACACCAAAGTCGAAGCCAGAAGCGACACGCGGAAAGTTACCCAGCTTTCAATCCGCCCCGTTGAGGGCACCTGTCAAGTCCACGAAGGCTCCTACTATCCCCAACTTTGAGCTTCCTGGTGAGGCTATATCTCGACGTCTGAAGGAACAGCGCGAAGCTCGCCGAGCTCAACAGGCTGAGGCTCAGAAAGCTTATGTACCTCCACCGAGACCGAAGTCTAGTAAACCACTCACCAAGCCCAACTTCGAGCTTCCGGGTGAAGCAATTTCTCGCCGCAAGCGCGAGGAGCGTGAAGCCCGCCTCAAAGCGCAAGAAGAAGAGGAGCAAAAGAGGCGAGAGTTTAAAGCGAGACCCATACGAAATAGTTTGACGCCGGGTAGCCTCCCGCGAGAAACGATTACCAGTCTTGCTCGACAAGGGAAGCTCCCACAAGATGAGACCGCCAAGCTACCAACTTCAGCCAAGGCAAAGCGTATGTCTACCACAAACCTCCGGCCAGTTCCTACATCAGAAACACAAGCTCCCCAAAGTAGAGGTCGGCTTCATACCGCCACATCACGAGAAGACCTTAGCCGTGGAACCTCTACATCTACTGGAAGCAGCAGTGGAAAGCGAGCTACGCTTACAGCCGAGGAAGCACACCAACTCAAACTTCGTGGTAAAGAGATTTTCCAACGAGATAACACAAGCTTTACACGAGACAGGGAGCGTGAAAAGCGTGAACGCGAGGAAGCAACACGCCTAGCCCGCGAACAGGCGGCGGAGCGCTCTAGAATTGCGAGCCGGGAATGGGCAGAAAAGAAACGCCGCAAGGAGCAGGCTATGTTGGAGTCCCTCATGGGACAGTGAGTCTTTTTCAAGCCAGGTGAGAGCTTGTTTTGTTGTTTTTCGTTCTTCAAAAGGCTTCTTCCCGCGAGGGAGAAGCATTCGTTCTCTGTAATTTATTTAGCTTAAGCTTGGAGTTTGGCAGGGATTGGGGTTTCGGCACTAGCTTTGTGCCTGTTTGTTGTTATTGAGATATCGTTGCTTCGAGAATTAGTTTGGGCGTTTGCCCGTTGGTTTTAAAGGGGCGCTGGTGTAACTTGAGAGCCTTAACACAGTCACAGATTGTACACTTCTGCAAAACTTACTTTCAGAATTGAGGCTATCATCAGATTATACAATCACAAACCTGTTTTATACCAGTAGTCCATGTTAGTTGTGCGAGCAACGCCACTTTGACTGTGATATACATCCGTCTGCGAAGACATTTACATATTTGGGTAGAAGAACTGAGAACCCAGCCTCTCAGAGCCTTCATGAATACACCAATAAACATAGTCGCCATGCACAAACCCCGAACAACAAGTCCTGGTCCTCCAAGATAGGTAATGTCTCTTTAGTTACCGGTTGCAGCTTTCTCTACAGAGGAAGGGATCAAAAGTTGTTGCCAAAGCTGACCCTGGTTAATGACCTACTTTTCTTAGAGTACAGAGAGCCAGCAACATCAGCATGAGCTCTGAGAAGAATTCGAGTCGTACAAGTATTATTACATAACATTTCATCAATTCGCTCGCTATATACCCTCTATAAATCCATGTTTCAACATCATTCAACCTCCAACGTCTAAAAGACCACACAAACCCCTTAACACAACATATTTGACACCAACTATCAACCTTCAACATGGTTTTTCACACATTTCCTTCACCCAAGTATTACCGGGCTGTAGTAAGTTGCCCTTTCGATCATCCTGGACAGGGAGCAAAATAACTCCGTCGTTCCTCATATGTACAGATTCCACCTCGTGATGTTAACGTGTTCCAAGGGTAACTACCCTTTCATTGCTCCCATTGAAACCAAATAGGAAGAAAGAAAAGATCCAGAAATGCACCGTTTTGAAGGTTGGATTTGAAAGAGAAAAGGTTCTCTTGAGAAGGAGCTCAAGAGTCCAAAAAAAAAGTGAGTGATTAAGTCGCAACCTATTCGAAGTAGGCAACGGGTTGTTAAAAAAAAAAAAAAAAAAAGGTAGATGCCGGAGTGTGAAACGCCATTCGAGTGCATATTCCACCTCCTAGCGAGAAATATCGAAAGGACGTGGGTATCTTTCTAGAGACATAGGAAAAGTCGTAGCGACCGAATTTGGTAGCACAGGTGGGATTGGGAGAAAGGTTAGAAGTTTTGTGAGATACCCGCGCTTTGTTGTGGGTAGTGAGATGGGTTCTCAATGCGTGTGTTTCGTCGTGCCGGGTTGTCGCGAATGATTGCCTGTTGTGGACCGTTGTCGCTATAAGGGTTCTGAGAGTATTGATCGTAGTACGCGCCACCGGCACCATATGCAACACCCATAGGATCCGAAGCGTCGGATCGACCAGCAGCACTGTAAGAGGAGGAGGCATTTGAGGGTCCACGGTGGACGTCAGCACCGCGGTTGTTGGCAGCTGAAGGACCCATTGCTCCAAGAATTTCACCCTCTGGTGAATGTGAACCATCCATAAGAGGTTCACCAGAGCGACCGTCTGACATGTTTCCTCGAATGGGCGAAGTAACATCTGAGTAGGCTCCATTAACACCACCAGATAGAGTAGTAGAAGCCTTGCGACCAGTGGAACCAAGAGTGGTGTTACCCCAGCCACGGTAACCCGAAGAGCCATCTTCCCTCATCTCATAACCACCATCTGCCATTCCAACAGCAGGGATCGTAGGATCGGCGTTAGGGTTGTAGGCATAATCTTCAACTTCCTTTCGTCGCTCCTCTTCGGCTTGTCGTCGAGTCTTGCGCTTCTTCCACCAGAACAGCCCCAAAAGAGCAAGGATGGCAATAGCGGCGATTGGTACAGCAACACCAATGGCAACCTTGCTCTTCTGGCTCAAACCTTTGTTTCCATCCCCGCTACCACTACCACCGGCAGCATCAGCTTCGCCGGTATTGGTGGCAGAAGCAGATGCCTCGGTAGCAGAAAGCCGTTGGGTGCGAACAGAAGTTACTAAAATAATGCTCGTTTCAGGACCCTTGCTACCCGTCACGGTGACGACAGTTGACAGAACTTCAGATGTAACTTCAGTGGC
Source organism: Fusarium concolor (assembly GCA_013184415.1). Classification (NCBI taxonomy): domain Eukaryota; kingdom Fungi; phylum Ascomycota; class Sordariomycetes; order Hypocreales; family Nectriaceae; genus Fusarium; species Fusarium concolor. The sequence continues at coordinate 116,937 of JABCJY010000144.1, forward strand.
AGATGGCTTGCTTTCTTCCGTGGTACTCGGATCGTTGCTGTCAGCGGTCGATGCTGGATCTGCCGCCTCACTAGTTGGCTTGGCTTCAGTAGGTTTGTTGGGACTTGTCTGTGAAGGTGAGGGTTTTTCAGACGAAGGCGATGCTTTGTCCGATGTTGGTTCAGGAGCAGCTGTCTCAGACGGACTGGGATCTTCGGACGCTTGAGTGGGCTTTGTGTCGTCGGAACTCGGCTTGTTCTGAGAGGGCGAAGGGCTGTTGTTGGAGGGTTTGGAAGCTGGGTCCGAGGTTGCAGCCGCTGGGGGAGAGGTTTCCTCAGCAGGAGATGAAGCCTTGTTGTCGTCGACAGAGGATGGGTTAGGAGCCGTTGGCTGAGTGGGCTGAGAGCCCGCACCCGGCGTGGACATGGCTAAGGTAGGTGCGTTCACGCTCAGGAGTTGCCTATGATCGAGGAGCATGTTAGCGACAAGTCACGACTCGCATTGAGACTTGAGGGGATAGAGAATGAGGTCGAGAATGACGGTAACATCTAGCAAGGGAGATGGTGCAGCAACGAATTAAGTCAATCAACACAAGGGGGACATTGATGGATTCGACGCGATAAGGTCGGAATGGGAGGAGACAATATTGGCGACCAAGTTTCATCAAGACGGGGACCTCAATTTGACGTGTATGGGGTTCGAGGGATGAACAGAATTGAAGTATTGGTACTGAATGACAAGCACCAGGAGGATAAATTGGATCAGATGCGATGTATCGTAACACGGCGTACCTTTGGAACTGTTGACCGACCGACGATCCGTTTGAGAATGAAGCAAAAGCAAGGAGATCGCCAAAGACGCGCCGAAGATGGGGTAAGCGATATTTCGAATTGACCTGTTGAAGTATGAGAAGAAGTGAAATGGAGTAGAAGCGAAGAATAAGATGAGAAAGAATGGAGCGAACGAAGATGAGGTTGGTCGTTGGGTTGGGTAATTGGATTTGGCAGGTAGCAGGTCGGGTTGGGTGAGACAAAAACACTGGACAGAAGGCAAGAACCAACTGAAAGGCCGAACTGAAAGGTACTAGCAGCGGCCGCTAGAGGTTGGGTCAAAGTGGAGGCCTTTTTACTGGGTCGACCGCCTAGCCGACAAGGAAGCCAGGCCTGTCAGGGCCTGTAGGTGTCTCCAGTCTTTTTCCAAGGCTCTTCTTGTCTTGATGATCGAACGTAACGTAACGGGAGTAACGTACCCGGTAAACCAAACCAACTCAGTTGGATCTCGAAACACAGTTACTGTCTGATCAGTGGGCACAGGGTGTGTCGACCGTTTGGTTAGCCTAAAAATCCTTTATTGTTCAGGCTTTAGAACGGCGACTAAAATAGAGGGAAAACGGGTGCCGGTTTGCTTTCGGGAGGCGTGCGCTATCCTGTCTGGTCCACTTGTTTTGGAACAGCTCGAGTGAAGAGCAATAAGTCTCTTGAAACGTGTGTGAAAGAGAGGGAAACAGTCATCACAAAAGAAATAGAATCCTCAGAGAAGGATGAGAATAGTGTGGCACACGATAGTCACCAGTTGAATCAGCATCGGGCCTTTCCATTAGGACACAGCCATTCACATCCGAAACCTAATCAACGAAAGACGATTATATTCTCAGCCACAGTCATCCAGCTAATTAGGAACGGATATCGCCATCTCGCCATCCATCCATTTATGTTTTTAGCCGGGGTCGCTTGGCACAGAGCTCCCAAGGCCATATACGAGCCCCCAGCGAGGCTGTGACTCCAGTTTCTGTTGGCTTCGGGACGATCAACGGAGCGACAGACTAAAGAAATTCCGTCAGCGTCAGAGGTCAGTCAAGAGAGTCGGTCAATATGCAGGCTATGATCCAAGTATTAGCGGTGTTGTTATGATAATTTCAACTTTATTTATTTACCTTCAATCGCTAGAGCTACATAAACTCTCTCCTCCTCTCCCTTGCATCGGTAATGGAGACTGTAATTTCCCATGCAGCACGTCCAAATGTAAAGACAACCACAAAACGCCTATCACCAACAATGATTCAATAATTCACGAACAATACATATTGTAAGCCGTCTTGTAAAATTCTTCTCAGGACCCTCAATATCGTCGTTTCACTACATGGTCCGACACGTCATGGTGATGAAGCCAAGAAATTAAACCCTTCAACTCTGGAGCCACCAAAAAAATTCCAAGTCAAAAAAGGCCTCTCATTAACACATTTATGAAATACCTCGTAGATATTACCTGTGTCTTGTGAATGAATTCGAAGGGGTTCTACATTACTAGTGAAATCACATGTTGGCTGGTATTCACGTATGTACCTTTATGGCGTGCAATCAACCCTTTAATCTCATCCTGCAGCGATGGAATGTCATTCTTCAGAACACAAGTCACAGGGACCTTTGACTGCAATCTAGAGTCTGCTTCCTTCCTATCTGATCTGATCAAATCTCCTCGACTCAAGCACTCAAACATGATATCTTGCAACCTCACGTGGCTCAATCTTAATTGACGGGATATACATGTATTGCCTACTAGAGTAATCTCGGAGCCATGTCCTGAAAAGTCGATGCGATGCGACCTTGGGTCCAGGATAGGCCTCCAAGCTCACGTGGGCAAAATGGCTATGATCCAATTGGAAACCCAGTCCAAAAAGTTTCTCTATGGGTTGGAATGTCATATCTAAGACATACTCTGTACACGCATCTCGATTTCGACGTGGGAAGAAGGAATCTCGTGTAAAACGCTGCTGTGTAAGCCTGACTTGAATCAGCCCCTTAACCACAGCCAGGAATGCTCACACCTCCGTGACCCAGGCAGTTGGGTTTAACGAGCGAAACATATGTGCTTGGCAATCTCGCTGTATATACAGCCGAATCATATCTTTTCGATAATAATAACTCCCGCATCTACTAGCAGCTGCAGTAGCTCGTTGGAGCCTCCACTGCTTAGCTCTTGTCCGCTCTGCCCGATGGCGTTCACCTCCACAGCTAACACTCTGCATAGACCAAAAATAGAAATGTGATCGCGTGTCGTCGTATCGCCCCAGGAACATGGCCATGATTCGACAGAGGGCGCTGATCTTGATATCCACGATGCCAAAATCTTCATTTAGATCTGCAAATCGTGTTGGGCCTTGCTTGGGTGATCTTCAATACCATCATGATTCACTCAATACGGGAAGATATGCATATGGCCAGAACAGGAGATAGTTATCAATCCAGCTGCCGTCTTGAGCCCATCAAGAGCCAGGTTCAGACCGTCATAGCCGACTGGCAAACTTCACGCGTTATCCCGAATAGTGTCATCTTCAGTTCAAAAAAAGTTGTATAATGGTAGAAACAAGATGGCCATGTTGAAGTGATCAACGCCAGATCCAATTGACCTATATACAACGGCCGAACGTTGTCCGAGCCGGCAGTCGTCATCTAGTTTGTCGTGTGGTTTCCAAAGACCTTCTATAATATGCAAGCCTGCAGGTTCCCATTGTGAAAGAAAATATCGCAAGACATCATGACCCTAAAATACGCCCTTGAAGTGAAAAATATGTGCAAAGTTGACAAGACCGGCGCACGCTGTGAGTAATGCAATGTCGTAAGACAACGCTAAGAAAGTTTTTGACACGTTCGCGCGACCTTTATCAAGGTCGAATTCCCCATGAAGGCTTCAATGTATCTTGCAGCGCTTGTTGAGTGAACACTTGATCACCGGGCAGGCGACTGACACGTCCAGCTCCACTGCGGATAGCACCAAGTTGAGCCTGAGACATGCCGCTGCGGTTACTCCTGATGCTTCCTGCATCGCTCATGGTGTCGGAATCCTTGAACCTCTTGGGAGGTGCGAAGTCAAGGCCAGTGAAGGTACTGGATTTGCGGAGAGAATGACTGTTTCAGGTTAGTGATGATGCATATTGCTGTTTGGCGCAATATAACTTACGGGCTAGGGAGAACAGTAAGCTCCTCGAAAGGCGAGACCAGAGTCTGAGCTGCGGGAACAGTGGGCGAGTAGGGTCGTCGCTCGCCGAAGGGGCTTTGAGAGCGGCCAGCTGCAGTGTCACGGATGGTGTTGGGAGGAGCAAAGTCAGCAGCGTTGATGAGGGCGATATTGTCATCCATGAGCTTGGAGGGGGCTGGGAGAGTAGACAAGGGCGCGGGAGGAGGTAGCCTCTTCCTGGGGGGTTGTCGAATTCTAGCTGAGGCCGAGGAGTCAGGTCGGGGACCAAGAGCAGAGCCGGCACGCGAACGTCCTCCAGGTCCGCTCTGGTAGCTCATACCACCGATAGAACCGTTGGGGCCGCGAGGACGAGGTCCAGGACGACCAGGGCCGGGGCGGCGGCCAGCTGGTGGAGGTGTCATGGCACGACGAGTGACAGGCTGAGCGTAGGGCATAACGAAGGCGTTTGTCTCAGGGTCAAAGTAGGCTCCGTCACCGCCCATCATATAGCCCTGGTCAACATCCTCGTAGTACTGAGGGCCGCCTCTGCCTTGAGCCATTGGGGGCATTGGAGGCATGGGCGGGGGAGCCTCCTTGGTGTCCTCGAAGTACTCCTTGTAGAAAGAACGGATACGGTTGGCACGGTATTCGGGATCCTCAGACTCAGTGATCTCATCTGGGGGAAGGGGACGGAATCCAACTGAGAGTCTCTTGTTGTCCTGCTGAGGAACTCCTAGGCCCTGAATCTGAGGTGTATCCTCGACGAACGATGTTCGTTGCATGGTGCGACCACGGTCATTATCATCATGGTCCTCGTAGTAACTTGAAATGTCAGCCGCGGGGGTGTAAGACTGATAGTTGGAACCATCACTCTGTCGGTCGTGAGGGAGAGGAGCGGACTTGGGAACTTCGGGGGAAGACACAGTTGGGGATTTGGGCTGAGGAAGAGAGAAGTTCAAACCCAGACCGGTGGTCTCATGCTCCCGAGTAGGAGGCATGGGGAAGTCAGTGGCAGGCTCCTGAGAGAAGTTGGGCAACTCAAACTCGGGAGTCTTGCTCCTCGCTGCGGGAGGTGGCTGGACGGAGGCACCATCGCGCTTCTCATCAAAGTCAGAAATAACTCCAATCTCAGGGATGACAGAAGCATGCTGAAACCCGTCTTTCTCGGGATCAACTGGAGTGTTTGGCTGGTAAGCTGGCGCAGGCATCTTGGGAGTGCCAAAAGGATCGACCTTCGATTCGGTGGCCGAGACAGGTGTCTCAGGCAGGGAGTTCATGCGAGACGGTGGCATCTTGAGACTCCCAGGTTTACCAGAGTTACGAGGACTACTGAATTTAGTATTGTGTGAAACAGAATCCTTTGGCTTAAAGGACCGCATTGAGCCGGTCTCGCTTTGCGCGATAACATACTGGTAAGCCGCGTCCTGATTCTCATTACCCAAAGTCTTAGCCAACGAGTTGAGCGACTCTCGCGATTCCTGCATGCCGGGGGGCAGCAGGTAAGGCGATGAAAGGTTCATATCCATGGATAGTTGGCTAGGCTTGTGGTTGAGACCCTTCTCGCCTCCTCCCATAAAGAGACTTCGGCGGGCAGACTTCTTGCCGACTCCATCTCCCAGTCCGAAGTCCAGACTCTTGTGAGGATCGTTTGCATCCTCAAGGGCCTGTCTCTTCAAGTTTTTACGGTGAAGATAAAAGATAAAGATTGCGATAAGCACGATTGGAACGCTACACAAAACAGAGTCAGCAAAACGCGATCCAGTTGACCAACCGAATTCTCAAAAACAAAGGCGTGGTTGATAGCATACATGATAGCAACGACGATGGGTACCACTAGGTTGCTTCCACCACCGGCTTCGCAGCTGTTGTCTTCCTTACAACTTTCTCTTGCGACGAGTCGGCGAAAGACGGAGGATGATGATGAGACCGTGTTCTGGGAAGCTGAAGCAACATCTTCCACGGCGCGGGATCGAAGGCGGGCGCCTTGGTAGTGAGCGAGCCCCATGATGGCGTTGTAATGCTAGCGCATGCACTCAAGCTTCCAAATAAACAAAGAGATGTTGATCGTCAAGATTGTGTGATTTCCTCCGCGAGAAAGTGAAATGGGCGTATAAGAATATTAATTGTCGAATATTAAACTCCAAGCACAATTGTCATAACCATTAAGCTGTAGTGCGATTGGCTAAGTCGATGGACGGCTGGCACACGTCAACTATTATCGTATCCAATGTTGATGCGGAAGTCGAATGAATCTGAAATCGTTTCGTCGAAGGATCGCGAGAAGCGTATAAGCAGATGTAGGGCACCGTGAGATCGAGAGAGACAAGACTGAACAAATGCCAAAAGCCAGCGAGCAAAAGCGAGTGAGCAAGCGAGCGGCTGTGATGTTGTGTAAAGAGGGACTCGGTCATTAAACAATAATAGACCAGAACGAAACGAACGTGTCGAGCTTTGTTGATAGCAACAAGACTCTGTATTAAGTAGTTTAAAAGAGTGACGAGCCCGCTGGCAGGCAGCTGTGGCAGAAATGCAGAACGATGCTGTCGTCGTCGACCGATGAACAGTTGGAGAACGAAAGAAAGAAACGACGAATGGACGAGAGAAGGAGAGTAGGTAAAGAGGAGGAGGTTAGTGAGTGGAGGTGTGGTGGGAGTGGAGCACGACGGGAGAGGCACAGGAGTAAGGTACCTTAAGTTCCCTGAGTACCTCCACCACGGACTGGGCACCTAGACACAGGCTAGACAGGAGCCGACAACCTCAAAAGCTGGCCCTGGAACAGCAGCGTATTCTTGGTTTCTAGGGGCTGAGATGACATGCTACAGCGACAAGATTCACTGTCTCACAGCAGACTAATGCTTGATGGGGGCCGCCAACGCAGGGGACAGTGACCATCCATGGATCCCGCCCATCCCAGACAATGGGCACTGGTAAACGATATCCCAATCAGGGGAACCAGGCGGAGCGAAATGGAGTGACACTAGGTCGAACCATTGGATTGGTGGTTAGACCCTTGTCCTTTCCATGCCCCTTCCAAGGTCGTTTCCAAGAGAGATTAAGGTGGACATCCTGCTGGATCCAAGGAAAGGGTCTGCAACGATGCCTTGGTCATAGTCCGTGCAAGCAAAGAAAAGAAAAGACTTGAGCCCAGCCCAGTCCAGCTCGTCATGGAAGCCTTGCAGGATGCACAAGGTCAGTGTTGGTTGCTTGTGGTGAGGCATTGACCGCACCCACAATCAACAATCATCAACAACATATCACAAGCCTCACCCTGATAAGCATCCGAAAATCCATCAATTAACTCAAGTGCTATCAACCGTTTAATTTCCAAAAAGTCTCTTTTGCCTTGCCACCCCGTTAGCGCCCATAAACAACCAGTCATATCTCCCATCAGCGCCCAAAAGAAGCTTTAACCTGCGCCTGTGGATGCACAACCAGGCACAATCTCACACAAATCGACAAACCACGATGCACAATGGACCCCTGACCAGTCATATCTCAGGCATGCATTAAGTTATGAGCGCTTCATGCAAGGCACGCGAGCGGCAGCAACGCTAACCCCCGGCAATCATGTGGAGGCCGAGGGCCAAGTCAGCCAACCGATGTCATGGAATTGGCTGCTTGAACAAGGCCAAGCCCCAAAGAGGAAAGTAAATAAAGGGGGGAGAAAGTCTTCCCGCCTATCTGACGTGGCGTCAGGGGCCTTTGTCAACTGAGTGACTGCTTCTGCTGCAGGTACGGATACACAGTTGAGAGTTCAATAGATGCATATAGCACCTATGTAATGCGGTCTCGATGGTCTTGGACGAAGTCATCCAAGACTCCAAATGACCAAACCCATACTGTCTTCTCCCGTTACCGGATAGCTGGATGAGACTGGGAGCCTGGGCAAGACAAGGCGCCTGAAACTGAAAGCAACAAACACTCGCAAACACAGTGAAATCTGGTATCAATCACACCGTCTCGGCATTCGTGGCTTTAACCCCTGGCTATTTATACTCTACTAACCTGAAGTGGCTGCTCGAGATCGTCAACTCCCTCATATCAAGATGCATATCGCCGTGTCACAAAAGCTGAATCGTTCCCACAGAAGATTCTTGCATGCATTGGAATCTGGGCTCATCGTGGGTCATAATTTAAGCCCTCACCCACAATGAGCTGTCTAGTGCTGAGATATGCATATGCCCTCATCTCGAGTGCCTGTTTGCTTATTATTAGCACTCAGCTTGCCTACGTAGGCACGCACAAGCAATCGGTAAAATAAGAAAAAAATCTTGAAATGGCTCAATTTGCAGGAATCACCAATCGGTCGGTTACGTAATATGGAGCTTTTAATTTTGCTTTGCGCCCCATATCACGAGCCATCTCACGGCATATATCATAGAGATCCTCCGGGGAGGCCGGATGGTTTAGTTAGACCGTACACCGGCCACCGGTAACTAGTGAAAGATAATCAAGCTCCCTTACATCGTAGGCGATGCCATCGCCATTGTCACATTGATGCTGCAAACCCAAAAGGCTGTTTGAAAGCTTGTTTTGCCCTTCACCGTTACCCTCGCTATTACCGTACGAAAATGTCAATATTGACTTTCGTCTGATCCAATAGCGGTCAGTGTTTGACAGGAAGCCTAATAATGGCTTAACATCCATGGATATCCCTATAATAGTTCATGGCGGGACCAAGGTCTCCTCCCCCTTGAACGGCCAAGGCTCCTCCAGTCATGTCATCTCACTTTATAAATCAAGCAATTTGACATTTTCATAGTGGAGAAATGCCTCACACCTTATTGACCAACATAACTATCCTTGATCCCGAGCTTTGAAACCGCCACTCATCTATTAACCTAGCTATCCGCCAACTGGCAGTTTCAAGTATGGAGGGCTCCATCTCCCTTCATTCAACCCCTCATCCTCGTCGGTCTGTCGTGATTTGGTAGAATTCAGGTGCATACTCTAAGAGCCAGCCCTTCTCGATCTTGGTGACATCCCGGATGAATATCTTGCTACCCGTCTCCATTGCCTCATGGAAGATAACCCAATCCGCTTTGCGGTTGAACATGAGTGAACTTGGATGTGCGTGAAGTACCATGTTGCCTTCGACGTTGCGAAACGTTCCGTCGGGTTGCATCCTTGCTGCGTGGGCAAAGTAGCCCGATGTAAGACAACGGCGGATCTGTTCTGCCTTTTTGACGTTGTCTTCCGATGATGCTTGTCCAGCGAGTGTCTCATCCACACTAATGCTGAATCGCTCAAGATACCGCTTTAGTTGGGTTCTGATACTGACCGCTCGAGTCATGGACTTGAAGTTGAGGTTATTCTCGTGGCAGAACTTTGCTTCTTTCCGTCCCTTGGTAACAAAGGCTTGGTAGGCATTGAGGAGAGTCAGGTGGTCACCCTCATCCACGGCGAACTTTCTCCGCGATGTCTCCATCTTCTTCCTCTCGCCTTCGTGAGAGAACCATACACTACCGCCAAGACTCGTCATGGCCGCGATTGTAAGCATCTCGCTCAGACATCCAAATGAAGGTGCTGCAAGTAATGTTTTGGCCATCATTGGCTCGACCGCCAACTCTGCCATTCTCGAGCCCATAGGTCGGGTGAGTTTAGCATATTCGTCCAGGGCTCCTAAAGCATATAGCAATTCGAGAGCCTTGGCCATGAGCTCGGATGGTGGTGGAGAGAGAAAGTCGAACCGTACAATATTGTCTATCCCCAAAGCCTTGAGTTGCAGAATAACTGGTGCCAAATTCGACCTCTGAAGCTCGGGAATATTGGCCTCCTGTAGTGATTGGTAACTCTGCTCGGTATAGAGTCGGAAACACTTTCCGGGCTTTGTTCGTCCAGCTCGACCAGCACGTTGAGATGCAGCCGCTTTAGAAACAGCTGTGGCAGTGAGTGACTCGATACCTGTCCTTGGATCATAAGCTCTCAGCTTCACAAATCCACTATCCACCACATATACAATTCCATCAATCGTGACTGATGCTTCAGCTATGTTTGTAGAGAAGACAACTTTTCGAGCCCCCTCGGGCGGCTTGTCAAACACATACATCTGCTGTTCTGTTGACAAGCCAGCATATAATGGCAACGGCATAAGTGAACCATGCTTCGGATTGAGGTCAATCATCCGCTCGCTAACTGCCTGTATTGCATTGTCGATTTCTTCTCGACCAGTCAGGAAGACCAAGATATCCCCTTCACCCTCTTGGGTATGTATGTCGAAGACTACATCGATCGCCTTCTCAACGTAGTTCTCTGCCGGTGATTCCAAATAGAGTGTATCTATAGGATACGTCCTCCCTTCGAGGCTAATAATAGCTCCGAGTTCGTCCTTTTTGTCATTATTATTGCTTGGTTGGTCGTCATTGCTCCTTGTGAAAAAGTCTAGGAACTCCTTGGCTTGGAGAGTGGCACTGCTAATAATGATGCGCAACTCGGGCCGCTTCCGCCGAATCTTCTTGAGGAGGCCCAACAGGACATCAGTGCTGATGGACCTCTCGTGTGCCTCGTCAACCATAATAACAGAATAACGCGTCAGCAACGGGTCAACAAGGGCTTCTCTGATGAGGAGACCATCTGTGAGAAACTTTATCCTGGTGGATGCCGAAGTCACATCCTCGAATCGTATCGAGTATCCGACCTCTTTGCCAAGCTCACAGCCAACTTCTTCAGCGACACGCACCGCTACTGTGGTTGCCGCGACACGACGAGGCTGGTGAGTGTTAGTTTCTGTGGTGATATGGGTTTGTGTTTACTGACCTGAGTGACACCAATGATCTTTCCATCTGAACACCATCCTGCTCGTTCCAAGAATTGCGGTATTTGAGTTGTCTTTCCAGAACCTGTTTGGCCTATAACGATAGTGACAGGGTGTTTTTCAATAACATAGAGAAGGCTTTCGCGGTGTTTTGCAATCGGGAGCAAAGCTGCTGGCTTATGAAGAGCCGGGATAAAAGAAGCATCTATGTCCAAGTCTGTCATTTTGGAACAAGTTACAACCAGTTCCTTGCCATTAAGCAGCTATTGAGAAAGAATCAGAGTAAAGTCCTCACACCATCCGGAAGTGTCCGTCTGTATTGCTCACCAAACTCAGCTTGTTTCGTCGTGGTTCATTTTGCATGAAGCATTAATGTTCAGAGTCAAGCTCCATGAGATGCATTAAAGTTACCCTAGACTTGATACTGCTGTCAGAGCTACAGCCAATTAGAGAAGCCTTCCCATTCAAGGTACATACACTGTGGCGAGTGGGTCAACGTCATCAGCTTCGTGTAGGCTGATTGACCCCTCGCGCCTCAACCTTAATATCACAATCAAGGCCAGGCTGAAGCGAAATCCCCCAATTTCCCTGGATATTGCCTATCTTTTCAACCGACTTTTAATCAAATTTCGTTGTAAATTCGTGAGATCTTCGAACTGAGACTAAATCATACCAACGAGAAGTGCGATCAGGATGTCAGCCCCTGGAGAAACGGTATACTACTGCTCCTTCTTAGTATCGCTGATACTTTAGGATTACTGCTAATATCGAGTTCCTGTTCAGAACAAGGCCACCGTAGAGAGTGCGCCTGAGTCGCCTACTACTGCTCGACCCCTTGATCTTGACGACGATGATGTTCAGGAATCTGGCGTTCTAGGAGGTGACGATGCTAATACCACAACCGCTCCCGCGACCAACACCGTTCAGGCTCAGGCCCAGACCCCGACGAACGAGATTGCACCTCCCAAACCTCCCCGACCTGTCTCCGAAGCGCAAAAGAATGAGACTATACTCAAGGAAGCATTCCCCAGCGTGGAGTTGAGTGTTATAAAGGCTGTTCTTAGAGCCAGTGGCGGTCGCGTTGAGCCTGCGTTCCATGCTTTGCTGGGTACGCCTACACAAACCCTCACCAGAGGGAATTACAAGCTGACATGTATATAGAAATGACGGATCCTGATGCTGCTCAAAATGAACCTGCCGACGAAGTCCCACCTCCCCAACCCCCAAGGCCCCAAAACCGATCCCAGATGTCGCAAATGGAGGCGGATGAGCTATATGCGCGCCAGCTTGCAGAACACTACGATAACGTTGGTGCCTACGAGTCCCGAACTGCTAACCGCGGGCAAAGACAGGGTCAACGTGGTCAGGACGAATGGGGCGACGACCGTGAGCACAGCTTCATTGATGACGACCTCCCTGTTATCCGCGAAAACCTCCGCAAGGGCTTCTTTGAGACACAAGAAAAGGTCAATGGGTGGATTACCAACCTGAAGAAGAAGATCGAGGAGAACTTCGATGAGAGTGAGGAGCAGACGCAGCGACAGGGACAACCTTTCAACCGCCCTGGAGAGTCCAGCCGACGGAGCGGTGATTACGACCGATATGATGCGGATCCCCAAGTGCTCAGCGACGATTTCGCCGGTATGAAATTTTCCTCTGATGGAAGTGAGTATTGCCAACACCCGCCACATGCCAGTGCAAGTGTTGACAACCTGCAGCTCCGGTGAATCGCCCAATGGCCAATACTGGCATGTATAAGCCCCCTCCTCCATCTACTTCACCCAAGCCCAGCAATGGTCGAAAAGTTGGTTTCAAGGAGGAGACTGAAGAAATCAACATGTACGACTCCTCGCCCCGAGTACCACCCAAGGATGCGCCCCCCACGAGTGGTACGAGAGGAAGCAAGTGGCAGCCCATGTCAGCGGTTGAACCAAGCCCTATCGCGGAGAACGACCCCTTTAGCCTTGGGGACAGTGAGGACGAGAGGGAGACACATCCAAAGCCCAAGGAGGATAAGACTGATGACAACGAGCGCTTGAAGAAGGCCACTGCCGAGGCCATGGCTGACAGCTTGAGCGAGTCGCAAAGTGCAGACACAAAGAAGAACTAGGTGGATGCAGATTGACGTAGTACAGTCGTACGGCTTGATCCTTGGAGGATGAAGACATAGTTGAGAGTCACACGAGCAGCTCAGTTGAAGAGTTTAGCGTCATTTTGCTAACTCACATACATGGGTGGTCTGTTTCTGGTTATAGCTCCGTATCGTAGTTCACGACGGTTCAGTAGGTAGCATATTAAAGCCTTTCTTTCCCCAGGGTTTGCACACTCCACTGCCTTCTGCATTGCGTATGTATGCTCGTGGCCTTTCTAGAGTGACGATGAGTATGATCAAGAGACAGATGTCAGTTCAGGCTTGAGAAAGACGGTGTTCGATCCTTGAGTTGCATGACAAGACCCAGGTAGTTATATGGGGCTCAAGTTGACAGAAACTCCTGCGCAACAGGCGTTCACCCCGGTCGATCCTGGTTGACAGTGACTATTAGGTCCGGATCAAATCTGAAGGATTATTCATGCCTTATTCAGGATCTAGGACTCGGAGATTTGCCTCGAGTCATGCAAGTCCTCAGTGTGATGATGGAGTTGAAAATGGAGAAAATGACATACGTAGTCTCGCGAAGGTCCTAGAGCCGCCCAGAGCCTCTTGGGCCCTTTGCTCATGACGTCTCCTCTCGGACAATTTTACCAATAGAAGCAAGGCAGGTCATTGAATCGATTATCGTAACGTAACTGGGGAGGATATGCGCGGAGAAACACCCAACAGAGTCCGTAGTAGCCTCTGTTGCAGAAACACACAGTCATGCAGCTAAAGATGGATACATGTGTCCCCGGAGCTGTGAGCCGGACCGCCTGTCGCTCGAGCACGGGGTCGGATACGGAGCGGCCATTGGATGCGCGGGCCTTTCAACGAACGCCCAAAGATTAGCGGATGCTTGTCTGGAGACTCTGCATATGCTAATGATGTATCTTCCGAATAGCGTGAAGTGGTGGTGTTATGTTAAGGGGCTAGCTGGGCAGAATAGTCACCGACTTGGACTACACCTCAACTGCCCCGCCATGCATTCAAAGTCGTGGGACACTCGAGGTTCACTGTGAGAGGGAGCCATGATCGAGTCCATCCACGGCCCAGAGAAAGAGTATAATAGAGCAGGAAAAAAAAGGGACTACTCAAGGCACGAGGCCATTTACTGCTTAGACCTAAGGAGATATTAACTGTATGACGATGTCCCCGCTTCTTTTTTTCTGTGTCCAGTGCTGGCTGCCATTTTGGTTACCGTCTCGCTGCAAGAGTCACTGGGCTGAGTTTGCACTTTATTAGAGCATCTAAAGCGTACGTCCACCATAGAGGGGCCGTTTTTTGGCTCCCGTCAAGTTCATCTTTTGTCATAATAAAAAATTACCGTCACCTCAGTTTTGTTTGTGTTTGACAAGAGATCTCCTGCCAGTGACTACAAACCTCAGCATTTGGAAAAAGAATTTGTGGTAGACCGAGTTGCTGTTTTCAATACTGCATCCACGTCACAACCTGAGTCAACGCAACAACCTGAGCCAGCCCGCCAGCCAGCCTTGTCTCAGTTGACTCTACCGTATCCTTCTCAAGGCACGACGTATAACGAACACGGTCTTTACAGGCCTAGAACGGCCTCAGTCCAGTCAAGAAGAACTATTTGCTAACTATCGGTCTGTGCTTATTGTGCCTGGCTGACTGACTTTGAGAGCAAGTGCCTCGGCTTTTGGTGAGTGAAGATCCTCAACATCGTATCCAATCCAATCCAATTCAACCCTGCCTTCACTCTCATAAATCCATTGAACCCTTACCCATACCTGCATCTGGCTGCTATACCTACATACGTACGTCAAGGGCCACGCTATTTGTGAGCTTTTTTTTTTTCGTCAACCGTTCACGCCCTTTCCAGCTACTAGCAGGCCCGAGCCAAAGTCGATGCCAGAGACTCTGAATAAGGGACACCCCCACGTGCCCTCCAGGAGTCGATCTCGCACGTCGTCTAAGCAAAACGGGCTGTCGGGTGATGGGTCAGGACCCTGAGAAACCGGGCGTTTATCGTGTCACTCTATTTACGCCAAGTTTGTCCCAGAGAGAAAACAGAAGTGGAATTACTTGGAACCAAGTGGTGGTTGCTGTGAAGAACGGGCCGCATCCACAGGACCAGGACCTCAACTCACTCACACTCCACCTGTCCGGTTCTTCAACATCTCGGGCTGAGCTGACCTTGGTCTGACTTGATATGCACGTTTGATGCCTGGCTCATCATTCATGTGCATCTTGATGGAGCTTCCCTGAGACCTGTTCCTTGCTCTGTCTTGACCTGGTCATGTCTCCGCTGCTGGCTTCTATTTTGTTACCTATCTGCCGTCCCCCTCAACACTGTCTCACATACACACAAAACACACCTACGCAAGATACCACACAGACGCTGTAACTGACACTGAGACTCGCATACTTCCAGCCACACATTCTGTGCACTTTCCCTCCCAACAGCGAGCAGTCAACCATCCTTCTTACCTACTCGCTCCCTCGTTTGCTTTCAACTCGCCAAGAGCTCCCGAGGGCGCCCACGCCGCAACATGTAAGTTATATCCGTACTTCCTGGCCCATGGGTCCATATTCCTATGTCAAGATTTTCCTCAGCTTGCAGTGGTCTAGCAACGCTCAAGAATCCACTCTGAGCTGGAAGCTCTTCACAGACCAAGGATGACTCTCTCGTCATGGTCTATACTTTGAGTCCACATCTTACTCACATTCTCTTATAGGAAGTTTGGCAAGCAGATCCAGAAGCGTCAGCTCGAGGTGCCTGAATATGCTGCAAGCTTTGTCAACTATAAGGCCCTGAAAAAGGTATGCCCATGTCATTCCCGCCCCTGTCTTCCTTCCCGTTCCTGCCACCGAGTGCCCCGGCGCCCATCTATCGACTCCGCTATCATCTCGCATTGCTCGGTCCACTCTATCACCTTTTCCAAGGCCCTATCAGACTTTCCTCTTCCAGCTGCTCGGTCTGCGTTGCTTAGCGTTGGCTGTCAAATTGTTTCTTTGTTTTCTTTTTGTTTCCTTGCCCTCCTGTTCCCACTGCCTTTCTTGGCTATCCTTCTCCGAGACTGCCCTGCTTCATTCGCAGATCCCCGTCATCTTGGGGCATGAAGAATCGTGCAGTGTGACAGTGGCTGCCGAAAGCAACTCCTCGTTTCTCCATTCGCCCTGCCGTACGCAGGCACGTTTCTTCATCGCCACCAGCTTGCACCTTGACCAAGTCTTGGGACTTCTTCCACTAACACGCTGCCATGTAGCTCATCAAGAAGCTGTCTGCAACCCCTACCCTAACTTCACAGAACGATGTTCTCCGCCCAGCCACCCCCGTGGATTCCCAGGCCGCCCTTCAGGCCAATAAAGCGACCTTCTTCTTCCAACTGGTAAGTCGACTTTGGTGTCACGCCTCCGTCATGAATATCCCGATATGGTTACTAAATGAAGAACAGGAACGGGAACTCGACAAGGTCAACGCCTTCTACCTGCAGAAGGAAGCCGAGGTTCGTGACACATTGGGATCAAACTCCCGGCATTGTAGAACGATACATCTGACACACTGTAGCTCAAAATTCGCCTCAAGACACTCCTAGACAAGAAGAAGGTGCTACAGTCTCGGCAAGGCATCTCTCGGCGCTCAGCCAAGTTCACTACCCTCGAGGAAGGCTTCCAACAGTTTGCTACCGACCTGAACAAGCTCCAGCAATTCGTTGAGATCAATGGGACCGCTTTCTCAAAAATCCTCAAGAAGTGGGACAAGACCTCAAAGTCTAAGACCAAGGAGCTGTACCTGTCAAGAGCCGTCGAAGTCCAGCCATTCTTCAATGCAACAGTCATAAGCGAACTATCCGACCAAGCCACTACAAGTTTACAAGAACTTGGTGCTTGGTCGGATGGAATCCAGGTCAATTTCCAGTCGGGGCACGTGGTGACCTCGCAGCATTTCGTCGGCACTGATGAGGGGGACGCGGATACACTGCTCCTTGATACTGTCATCACAGGAAACCTTGAGTCATTGAGGGACCTCCTTCAACGGATGCGCTCCGCCAACGAGACTGGTGATGGTGATAGCTCGTTGATGGAGAGGGTCACGCGCACCTTCTTGGCAGCCATCTCGGAAGCTCCACAAGAGTCTTTGCGAGTCCTTCTCGATACAGGTCTCGTTGATCTTCACTCTTATGATGATATCAATGAGAGGAACTGTCTACACCAAGCGGCCATCTATGGCAAGCAGTATGTCCTGGAATGGGGCTTGTCTGTCAATGTTGTTGTGGACCGGACGGATGTCTATGGCCGAGTTCCTCTGCATTATGCTAGTCTTCACGGAAGATTGGAAATGCTAAAGGTCCTCTTAGACGGTAAGTTGTTGCAGAGTATTTATGTATTGATTTACTGGGCTGACAGGTGTATAGCAAATCAAAAAACCATCGATCTCACGGACCACGATAACTTCACACCTTTGATCCATTCCATCATCCAGGGACATCTCGACTGCATCGAACTTCTCCTCGCTAGATCCGCACGTATTGATCCAGTTTCTGATTCGGACCACGTCCCCTTGAATCTAGCTTGCGAACATGGCTCAGTGGCTGTGGTCGAGATGCTGTTGAAGCATGGGGCGAAGATCTTGCCTGATGCTGAAGGCCTATACCCCCAGCATCTTGTAGCGAGAGCTGGTCAAACTTCGGAGCTTCTTCTTCTTCTCAAACAATTTGGCGCTGACCTGGATCAAGTCGACAAGCTCTATGGATGGACACCGCTGGTCCACTCTGCGAGTGAAGGCAATGTCGACTGTCTTCAAGCACTGCTCAAGGTTGGGGTCGACGCCAGCATTGTGGATGAAAAGGATCTTCCAGCAATGTACTATGCGGCTTGGGAGGGACATCTTGCATGTATGAAATTGCTGACACCATTCAACACGAGGCCGCGTGCCAGTCCCTTCATGGTACAGCCTGCTTTAGGTCCTATGGACTCAAGCACTGCACCCTTGCCTATGTCACTCGACCCCGATGCGATCCCCGAACTCGAGCTTCCTCCGCCGATTATTCCCTTGCGAAGATACGGTCACAACTTCCTCGATACAAAGACGGTTGTTCAAATCTCGTTCGGAGATTTCGATGAGCAACCCCTCGTTTTCTTCCAAGACGGCAAATACCCTGCTGCTCGTCTCACCATCTCCTCTAAAGTTTCGGATCTTATTCCCAAGAATATCATTCTGCCTTTCCAAGAAGATACTCGTATCGTGTCCTTCCAGGTTGACAACTTGGATACTTTCAGTCTGGACATCGATGTGTTCCCCACCTATGGCGCAAAGGTTATTGCGAAGACTGTCGCTCTACCAAGTATCTTCAAGGGTTTACAGGGCACTTCAGTATGCTGTCTACCTCTGTTTGATCCTCGCCTTCGCGCCATTGGTCAGATCAGTTTTACTGTCCAGGTTATCAAGCCATTCCAAGGACAACCTCTGGAGATCACCGACTTTGAAACATACTGGAAGGCAACAAGCCAATTCAACCAGCCAACGAATGCTATCGTCACCGGATCGAGCCTCTCTGGAGATTATGTGAGGCTTTTCGTTCAGTATACCAGCGATGGCGTTCCTGTTCTCTGGCCCAAATGGACGATAGCCTGCGCCGGTCTTGATATTCCTGTGTGTCGATTGACCCTGGAACAATTCACATCTATGACCGTTAAAAGCAATAGTCGCGCGGACCTTCCTAATTTGAGAAGCAAGTCATTTGAGAGCATTGCTGAGGTCTACCACATTCTTGCTACGGCTGGCGTGACCCTTCAGGAAGCTCTCACTCTGCTCAACCCTGGTATGCATGTCAACCTTCAGATCTTATACCCGACCCCCGAAGAGGAGAAGGCCTTCTCGCTTGGCCCTGCTTTGGATGTCAACGTTTTCGTTGATTCGATTCTTAACATCGTGTTCGAACATGCTAGGACACAGCGTGCGCAGTCCCCTGATGTTGTACGGTCGATCGTATTCAGTAGCTTCAGCCCTCGACTTTGTACGGCTTTGAATTGGAAGCAGCCAAACTTCCCTGTCTTCCTGTGTAACGACCTGGGACGAGAGGAGAACTTGGGAGCCGCCGGCACAGCTTTGAGCAGTGGAAGACGAAGCGCCTCTATTAAGGAGGTAGTGAGAATTGCGCAGAGCAATAACTTCATGGGATTAATATGTTATTCCCGACTTCTGGTACGTCAGAATTGCTGGGATATTGATATTGATATGTGTACCGTTGCTAACTACCAATAGGACATGGTACCTGCTCTTGTGGATGCTATCAAGTCTCATGGACTGGCCTTGGTGACAGACAAATCGACAGACTCACCGGACGCGAGCCCTATGACTAACCCATTCCCTCGGCCACCCAAGGGTGTCGATGGAGTTCTGAAAAGCCATGGCATTTTGCGATTCAATGATTCGATAGACATGTAGATGCGGTTGTAACGATAAATGCCCAAATGCCCGAATGACGATTACAATGGCCGGGACGGATAGAAAAGGAGGGATTGAGACATGCATTGATTAGATAGAATTGCTTTTTATTAACTCTCTTGTGTATTTACACCCATTATAACTGGGATAGTTGCTTGACATGAAAAGTTTAAGCTCCCTTGTAGTCATACTTGAGTGACGACAGCTCCTTTTCAGGGTCGACACTGCCCATAACCATCTTTGACAACAAAATAATACCATAGACCACCAATGGTAGGTATCCCATTCCGGGCCACACAGCCTCACTTTTTGTTCTGCCTATCGCCCAAGCCATCAAAATCAAAATGACACCGAGACTCAAATTCAGGTATGGCAGATAAATTTCGAGCGGCGACCTCCTTTCGACGTAACTGAATGAACTGCGACGTTGTCGTGGCCTCCCCCGAGGCACATACTGTACATCATCGACCTCATCCTCGTCATCATCATCATCGAATACGCCTGAAGACTCTCTTGTTGATAGTGATGGCGGACGTGTGGGTCGCGGAGTCTTGGGCCGGGCCCAATCATCGAGAAAAGGAATTCCCGAGGAGGCTGGCGGTTGGTGATGAAGTAAATAGGCCGTTGAGAAGAGAGATGTTAGGCTGAGGAGGGCGAGAAGTGCTGTAGGGGGGTTTATGAGGGCGTGAAGATAGGGGATGGTTGCCAGAAGGGGAATGACGAGAAGGAAGCGACGAAACTGGATGTCTCGTGCGGCATTTTCCGCAGCTAGCTGGTTGATAAAGTCTTCTTGTTCTAGGTAAAATGTTATGTTAGATGTTGGCTAAACCCTGCCAAGACCGCTATGTGTACCTTGTTCATCTAGAGCTTCAGGCTGAGAGTCCGCGGAGTCTTCCTCTGGATACTGAAATGTACGCCTCAACCGGGCGGTTGCCCCCTGATGACTGGGCATGTTAGCGTCGCAAAGACTTTAAAAGATGCTCAGTTCTCAGTCGGAAGCGTAGAATATGAGAAACAAAAAAAAGTAGTAGAGGCCAGGTTGTGATGTAAGAGTTGTCGTCACATGGCAAAATGTCCACGAGGTTGAAGTAGTGAGGCTCAGCCTTATGACGCCACAGCGACCGTTGCCCCACCTCTGACTTTCCGGTCGGCGTCCGGCAGCAAAATTTCGCCGATGTCAATTCGGAGCCTCAGCTGATCGATCAACCACCAGACAATTGATCACCAGAAATTAAGCGCAAATCCGCAATGTCGCAACAACTAGCGCTGCCTCGGCTTGTCCGACGAAGATTGGCGGCTGCTCTTAAGACAAGGACAGTCAGCTTGAGACCTGCGCAGAGGAGATGGCTGACTCCTGCGCCTAAGCCTGGTGATGGGCCCATGATGTCGAGGAGGGCGGATCGAGAGCTCCCAGGTATGGATTGCTGATGTAGACTAAGCCAATGGATTAGACTGACATATCGTGTTTGTATAGATATCTCTGATGTGACGTTCCGTTGGCGCCGTACTTTTCCCATCTTCCTCCTCATCGTGGCAGCCTCATCCGTCGCTATCTTCAACTACCAAAAGATGTCGTCCCCCGTCGTCTCATCGACGCTCTACGCTCTGCGCACCAATGCTGAGGCTCGTGCTCTTCTAGGAGACGAGATCTACTTCCGACACCAAATCCCCTGGATCCATGGCGAGATGAACCAGCTTCATGGCCGTATCGATATCTGGTTCTCAGTGCGCGGCACAAAGGGCGAGGGCGTTATGCGCTTTGCTAGCAACAGACCTACCAGCAAGGGATTCTTCTCAACTACAGAGTGGAGTCTCACCATGGAGGACGGCACGAGGCTGGATCTTTTGGATAATGGTGATCCCTTCAAGGCGCTTATTGGAGGTGGTGAGGACTTGCCTCCAATTGAGGAGGATGCTCCTACAAGAGGATTCCGAAAGCAGGTTGAATACAAGTGAGGTATGGCGGACAGTCAGGGAACATGGGAAGGCGAACATTGTTGTGAAAAGAATTTTGATAACCCAGGGTACTCCAAATCTGTACAGTAGATGGTGTGTGTGTGTGTGTGTGTGTGTATAATACAAAAAGCCCGCTTATGATCTCTCCCATTTTATCATACGTAGTACAAAGCCCCTCTTACAATCCATGGTAAAGTCATTAATCTCGTAGCTGCGCCTCTTCTCTCTGGTTCTTCAGCTTAAGATGCTTCTCCCGTGCTTCCTGGAGGTTCGCCTCATGATCGGGGTTTCGCTCCAGCAAGGTAGCGAGAGCAGCCTCACGATGAGGTTGAGGAGGGGCCTTTCGCTTCTTGGCGTCTTGGAGACGGACAACACGGCCCTTAGGACCGGCAATGGGTCCACCGACTAGCACAATACCCAATTCGTTGTCCACCATCATGACCTTGAGGTTCTGCACTGTGACGAATTCGTTGCCCATGCGACCAGGCATCTTCTTGCCGGGCATAACTCGACTACCGCTGCCCTGCGAAGGACCCGTTGTACCAATTGTTCGGTGGTTCTTGGAGTTACCGTGGGATGCTTCCTGACCGGAGAAGCCATGGCGCTTCATACCACCAGCGAAACCCATACCTCGCGATCGGCCCTTGACATCGACATACTGACCCTTCTTGAACCAATCGGGGAGAATTTGAACACCAACGGGGAGGAGACCAGACTCGTTTCGGACCTTGAACTCGGCGAGCTCAGCCTTGGGTGCAATGCCTTTGGCTTCGTAGTAACCCAGCATTGGGCTGGTGACATTTCGACCCTCACGGGAACCCGCACCAATCTGCACAGCCCAGTAACCGTTCTTCTCTCTGGTCTTGTTGGCGATAACCTGGACTTGGTCGAGCTGCAGCACGGTGCAAGGCACACGCATCTTTCCAACAAACATGCTGGTCATTCCCTTCTTAACAGCGAGGACGCCTGAGCGTAGAGGTGTAGTATTCTCTCGACGCTTCAGCGCAGCAGCAGGACCGGACGTAAGAGCAGGAAGACCGGAAGAAGGCTGGTTGAATCGCTTATGCTTGTTACGAGGAGGAGCCGTGGTCCAGCCATAATTGACGTTGCGGGTGGCTGTGAGCGGGAGGATCAGAGGCCGAGCGGCGACGGCGCAGGGCCTTGGGAGGGCGAGACGGATTGGGAGACGAGTCGGCATTTTGGAGGCGGCGAGTCGACGGCGGAGGTGACGCTGTCGAGAAGACGAATTGGGCCGCCGTGGGTGGGATATGGAGGGCGATGGGCCGATCGGTTGATAGTGGTGAAAGATTTTGGGTGAGGTTGAGATACTGGAGAGCTTTTGCAGGGCCCGGAGAATTCCCGGCTAGAATTGGCTGTAGGTGAAATGGAACGACATTTGAGTTAAGATACTTGAATACAACGGAATTGAATAAAAAAGGTCTAATAAATGCTTGATTGATTTTAATTGAGGCTTTCTAGTAAAATCTCTCCAAGTTTGCTTTTCTTGTTTATCTTGTGAGCGTAGCTGGTGCTCATCCTCTCTGCACTCACACTCCAGGACCCCTCCCTCCAATTCCGCTCCCCATTTGATTCACACTCGTACCCTTGAGCTTATGATCCCCTGGGTTCGCAGCAGCTTCGTAGATGATATTTGCAGGAGCTCTTCCAAGCTGTGTCCATTCCCCCTTGAAGCCAAGGTACGAAATACGAGTCACATCCTCATCACCATCGCCAAAGTTGTCCGCGAAGAAGAGCACCAGTCGCTGCACCTTGCCGAACAGGGCTCTCTTCACAGGAATCTCTTGCAGGTCGCTTGTCTGAGAGAGCTCAAGTGTTTGAACGGGGTCTGACTCCTCAGCGGCTGCAAAGTCCAGATCATCCCTGTTGATGAAGAGATGGAGGGTTTTGGGTGCTGAGTCGGAGGGAGATGTGCGGATGAGGATGGAGTGAAGCTTGATTTGAGCCGTAAAACTGGTCTTAATGAGTATTTGATCTTTTATAATATGGGCTTGTACTTACGGCACAGTCATGAGAAGCTGTTCATCAACGTCGCTCGCCAGCTCAGGCTCGACACTGAGTCTCTCTTGCCAAGTCTTCTTGACAATTTTCTGTCCGGCATCTCGCTGAGCTTCATTCAGAGTGACAATGTGATCAAAGTTGACTTGACTGTAGAGCGAGAACTGTACAGCTGGAGTGATGTCGTCTGAATGATCGTGCGCGCCGTGGTCGTGGCCATGGTCGTGATGTTCATCATGGCAGTGAGACATGATTTTGAGTTGATTTGAATAGTCTTGAAGTGTGTTTTGTTTGAAGAATAGCCAGATCTGATGATTTTATGACTCTGGCTCAATATTCGTGGTGATGGTTGAGTTGATGTTGGTTGTAAGTCAAGTGAACCCAATAACGATTGAGATGACGTTTTAGCACTGGGTCCCCCAAGTTACATACCAGTAAGCACCCAAGACCGAATATCATGAATTAATACTAATAGCATGCGCAAGGCCACACAGTTCAAACAATGTTTATGATACTTTTCATGACTTCCTGAAAGTAATTAATAATAGCAATTATATGTTTTATGTATCCTATCAATACCCTCCAATCCATAACCAAACTCCATTTGCTTCGCTTCGCTTGCTTCATCTAAATCCACTCTTCCTCTTGTTCTTCTTAGCCTTCTTCCTATCTCCAAATATGCCCGACACCGGCTGGCTCATAGCAAACGAAGGTCCCAAGAATGGTTGACTCTGGGACGATGACGGTACTCCTTGCTGGCTTGACATAATCTGCGCAGGCGTAGGCGCTGCAGGCATCGGTGGCAACTCCATGGGCTCTTCTCTCTGGGGACGCATCGGCGATGATATAGGAGGGCGCATGCCACCAGTAATCTGTTTCTTGAAAGGCGGCAGTTTGTACTTTTCAGCCTGAGCCTTGCGTTTGTTTTCGATCCTCTGCAGTCGCAGTCTTGCATCGTCAAACTTTCTATCGCTGGCAATAGCAACGCTAGAAATGTAGTCATCTGTGCTAACACCCCGTTCGGTTGGCCAGTATGATAAAACCCTCGACTGTTTGGCAGTTTCCATCTTGTCCAATCGCAATGAGGGTGCGAGGAGTTGTAGTCGTCTGATCGCTGCATCGTTGGCGCTGTTTGACGTCGTACTAAGAGGGGACGAAGGAATTTCACCTTGTGATGACTGTGATGACTTGATCCGTATTACACTCGATTGAGTGGGCTGTGTTGGGTCACTTCCCTCCTGGCTCGCCGGCCCTAGAAGAGGTACATCCTGAACCATGACTCCGGCCGTCGCCAGGAACATATCCTTGGCCAAATCTGCGATCCAGCCCCTTCTTATTTCCTCCTCTTGTTCAGGCAGTCTCCCTTCCAAAGGATCAAGCCAAAGATCCACGTAAGTTTGGTTGAGATGTGAGAGACTGACAAGTTCTCGAATCCACTCTTGCGAAGTCTGTCTTCCTAGTTGAGTGACAACTGTTTGCCCATCATCGCCCAAAAAAAAGTCAAGCATATCTGGCTGTGCTCCGTGATCACCATTTCGTAGGTCCATCGGGCCAAGTTTATCGCCAATTTCCTTCCAAGTCTTGAGGGGCAGTCTTCCTTCCGCCACACCCTCAGTGATGTTGTCCTGAATAGCTGAAAGTAAGACAGGAGGTATATCATGAAGGTTGTCTGATATAGCGAGAAGAGCCTGTTGAAGAGAGTGACTCAAGTAATCCAGCTTCAAGTGTACGGGCCCCAAAACTGCCGATGCCCTGTTGTTGGTCACATCTAGGTCGCTATGTCGAAGGCGAGGCTTGATAACGATCTCATTGATATTGTCTTCAGCCATGCCTTCGGGGAGAACAAATGCACTGCCCATATGTCGGATGAATCGTTTTCGCTTCTTCTTCCAGCGTTGGGCTTGATCTGACTTAGACCGGTTGACACGCCCTGTAGGTAGCGTAACCTGCATATTGCAGTCTTTGACTGATACGCAGATGCAATACTGCACCCCCAGATCTTTACTCAAAATGCTCCCTTGATAGAACTGAACCCCTGCGCGATAATAGTCAGCCCCTGGGCCAGACATAGTGTCTCGGTCTCGCCCAAGCTTGACTGGGTGGATTTCAAGTGATTGGATATCACCACTGGTAGTGTTGCTATCGTGAGGAAGAATGAGGACGTCACGGTGCCAATAAGGAAGGCCGCTTTCCTTTGAGCGTCCAAACCAGTAGGTTTGAAGTTGTCTATGAGTCGGAGAGAAGACAAACACCATGGCAGCCTCTTGCCCACCTTCTGATGTAAGGCATGTTGTCATTCGCAAGTTCTCTCGATCTAGCAAACGAGGACAAGATATGAGAATTTTTGGCTTTGGCGATTCGCCTTCCATTTTGCTCGTCGCAAATAAATCGATCCAATAAATGCTCCGCATAGTCAATACAAATATGTGATTTTGGTTGGCTGGATTGACTCTGATGTCGAGAATTGCATCAGGTTTGGACTTTGGACGGGCCAACAGCGATAGCTGAGGCAAAGCTATGTGCGATGTGAGATCAATAACTTGGTACCTTTCCCTGTTCCAGATCAACAAATGGCTGGCTCGCTTTGCCAGCCCCCCAGACTCGCTAGTACTGGGGGTATCATCCTCCCAGAACTCGTCAAGTTCAGCTGTGCCAACGAGTAATATACCATGCTTCTCGGCTGGATGTTCTGTCGTAGAGGGGATTTCTTTCAGTAATCCTTCGGAAATGTGTCCGCATTTGTGAGACGAAAGTCGTGTTTTCGGCTTGCTTCCCAAGACATCCCACATGGACCAATATCCGCACTCGTCAATGATGGCGATCTGGGGTGGTTGCCCCTTAGAATTTGGATTGAAGACGACGTCGACCTGCGCATTCCCACCAGTCATCTTATGCGAGATGGTTAGGATTGGGTTAGGGTCAATTCGAGAGAGTCGTGGTGCATGGAAGTTAAGATCGGATGCAGAAGACTGGGCTACCGGGACTTTGTGATATTCTGGGTGAAGGATAGTGGTCGAGGTTTGCTTTTGAACGACGAGCCAGCGAATAGCATCGTATCGTGTGAAGCTAGTTGCAAATTTGACTTGAGAAATTGGCAGGCCATCACTAGCCCAGATGGCTTCCTCTTCCGGATCGTCGGGGTCGATTACAGCAGGCTGAAGAGTCGTGTACTTGTCTTGTCCCCATTTCCACTTCGATTGATCGATCCGTGCTAGTCGAAGCAACTCTCCCGATTCTCCTGTAGCAGCAGCAAGCATTGGTGATCCGGCGACTCTCCAGTGATCGGACACATTCGTCATTTGCCCGATGGAAAGCAGTGGTTGATCGCTCACTTCACCCTCGATCTTTGAGTAGCGATTCATGTTCTCCTCTAATAATTCCGAGAGTACTGAGTTGCCCATGAAAGCTTCGGGGTGACGCTGATAAAGCCATCTCTTCTGGACTCTACGCTCCTGCCAGAGGTTCGATGAGACCTCTGGTGAAGGAGATTTTGAAGGCGGATACAGCTCTGCTGAAGATCCGATCACTTTAAAATGAGGTGCTAGGTAGTAATGTCAATATTGCGATGCGCGCAAGGCGGTTCTTCAAAAACTCACCCCCAACAGTTACGCGACTTGAATGAAAAGTACCAGGCTGCGCTTTCGCATGTTCAGTTGGTAAATAAGTAAGAGTTCCTACGTGACCATGTATCAGGTCCGTAAGTCGCCTTGTTTCAGCCATTTGGCCCAAGTTTCGATTTCCAATGCTTCGAAATTTTGGTCGATATTCCTTTCTTCATCGCGAGATGGGCTGGTGCTGGCGCAAGAGAGTCTCGAGCGGGAGTTGATGCTATTCGGAGCACTAAAAAGGCATCCTAAGTCACATGGGTGAGTGCGATGAGAGTTTTGTAAATGCTGACAGAAATGCATAAATAGGAGAGCAATTACGGCGAGCGAAAGAGACTTTGAAAGAGAGATAGATGCTCTGCGCATGCGATGTGAGTTGAAGCTTTCGAAGGCCCCACGTGGCGGTGCAAGCAGTGTGCGCCACACTTAGTAGTCGACCGAGCAACGCAATTTCGCGGTGTAAATACATCCATCCATGAGATTCTACCCAATTTGTATACATCGCAACGATCCCTCACTCAGAATACGCCTGCAAATCGAAGAACTAATTGACCAAACCTCTCGCAACGCATCTCTACCACACATAAAAACTCACGATGGCGACCGATTTCCAGTCATCCCTCTCTGCGAGCATGCGCCAGAGCATGCCGCCTGTCGGCCCCTCTGTCGCAAACCAGCTGCCCAACATCAACTTTGGCTTTGACGACCTGCGCGATCGCATGACAAAGTTTACGGCGCGATTCGATGCATTCATTGAGGAAGGTCGCAAGCGGGTGCTAGAAGAGCGCAACCAATTTCGTATGAACGTTGCTGAACTTCAAGGTATGCTCTAATCTAGTTTCGAATGCGCAAGAGTATCTGCTAACCGTTTAACCAGAGGATCAACGCATGAAGAAGCGAGATATAGAAATCATCCAAGCCAAGACCTCGACGCACCAACAAACAATTGAGAAGGAAGAGGCGGAAACGCGCGAGATGGAGGCCGCCATTAACCAACTTGCAAGTCAACGTGACAACCACTTGGCCACGCGCGACAGCCTCAAGGCCGAAATCGCACAAACCCAAGCCGAGATCGAAGCCCGCCTCGCCGCCCAGCGTGAATATGCTCAACAGCAGCAAGCCCAGTCTCGCTTCAACGTACCCGAGCTGGACTTCTGGATCACGAACCTATGCCTCAAAATCGAAGGCGCTGGGCACGACGACCGACTCAAGTTTGTGTACACACACATTGACGAGAAGGACTGGGAGCGTGAGGCATGGTTTGAACTGGTGACAAGTTCGCGCGATTATGATGTGAAGCACTGTCGACCTAAAGTCGAGAGGGAGAAGGTTGAGAAGGTGTTGGATAAGTTGAATGAGTCGAGGGAGTTGGTGGTTCTACTGAAGGGCATGAGGGAGTTGTTTGTAGAGGCGATGAAGACTTAAGGAGTTGGTTGATGGATTATGCTGTGATGACCGTTTATGTGCGATAATGCTTTCTTAAGAAGAACGATAATTATACCTGCTAATGATGACGACTGTTTTGTTTATGGTTGAATTTTGAGTTGGTATTGAGTGTTATGGTGTACCTCTAGATTACCATTCATATACTTGCGGATTGTCATGAACAACCATAAAATATCAAAGATAAATATCTTCAACTTGAACCTCTAAGTGCGGGTATTAATATCACTATTTATGAAGCATTTCCCCCTATTCATTGGATGTCATGATGCATGACAACCCAGGCCAAATCGCGTCCCGCGTCTCCCCGCCATGATCAATTAACCTCCACCTCCACTTCCCTCTCTTCCCTCATATCACAACCAAACAACCGCCATCATGCCCGAACCAGACAAGCACGCAGCCGCGCAACAAGCCGTAGACATTCTCCATGAGATATCTACTATTCTAGTATGACTGCGCCTTTACAATGCAACGCGTGTGGCCGCTGACTTGCGACCGCAGAACTGCCATCTTGATCGCCGCACTTTGTCTATCTGCATCTCTATGATCGAGCGCGGAGTAAACCCAGAAGCATTGGCGGTATGTAATTGAATATCCTTATGGTACCTACTGAAGAGTTGTGCTAATGAATGATGTGCAATAGCAAGTTATTAAGGAACTCAGACAAGAGGCCCAGCATGTGGAACAACCTGCAGCTGCAGCAAGGAGACGTTGAATGAGCGCCGCAATCGCCTCTGCAAGAGTTTAACACGGGTTGACTTTGAAATTGTGGAAATATTGTTTCGGTTGGCGTTCACAGGGAAATTCTTTCACTTGACAGGCGCAATCACGACTACTCCTTATGAATCTGAATAGGGATTTTGATGTACTGATGCTTAGTGCATTACTTAAACAACCATACTATTTGTGTCCGTTGGATCTTATTCAAAAATCCAGATAAACGTAGAATACTGAGCGCCCAAGATGCAAACCACCCAGTCATGTCCCTTTGTGCACGCATGTTCAAGTAACCTCCAGCTGGTATCCCCATTTCCAGTTGATGCAATCCCCCAAACGCCTTGCAAAAAGAATCCTACCCAACCCTATTGCATTTTGAATCATAAAGACAGTATCATCCTGTGAGTCGACGATTACTCATCGGTGTCCAATAAGAACAATTTCGTTCTCGTCTTCTTCGTCATCGTCGTCTTCCTCGTCAGCATCAGACAATGCGTCGCTGAGATCGTCCAGTTCAGAGTCTTCGTCGTTATCTGATGCATTGTTCCCGCGATTGCGGATTCTCCAAATTCCCAGGATATCGTCTTCGGATTCTTCATCTGGTGGCAGCTGTGCCATAATCGAGTCCAAGCCCATGTTGACAGGCGATACTGATCGCGCAACTCTGTCTGGCGCGCGGAATTGAGCCTCAGCAGCGTGAGACGAATGCCTGCGCCTGTTTCCCACTGCAATCGTTCGGCTCCCACTCATGGAACCAGATGCATCTCGTCCGGCTTCCACAATGGGTTGCCCTTCACCATTCGCAGGTTGCTGGGCTGATGAGCGGTCGCCTCCCACGATATTCAGTTCTACTGTGTTATATGACCGGCATATAGAACATTTCAGTCCTAGCCAGTGGTATCGAACAGTGCTTTTCCCAGAACAATCGTTGCACAGAATCACGGCAGTGGTGTCGCGGAATTCCGGTGGCATGGGCTGGGTCTGAATAGCTACATCCAAATTTCGAAATTGGCTCTCCATGTTGGTAAGACTCTTGTTGCAGATTGGACACTTGTAGGACACTTTCATATGTTGCTCATAGCACTTCTTATGGATGCTATGTCCGCAAGCCATGAAGACCACAGGTCGTGGAGAAGTAAAGAGATATTCGCCACAAATAGGACAGTCGCAGTCTGTTGATCTCTCGATACACTTGTGAGAGCCCTCAATCGAGGTCGAAATACATGCCCGGCAGGTCTACGGCTAGTCAGCAATCAATATCATACGAGGTCTACATCTTGTTCTCACCTTGCAGTGAAAGAAATCCTTGCCGAGGCCCATGCCTCGACGACAAATGCCACAGTCATTGCAGTGGTAGATGGGTTTGCTCTGTCGGTTCTCCCATAAGTGACAGATATCACAATAATAATAGGCGGACAGTTCGCCACAGTTGATGCACATATCCGAGGCCTTCTGTGGTGTTGCACAGATCATGCAGAGCATGTTCCTGGTCTCTGTGCGAATGAGATTGTGATCCTCGTTCGCATCGTGGCAGAAACGGCACGTGTACCATTTCTTACAGGTGAAGCATTGAAGCTTGACGTTTCGTTCATAGTGTTGGCAACCGAGAGGCTGTTCCGTTTCTGGTACCACCTCTGAGGGTTCCACTGGAGTTTCGCTTCCATGTCGTTTCGGCGGCTTCACAGGTACAAATGTCGGCGCTTTATCTTCTTCACTCAAAATGAATATTTCCTCGTCGGGTTGGTTCTGCCAGAACTTCAAAGGACTCGATGCTGGGGACGAAGGAGAATTTGACAAAGGATGGTCTAAGGCATCTCCATTCTCCAAACTCTTCTTTACGAGCGGCACGTTCTTCGAAGACTTGTATCCTTCCAACAGAGCATCGTGGATCAATCGCGCCTTTTCAGTTTGGGGTATATCCTTGGCATTGATTGAATGTATACGGGATCGTAACTCGCGCATGCCATCGTCTTCCGGAATTCGGCGAGAGCTGAGCGGGCTCAGAGCAATCCCGATATGATCGCGGGGAGGAGATTCCTGAGACATGATTGGAACCGTTTCGCGTTCTTCAACTCTTGTTTCTTGGGTCGAGGCGCTGAGGGGTCGTGTGAGGGGAGACTCGATGATCGGCACCGGTGCCGGCTCAGGTACAAGCACAGGTACAATGACAGGACTATCGGGATGACCAGAATCGCTCACTGCGTCAGCATGTTCGGTCGAGTCGCCCCCATCGCCAGCGAAGGTAGATCGAGAGATTTCAGAAAATCGACGAGCTTGACGCAAGACGGGGTTGATGAGGAATTCGGAGACGAGAGAAGACATCAAGCAGGTAGGCAGGTGTAGGTGGTAGTGGAAGTTTATCAGTTCAGCTGGGAGGAGGCCTAAGCGGCGATCCAAGCTACTGTACGGGCGCACTAGAACTGAATGTTGAATACTGTACTTGCGCCGATACTCTCACAACCAGAGGAAAAGGAGGGTAGAGAATGACGTTGGAAGAGGGGAATCTGACAAGGTCAAAGAAAACTGGAATGTTGTAAATGTAGTTAGAAGAGGAGTAAACGGCACGGGCCCAGGCGCCTCAAACAACGGAATGACGAGAGACTGGAGAAGCCAGAGGCGACGGCGTCTCTAGCTCTACTTCTTCTGGGCTGGCTTAAGCAGACGGAGTTGGATGACATAAGGCGATTTGTTTGGTCTCCAGTGACATCCAGTGGAGTTTTCCGAATAGCGAACGGCGAGCGGAGAATGCAGATGCAGTAAGGTCGTAGTTGTGCTGAGAATGGGGAGGCAAAAGCGAGAAGGAAAGGGGCCGTTTTTAGCATGTGACTGTGGATTATGGAATATGGTTCATAAAAGGCCTCCAATGTTCGTGTGCGTTTATTGATTTGACAGGTCTGTATCGACAACGAATTCAGAATGACCATTGGTGATCAATTGCAAATATACGTCTCGCCTGCAACCATTGAAACCCAAACTCTTCTGTCAATGGATGGCCAGCCAAGGTAAGCTCCGATTACGGGAACGGATCAAACCGCATGTTGTCGCAACCTGGATCAGACGAGGATTCGGGTATACAGGGGACAGTAGTGGGGAAATTGAACGACAAAGGCACAGAAAAAGGGAAAATGGTACCAAAGACGGTCAGAAGAGTACAAGAATTCGGAATCAGCGGTCAAGGTTTGGATTTCTGGGCCATCTGTCTAGCTGAGGTACAATCTGAGATCGGGGTTTCTTCCGTTGAAGCCGGCCTTGACAACTGGTCTCTTTAACCTGCTGAAACAACTGTCTTGTAAGATGTAGATCGATTTCTTTTGAAGGTTTGTAATAAGTCACTTTTTATATAGTCCAATTAGTTAGTACCTTGTGATCATCAACACCCAATCGCAAGTGAAATATTTAATTCTTTATCCCTGAAGACAAAGAAATGGCCAAGAAGCGACCTCTTTCTACCCAGCAATTCGGTTTTGTCATGACGAACCGTGGGGTTTGTTACCCAGATCGCCATGTCTCTCACTTCAACGCATGCGTAAGATACAAAGAGGGACGTCATTAAGAGACAGTAGTTAGTACTTAAGACAGTGTCTCAAAGATACATTCAGAGCTGGTAAGGCATGTGATCGTTAACGAAATTCTTTAGTAGATACCTCATGTGAAACAACTGCCATAACTGTCAAGAAAGTGATATGCCACCACTCACATTGCGTCTCAAGTCGACTCTGTGCCCGTGTTTCTCTCAGCTATGGGCTCCGGTATGACTGCGACCACTCAGCTCTACTGAAACCACAGCCAACTTGAAACAAACAACCACAGATCAAGCTCCAGAAACAGAAACATTCAGATCAAGAAAGAGCAAAAAGAATGATCACGCTGGGGATCGAACCCAGAATCTTCTGATTCGTAGTCAGACGCCTTGCCATTGGGCCACGCGACCTCACTTGTTTCTTGTCAATTTTTGCTCACTGGCAGATACATGTGGCTGATCCATTGGAGCTGACAGCAGGCCCGCGCCACTTTTGTACCTTATCCCTGCCGCTGATTGCCCCTAAAACATTCAGTGCAACGCGCTATCGAAAACAGACATGGGAGCTGGAGGGCTGGACAGCCTGGACTAGGCTGAAGTGGGGTTGGCATCGACTGGTCCGGAGCTCACGCCAAGGGGAGCCGTACGGGAGCAGCTGTTTAGCGTGACGACTGGCCATAGAGCATATGTGGCATTTCAGGGGACATCCATTCAGTCCTGAAGTTTCGTGTACTGTAATATTCTTAGAACCACCACAACGCCAGCTTCTTTGGCCTAGGGATAGTTCTTTTTTTCTCTTCCTTTTTCTCGCTCCTATTCTTCTTCTTTTTCTCCTGTCCTGTGTTGTTTCTTCAAGCACAGGCTTTTGCCATTAGGCTTCTCGCATTGGCAACAGCTCTTTATTTGAAGCTGATGCTCCTCCCTTGAGTCTCGACAGCTCGTCCAATCTTTTTTCCCTCCCTGTCGAGTTTACTTATCTTAGCCAACCTCGCCCCCTTTGGCTTCCATCAAACATCCATTCTACAAATACCACGACCTCGACTGCGAGCCGACATCCATACAATTGAATAATCATGGCCGCCGATAAGGCTGCCGTCGCCTCAGGCGCTGACTTGGGCGATGGTCTCAGACAGCGTCCTGTCGCTGGACAAACTAGCCTCAAGCCCCCAACTCCTCAGCCTGAGGACAACAAGAAGCTGGTTAAGAAGGTACCGTATTCTTCTACCGAGGAATTAGCGTTGTGCAATACTGACTGTTTCTAAAGGAGCCCTCGTTCCTCCAGGTCCTCGATCAGTGGGAGGTTGTCATTGCCCCTCTGATCTTCACTCTCTTGGCTCTCTTCACTCGACTCTACAAGATTGGTATCAGCAATATTGTTACCTGGGATGAAGCTCAGTATGTCGAATTGACTTTCTTCCGTCGCGAGAGCCGTTCCTAACCCCTCGATAGCTTCGGCAAGTTCGGTTCCTACTATATCAAGCATGAGTACTACTTCGATGTCCACCCTCCTCTCGGCAAGATGCTCGTCGGTCTCTCTGGAGTCCTCGCTGGCTACAACGGAACATTCGAGTTCAAGTCCGGCGAAAAGTACCCCGAAGAAGTTAACTACACCATTATGCGTATCTTCAATGCGGCTTTCGGCATTCTCTGCGTTCCTCTGGCCTACTACACTGCTCGCGAGCTCAAGCTTCGACGTCCTGCTGTCTGGCTCGTCACTCTGATGGTTCTTTGCGAGAACTCCTACACCACCATCAGCCGTTTCATTCTCCTCGACTCTATGCTGCTGTGCGGTACTGTGGCCACAGTCTTCTGCTGGTCCAAGTTCCACAACCAGCGCAATAACAGCTTCGAGCCCGAGTGGTTTTTCTGGCTCTTCATGACTGGTCTCAGCATTGGGTGTGTCTGCAGTGTCAAGCTTGTTGGTCTTTTCGTCACTGCCCTCGTCGGTCTTTACACTATTGAGGACCTCTGGCGCAAGTTTGGTGACACCAAGATGCCTGTTGTAAGTGATGCGATGTCCAACATTCTTTCCAACAACTAATAATCTGTAGACCACCCTTGGTGCTCACGTTGTTACTCGTGTTGTCGGACTCATTGTTATCCCTTTCCTGATCTACCTCCTCTCTTTCGCCCTGCACTTCGCCATTCTCGACCGTTCTGGCCCTGGTGATGCTCAGATGAGCTCTCTCTTCCAGGCCAACCTCAAGGGCACCCAGGTCGGAAAGGACAGCCCTCTCGAAATTGCAATTGGTTCTCGTGCGACTATCAAGAACATGGGCTACGGTGGTGGCCTCCTTCACTCTCACGTTCAGACCTACCCCGAGGGTTCCAAGCAGCAGCAAGTTACCTGCTACCACCACAAGGACACCAACAACGACTGGTTCTTCTACCCCAACCGCCGAGAGGAGGACTACAACCCTGAGGGCGACCTCCGATTCATTGGTGACAACTCCGTTATTCGATTGATCCACGCCCAGACTGGCCGCAACCTGCACTCTCACGACATTGCTGCCCCTATCACCCGAGGCCACAAGGAAGTTTCCAGCTACGGTAACCTGACTGTTGGTGACGATAAGGACCACTGGAAGGTTGAGGTCGTCCGTGATTCTGCTTCTCGTGATCGCAGCAAGATCAGAACTCTCACCACTGCTTTCCGTCTCAAGCATGAGGTCCTTGGTTGCTACCTACGAGCTGGTAATGTCAACCTCCCTCAGTGGGGTTTCAAGCAGATTGAGGTTACTTGCACCAAGGAGAACAACCCCCGTGATACCTACACTCACTGGAATGTCGAGGCCCACTGGAACGAGAAGCGTAAGTTCTAAGAAATCTCAATTCCGGCCAAATTTTGCTAATTCTATATAGTTCCTCCTGCTGAGGCTGGCGTTTACAAGTCTCCTTTCTTCCATGATTTCGTTCACTTGAACGTTGCTATGATGACCTCCAACAACGCTTTGGTCCCAGACCCCGATAAGCAGGATGATCTGGCTTCCAAGTGGTGGCAGTGGCCTTTCCTCCACGTCGGTCTTCGCATGTGCGGCTGGGGTGATGACATCGTCAAGTACTTCCTCCTCGGAAACCCTCTTGTCTACTGGGGTTCTACCGCTTCGCTGGGTGTTGCTGGCCTGGTCATTCTCTGGTACATCCTCCGATGGCAACGAGGCGTCAACAACCTCAGCGATGAGGAGATTGACCACATTCAATACGCGGCTCTGTACCCCTTGGCCGGTTGGTTCCTCCACTATCTTCCTTTTGTTATTATGGCGCGTGTCACTTACGTGCACCACTACTACCCTGCTCTCTACTTCGCCATCCTCAACTTTGGCTTCCTTATCGACTGGTTCACCCGTAACCGCAACAACACCATCAAGTCCATTGTCTACGGCGTTCTCTACACCGCCATTATCGGCCTTTACATTTACTTCATCCCCATTTGCTGGGGTATGACTGGTAACCACAAGCAGTACAAGTACATGAAGTGGTTCGACAACTGGCGAGTCACTGACTAAGGGGTTGATCAATGATTTGAGCAATTACTTATCTCTCGATTACATATTGTGATCTTGACAAGCCGTCTCATGTGCTCTCATGCGATGTGTTTGTAATTTTCGGTTTTTAGGAACGTACTGCGAGGATATAGAATAGGGGGTCTCATGGAAAAGATGGTTTGCATTGATTCGTTGGGAAGCAAGGCATGAGAAGAAGAAAAGATGAAACAGAATCAGCAGGAATCAGACAGTTACGGAAAGGACTTGTGCTTTGTGCGATGAAAGTCTCATTTCTGTTTAATAAAGGTGGCCTCGGTAAGGCCGGCAATGTATTATGCATTATTGTGTACAATTCATATTGAGCTTTTCATACACTTGTTCGATGATGACGACGTTTGCTGGCTGACTGGGTATCATGATGCGTCGTGTGTCTGTAGATCGTTCTGTATTCCCTTCTCTTTGCCCTGTCTTGATCTACCATCTTAACAACAGCCACCTCCTGTTGACTTGTTGGCATCGCCCGATAACTTCACTTGGCGGTTTCCACCAGCCCCCGCGCCCTTGACACCAGATCTTCTGTCGTTGAGATCGTACTTGCCCGCCTGAATGTTATTGTATATCCTCTCTGCGACACGCATAAAAGCCTTCTCGACGTTCTCGCCGCTCTTTGCGCTTGTCTCAACGTATTCCATCACTCCATTACGCTTAGCCCACTCCTCTGCCTCCTCGCGCGTCACCTCACGCTTATTGTCGTCCTGTTGTGTTAGATCGGCCTTGTTGCCGACTAGAATAACCACGATATCCGGCTCGGCAATCTGTCGTAAGTCGTTAAGCCAGTCGGTAACGTGCTGGAAGGTCTGCTTTCGAGATAGGTCAAAGACAAGCAAGGCGCCACTTGCACCTCGGAAGTAAGAGCGGGTGACAGACTTGTACGTCTCCTGGCCAGCTGTGTCCCAAAGACTAAGCTTCATATGCTTCTGGGGTGTGTTCGATTCATCCCGAGGAGGTTCAGGGAGACCATCGGCGGCTTCTTGGTCTTGATTATCGGGATCTGAGGAGGCGTGGGCGCCAATTTTAGAGTGAGGAGGGCCGACGGGGACGATTCGAGAACCAAACTCAACGCCAATGGTGACGTCGTGATGAGGCGAAAAGCGGCCTTCGCAAAGACGAATGGTAAGACTGGACTTGCCGCATCCTGAGTCGCCGATGCAGACGAGTTTGGCGATGTAGTCCCACGGTGTAGTCGACATGGAAATAGACTGAGTTGGTTGAGGTAGAGATTCGTTGATAAGGAGTTAATCGATGGGATTGGCTTGTTGTAGTAAACCTAGGGAATGTTGCACGTGCAAGCTGTCCTTTGAGGTGGTGCGAGGTGAAAACCGAGGTGCAAGCTAAGATAATGAGAGATGCTGGTGTTTGGTAAACGTGACCGGGGAATGAGGATGAATGGTTTAGAAATGATAGAATTTTGGGGTTGGTAGCTTGGGTGGTTTGTCTTAGACTGAGCAGCTGGAGCTAGTGGTTCAAGGTGGGCTTGGTTTAGACTGGAAATAGATGGCGATAGTCGCCAAATGACGAGAAGATCCAAATCTGGTTCAAGATTAACCAAATATGGTGTTTTCAAGGGATTGGAACAGTTTAAGCAATGAGTTACTTCGTAATATGGCGGACTAGGTACTATGGTGAGTAAATTGAGAGAAAGGTCAGGTGTTGGGACTGAACAGATGGACAACTCAAAGTCGCGGTTTTGAGTGTTTGGCTACTGCTGAGCTGTCACGAGCCACAGATGTACGAATGGACTGTTACACAGCCATCCAGTCGCCAAAACAACTTGACAGCCTAACATGGGCATCAGATCACATCCAGTCAAAGAGGTATCAGCGGAAGCGCACTGCACCTCGTGCCTGAAGGGTCGTCTCCGAATGGGGATTAGGAGGTTTCTTGGTACCTAGCTTATCGGTGACGCAAGGAGCATGGAGCGACAAGGTTCTTGTTAGTACTTGGGTCAGTTGATATTTCTTGTCTTGATGATAACTTGATAAGTATATATATGTAAGTACAATCTTATGTTTGAGATCAAGTCGCTTGATCTAGAGTCTTTGATATAAAAGTCATATGCTGCTCGCTATGTTTGTTATCGGGAATGAGAGATTCCCGCGTAAGGACTGAGTGACACGAAAGAGATCTTCAAGTGTCACAAGACCAGGCAAAGCTTGATTGTCAACTCGGTAAGTAGCAACGAGTCAAGAGAGTTTACGATAGAAGGCGTCATGATTAAATACGATATTACTCGTAACAAAGGCGATCCCTATCAGAACGACAGTATTTGTGGCAATAACACCCAGGTCAAAGCATCGTCAATAAAGTGTATTATCATGCGAGGTGTGAATGATAGCGTGCTGCGTCTTTGAGATCCAATACCTCACGTGAAGGTATCTCAGCCGCTCTTTGACTGCATGCAGTACATTCATCCAATGTCGTGTGCCTCTTCCACATCAACCCCACGGCTGCCTGTGGCGCTGAGGTGCGACCCGACTCCAGTGGAGGTCACTGCCCAGACCGCCAGCGCAGGTGCAGGTGCCTGTCCCTAGGTACCTCCACTAACAAGGGTCCAGTCCTCCAGTGGAGCTGATCTGCCTAAGGTGCTGTAGCGGGACCTGGACGCAATCGGTCAGCGACTCATTCGCTGATAAGCCCCGTCCATCTGCCTGCCATCTGCCGCCTCGCCTCATGACCTAGGTACCTCTCTGACTTTAACATCCAGCCATTCATTCATCTGCAACACAGCCGTGATTTTTGCCTTTTCGTTAACATCAGACTTATCTCGTCACCATCTCCGCTTTTCATAATCCAGCCTCAACTATTGCGATCCGGCAATCCGAACGAACGTCGTCTTCAACGCTTACACGGCGATACCTCTGGTTGCCTATCACCGTATTTACGTCACGTCAGATATCTGCATAACAAGGACTGGTCCTTACATACTTGCCCGCACGTGAGGCGGAAGGAGTTGAAAGGGCGCGATGTTTTCGGAGTGTATGTGTTACGATATCATCTTTGAAGTCCTTCAAGCACGCTGACTTGGTTTTCTAGACGCTTCGAGGTTCTTGGCCCAGTCACAATCAAGGCTATCGAACTTCGGCCAGGCCGATAGCAACGATAATCCTCCACGACAAGAGTGGCCATCGCGTCCCACACGGAATCAGCGCGATAACGGACGAGGAGACAGATCCAGCAGATCTTTCTTGGGTCGAGGGTATGGAGGGAACCCATATCAACAAACGGGCACTGGCTCTCGGTTCGGTCAGTTAGCCTTCGCATCACGCATATCCGCCGCCCAGGATGCACCGCTATTCCACAGCACTCTGGATGAGTTTCGAGAAGAGGACGACGAGGAAGAGAGGGATCGAGAGGCTGCCGATATGTTTGCTCTCCAACGGTCAAGACGAGTAGCAGCTGCGAGCAAACTTGCCGATAGTGTCGAGTCAGATGCTCATAGCCGGGGGTCTTTGGAGGACAGCCTGAACAATGAGGACCCATATCGAGATATGAGTATGCGCCGCGGTATTCGAAGCAGCTGGAATGGAACAAGAAGTACTCATCGACCCGGCCTGGCGAGGGACACCTTAGTGGAGGAAGCCGAGGACGATCCTCGTTTAAGTGACGACCGAGAAAGCAGCCGTGGAACCGATGCTAAAGGCAAGATGGTCGACGTTGGGCTCGAGTCACAAG
Organism: Fusarium concolor; assembly: GCA_013184415.1. Taxonomy (NCBI): domain Eukaryota; kingdom Fungi; phylum Ascomycota; class Sordariomycetes; order Hypocreales; family Nectriaceae; genus Fusarium; species Fusarium concolor. The sequence goes on from JABCJY010000144.1 coordinate 156,644, forward strand.
AAGATCCGGACGAGGACCCTCCTGCGTCGCTTTTGGGAGGGGAAACTCCACGGGACAGCAGCCCTCCAGCATTCCAGCAATTCAAGGGTACAGATGCAGAACGAACACCATTTATGACGAGGCGAGAGTCTATGACCGAAACCGATGCGAGTTTACAGCGAGATGCTCCCCCGGAAGAAGAACATGTACAGACTACCTTTCAATACATTGAAGGTGAAATCTTTCGACATGATCCCTTTTTTGCCTGGATCTTTTTAATCAGCATTGCTGGCCTGCTCTCGACATTCTTCCTAGTATGGCTTCACACATCACCACGAAAAAGCCCGGTTGGCGACACTATTTACACTACACTACAAAAGTCATTCCACATGCTTGCAGTAGATACAATTGTGGCAGTTTTCGTATCGTTCATCTGGTTGGCAGCCCTCCGCTCGTTCGTGCGCCCTCTGGTCAGCATCATAATAATCGCGGTACCGGTCATCCTATTCTCCTTTTCGATTTATTCCTTTGTGTCGTCTTTCAAAGGCCGAACGCACGGAACCAGCCTCCAGGATTCGGTTATGAGATGGGCCTCTATAATCCCCGCCATCTCATGTATACTGTGGATTTGGCTTGTAGTCCGAGGGCGACGCGCGATCCAGCAGGTGATCGAGATTCTTCAGTTTTCTAGCCGGATTTTGGCCCAAAACTCAGCGCTGCTGTTCGTTGGATTTGGATGTTTGGCCTTGATTGTTGTGTGGACATGGGCGTGGCTTGCTATGTTCACCAGGGTATTTATGGGTGGTCATTTCTCCAAGAGCCTTGTACGCTTCGTGATCCAGTTCTCGAGCTGGTGGCTTGGGGCTGCCTTTATCTTTTTGTATATGTGGACGGTGTCTGTGATCAACGCCGTTCATCGAGCTACCACGGCCGCAACTGTATCTCAGTGGTACTTTCATCGAAATGCTGGGCCTGCCACGCCTTCGCGAGAGATTGTTTCAGCTGCTCTCAACCATGCGCTCACAACCATTTTTGGTAGTCTCTGCGAGTCGACTCTTTTGTCTCTGCTGATTAGAGCACCATTGATTTTTCTGCCTAGAAAACTTGGTGCTGCTGTTACAAATATTGCCTCGTTTTGGATTCCAACACCCGTTATTGCGTTGATGAACCCTTTAACGATCACTTATTCTGCTATACACTCACAGAACTTAGCGACTTCAGCCCGAGGATTGGACCAAATGGAACTTGTTTCTCCCACAGTCCCAACGACTACATTGACTCCCCGAGTTTTGCGCAATCGCGGACAGCCTAGTGGGCTTTTGCCTTATCGACTTGCTAAGTTGCTACTTGTAGCAACAAGACTCATTATGGCTACTGGTCTTGGTTTTGCTGGATGGGTGATTACGGCAAAGCAGCTTCGAATCCAGCTGCCAGATGGTATGGGTTATCGGGGCTCTGCTTACGCCTACGTCGTTGGTATGATGGCCAGTTTCATCGGTTACTCTGTTATGGGCGCGATGGAGGGTATTTTGAGCGGCATTGTGGATGCCGTGTTGATTTGCTATGGCAGTGAAAGGCGTATGGAAAGAGGACATGGCCGATTTTGCCTCGAGGCAGCATATCTGTTTGGAGAGCGCCGCGGAGGCGATGCGCTGGAGTACGCATAGTGGGACTTATACTCATGTGATTTTTCTTTTTTCAGCTGGCGCTTTTTGGTTCAACGGATTTGGACGGGATAGATCCGTACCATGGAGGACTCAGGGATATGTTCAATTGATTACTTGGCTAAGAGTGTTTCTGGATGAAGAGTCCCTTGTAGAATTGAATTTGACAATACTTGACAGTCGAATGACTGACTTTACGCAGCATGACTAATTATTGGCTTAAATCTAGGCTGTGGATCATCCAAGACGTTGGTGATCTTGTCAAGAGGCGCGCCCTTCACAAGAGTCGATGTCAAGGCCCCAATCAAGACTGTGTGACTCAACCTCAGAACTCGGCTCAGCATATGGGGAATCTTCCCTCACTTTGATATGAGTGGTTGGTGATTCGCTTAAATCCCGATGTTGTATGCATGATATCCATGACGCTTCAGCTTGGGAGACAAGGGCGCGATAGAGAAGCTGGTTTGATGTCGCATATAAGAGGGGTCATTTGGGTTACCTATCTAGCTACTGTTTCTCATCTATTTTGTTATTCTTTGAGGTGGCTTGTGCTATTCTATGGTTTTCAATCAAGTCTTCAAATATGCTCCCACCAAGTCTGCGGCTGACTCATAAGAACCCTTCTTAACCGATATATCATAACAATCATCCTTCCCTGCATCAATTATGACTCCCGCAAAATCAATTACCATTATCCCTTTATACTACCACCTTGGCGTACGAAATACTGCCGTCGGTGGTGGACCGATAGCGCTACTCAAAGCCGGTTTCATCGATGCTATCCGTAACCAGGGCGTAACTGTCCACGATGTCAGGCTCGAACCAGTTTATGAATTCGATGGCGATATCAGTCGCCTTTTTGAGCTTCTGCGTCGCACTTCGAAGGCTGTCAAAAAGATAGTCCAGGGGGGTTCATTCCCTATCATCTTGGCTGGTAACTGCTCGACTACAGTTGGAGTACAAGCTGGCCTTACATCTGTTCTTCATAAAGTCCCTGCTTGTGTCTGGTTCGATGCTCATGATGACTTCAACACTCCCGACACTCTTGTCAGTGGATACTTTGACTCTATGCCTGTTGCCATGATGGCAGGGTTGTGCTGGAAGACTCTCCTGGCGAATATCCCTGGGTTCAAAGCCTTGGATCTCAAACGTGATCTTGTGCATTGTGGTATGCGCGATGTTACAGAACTTGAGCGTTCTCGAGTGAAAGAGGCTGGATTTCCTGTTATTTGGGGAGATATAGATAAACACGTCGATTTTGAGGCAGAACTGCGCAAGGTTCTTGAAGAGAAGGCCCTCGAGGAGACAATGGTGCACTTGGACCTTGACTCACTTGACATCTCGGTTGGAAAAGTTAACAAGTTCTCTGCGCCTGGTGGATTGCTGGAAGATGATCTTGTCAAGTGTTTGGAGATGATTCCTTCCAAGACAAAGCCAGTTTCGTTGACGATTGCGTCCTATGATCCTTCTTTTGATAGTGTTGAAGCTATTCCACCTGTTGCCATTAAAGGGGCCGTTGCTTTCGTCCAGAGCTTGGTTGCTCGAGGATTTCTTGAAAAGTCTTTAAATTAGTAGTTTAGATATATGCTTGAAAATTCATAAGTGATTTTATTGGGGTCAATCTTGTAATTACACATAAACATTGCAATGTTTCATCCAATCATAACAGACATTAAGGACAAACAAAAGAAAATCCAAATTAAGAAGATGATCTGATCAATGAGGTTGACGGAGAATGAGCCTGCTGTGGCATCGAAGCGATACGAGGGATTGGAGCAGGCTCAGGGATAGCCCAGGCTAGAATCGACATGACCATCTTTGGTGCAGCGGCAATGATCGGGGCTGGAGCTGTAATCGGGGCTCTAGCGGTGTAAGGAGCCGGAGCGGTCTTGGGTACATATACGTCTCGTGAGATCTGGGACGATGTGCCTGAGCTGATAGTATGTCTTGGGGTTGGCGCTGTGTTGGGGACAGATGAAGATGCCACTGAAGCTGAGGTCGGGATAATGGGGGGCGATTGCACAGATGTACTCTTCTTATGAGCGGTCTTTGGTTGAATCATGGGCTCAACTCTTGGTTTTGCTTCCTTATACTGAGTCTGATGCTCAGTCTTGCGTTCAACTCTGTGATGAGCTTGCTTGACCTCTGTTTTTGTCCTTGTCTTCGGCTGCTCTTTGACTGTTTTCACAGGCTCAACAACAGCCTCAGGCTCATCCTCGACAGTTGGAGGGGGGATGGTTGACTTCCTTGTCGTTGTAGCTTGGGGCTTGGCCTCGGTCTCGAACTTTTGCTCAGGTTTGAGTGCTGATTGAGGGATCTTGGGCATCTGCTTAGGCTCCTCTCTGTATTCCTTCCTGGGAAGAATGGAGGACTCAGGTTCGTTCTTGACAACTTTCTTTATCGGAGGTGTTGGCAATGGTCGCGCTGCTGGCTTTGGTGTAGGCACCGGCTCAGGTTGCTCCTCGGGCATCTTGGTTTCTTCCTTGACCTCGAAGTACACAGGCGACGGAAGCGCTTCGGGCTCAATCGTCTTTGAGGAACCAATCGGGGAACCAACTAGCGTGACAGGCCCAACAGGTTTTCCATTCTCAAGAAAAGGCTCAGAGTTGGACGAGAAGAATGGATGAGGAGGTACCACTTCGCGTTCTTTCGTAGGCTCAGTGTTGAGTCGGGATGCAAAAGGACGAGACTGCCCCTTGGCATAAGTTGGTGATGCGTCTGCATCCTCCCTTGTGGTCGTACGTGATGATGTTGAGAATCGTGAGGATGTCGAAACTCGCGATCCATCGAAAGAGTCCTTGGAGAATCCAGGCTCAGTTGGAGTAGTTGCCTCAGAGTCACCACTGTTTGTACGCTTGAACATCCGTCCAATGCGTTTGGCAGCTGACTTGGCCGAGGGTCTACGCTTGAGAGACTTGATTGAGCCAGGGCCAGGCATATTGGGTGGTATGAACGAAGCTGACGAAATAAAGGAGAAAGAAGTCTGTCACTCGGCTGATGAGTATCGGTGAGGATGTGTTTCTTCAAGCGGAATATTCAGGGTTCGTATTGACAAGGATGGATAGAGTACGACTGACTATTCTGAGAATCGACAGAGATACTTCATCAGGAGAGGTTGAGGTTTGTTCGGGGTTGGCGGAGCCCTGTGTAGTGGTATGTTCACGACAGCACAATGGACCGGCAATCAGAAGCCAAACCAGAGAAGGGGAATACAAACGAGGACTCTCTCGGGACAAATGCAAGTATTTATAACTCAAGCTCAACAGCACAAATATGTACAATTGTGTTGGATTGTAAGTCGGGCCATTCCGCCCCGTGGGGCCGCCCCGAGATCGTAGATGGGTGATCCATGTTTGTAACTGCACAGCATATGAGCTGAAAGGCTTATGTTCCACCTATATCGCAAATCTATAGGTTGTCAATGATTCAGTGAACGTGACATGGGATGCAAGAAACTGGAGCTGTAGAATCGAGACACGTCTTACAGCTTCAGCTCAGCTCAGGTGGTCATTGTTTGTTTTTTGTAGCAGGGGTTCACTGTCAGGGAACCCCGTACCTCCGGTCGACCGCTCCGGTTGAAGTCGGGAGAGGCCCGGAGCCGGCCGGATTGGGGCCGGGATGAGATGGGGTCTGGGAGCCGCAAAACTTCAGCTCAGAGCATGGCAATACCTAGAGGAAGACACTATTGAAATTAACTCGAAATATCTCATACTTTCTTTTTGTAGTCTAGTGTTCTGGGCTTTACCACTTCAATCACATGTTGAGATACGAATAGAGATTCGCATGCAGAGACCGGGGAATTGTTCCGTCTCGGTGCAATAGATGGCATCTTATGTGTTTCAAGACTGCGCCTGCATGATGCATGTCTTGCATGTCAACTAATTAGGAATCCCGAGCTTTTTATGTCTCTACACAATGTTTACTCTCATCAAGGGCGGCAATTATCGCACATGGATTGAACTACAGATGCGACCCATCTTGTTTAGCAGTGGCAATTGATGTTCTCTCGCCTTGCGTGTAGGAAACAAAGCAAAAGGAGGATTGTCTGAACTGTTTCCATTTCATTCCAGGTGTTTCAGGAAAGTCACCACACGCTGAATGAATTACTTTGGTCAATTCAGGGGGAGTCCGTAAGGCAGACATTGCCTTTAGCTTAGCTTTATATACTGTTGTTGCAGTAACGGTTAGTATCGAATAAGTAGTCACTTTGGCCGAGTGGTTAAGGCGATGCCCTGCTATCTTCGGATATCTTGATAGGCATTGTATTCGTACGCGTAGGTTCGAATCCTGCAGGTGACGTTTCTTTTTGGATTTTTTCCACACATCCATACGATTCAAGCCATTGAAAACTATTTGTGATATCCTTTTTGGAGGTTTTATTGTTTTCTTGTATTTTAGAGTTAAGGTTAAGGAACTGTTCCGTCGGTTATTCCCGTGTGCCTTTAACGCGAGAGATGGAAGGTTCGGCGAATGTCAGTCGCGATGGATTGCTCTCAAGCAAATTGAGTTATTCCCTTACGACTGATGAAACACAGGCAAGTTAAAGTAGGGTGATCTGGTCGCCTTGCCTGATTTTAGACTTTCGCGTGTATAAGGAACCCAGGCAGCCGGGCTTGACAGAACCACGCCGTTGTTTACCAACCCTAGAGGAATATATTGACCATCGACTCTTTCTACGTAGTTAGTAACTTGAGGTCGGTATTTAGAAGATGCTGTCCTTTCTCCCTTTTTCCAATTCGCTTGACCATATGTTTGTGGTCTGTCGAAGGTGTTCATAGTTATTTCATCTGATGTTTCTTCCTTCCAACGAAGGATCTACACCATACGCAGATAGGGCTGCAGCATGGCATGCTCTCAGGCCGCAGTGAAGTATATTGAACTCATGATATTGTTGCCCTGAGATCTTCAAGCATCCACAGCAAGTTTCACAAAAGAATGAAGAATCACCCACTGAGAATGAAATGTAACATTGTATCTTGTTTCTCTCCTATTGTGGAAATCTCCTCGCAGTCTTGGAGCTAGCATCCCCTCGTCGGACGGACAAGGACGACTGAGCTGAATTTTTCCGAAAAAGAGAGATTATCGAGAGTAGGGGTCTCTGACAAAAAGCAGGGCGGTCTGTAATTGATCAATGCGTGAGACATTTTTTCATGGGAGTCTTGTTTCTTGGCCGTGGAGGGCCGAATATGAGAGAAGTTGCTATTACTGTGTACCTGTTTTTTTCTACGCAATACCTACATCGCTTCAAAATCGGGATATCAGTTGTAACAAAATCTGATCATCTGATCATAGATTGATAAGAAATCAAGGCTGAGCTTACGTGGGGACAGACATACTTTAGAGTCTTGCGGCGCCAGAGTTTCAACAACAGGCGAGCGGGACGTTTTAAGCGAAGTCGGTACTTGAACTGACTAAACACGTTTTTGGCAGTTGTGAGAACTGACCGACAAATCCAGAAACTGGCCGACAAAAATTGACCGAGCAGGAATTCTTGCCGAGATGAAGGGGACCTTTCCACCAAGAGTGTCACCTACGTTATCTCAATATGGTGCCCTGTAAGTGTATGCACGTTTCGTTCGGAAGGCGTTCTCCGATTCCTGCTTTGGAAAGATTCCAGAAGGTGTCGTAAAGAACTTGCATGGCACGACACATGGTCAGACGTTTTTGTTCTTGATTCGTCATGCATGCCTCTGCGCCTCAATTAAACGTCATGTCTTTTCTAGCTAGCTAAAGTCATTAAAACTTGTTAATATCACTTTATTTGACAAGCATAAAAAACTCTAAATACGCATCGGCCAAAGATTACAAAACATGGTGGAGATCTTTCATATCACATCCGAGTGGGATAGCGAGAAGCTTAGCAAGTGACATTGATCCCAGCATCGGGGACCCACTGCAATCCTGAGCAGTGAGAGATTATCCAGTTCCATGGCCGTGAAACAGCACATTTTGGAAGGATGGTCATAGCTAGTTTATGTGCAACGGTGGATTGCCTCATATCCCTTATGTGAGCATTTGTGATCCAAGACAGACTCAGCTAGCCTCGCGATCCTGGACTAGAACAGCTTTTACTGGCGTGATGTGACGTTCTTTCTAAGCTTAAACCATGGTCAAACAAACATTCAGGTTAACCGCAAGTAATTAATGCAAATCTTGGTACGTATATTAGGGAAACAAGCCTATGGGTGTCAATGCCCGATCTAGTAACCGTCTCCCGCGTTTTAAGCTCTACACTGTCGAAACTATGGGATCGAGGCTCCGACTTACATGGGTCATGCTGCCAAGAACTGCCATAGTTCTTGGCCTCCACAGCGTACTACGTAGGCCTCCATCGCCACTGGAGACGACCGCGAGAACGGATGAATTCTGAATCCGGTGTATTGGGCCAAATTGCCAAGATATGAGTGCGTGGACATGTACCATGTGGACAAGGCACGACGGCATGAAGTAGTATTTTGTTTGACTTTGTGATACTCATATATCATAAACAGACCAAAGAGGAATGCAGGAAGATAGCCTCCGAGATTGTATATCTCCTCATCACATACCTTCCAAATCCTTCGGCCTGTTACAGAAACGGATCAGATAGAGTAAAAGCTGCTACAGGCGTAATTTCACCGGTGGACCCAACCCGGTGGCACGCCGATATCTGCCGTTGCATCGCATTACGTATCGATGTCATTGGTGCTAATAAGGCAGTGTCAGTGTCAGTGTCAGTGTTAGTGTTAGTGCGACATGTCAAGCCTGCCCAAGCCCAAGCCTCCTTGCAAAGTCTAACAGATGGAGATAGATGGGTTCACAAGGCAAGGAGCTCGTCAAGGACCCTTGCCTGAGATGTTTCTGTGGTAGTACTCGGCCTTGAATCAAGTTTATTCCTAAAGTTTAAAAGAGCCGCTTCGCCCTCTGATCAACACTTCTTATTCCCTATAGATATCCCAACTCACCTCAGCCACTCTTTTCGCATACACCACATACATTCTTTCAAAACCGGCTACAATGCGCACCACACTCCTCACCAGCGCCCTCCTCTCAGGGGCCATGGCTGCTCGTCCTTTCCTCGAGCAGCCCGACACTGGTCTTGAGCTCGTCCTCGGTGATCTTCCTGAGGGAAAGCTCCCCAAGCTTGAGCAGATGGTCGGTCTCCCTGACTTCGAGTGGGCTGCTAAGAACTATCTCCCCATCAAGAACTACACCTACTACCGCAACGGTGCTGCCGGCGAGTGGTCATACCGTAACAACCTCGAGGTCTTCTCGCGTTACCGCTTCAAGCCCCGAACCATGGTTGATATCACCAAGGTTGAGGATTCTCTGCCCACTCAGATCTTGGGCCACAACTTCTCTGCTCCTTTCTTCATCAGCCCTTGTGCTCGAGCTGGCTACGCTCACCCCGATGCTGAGCTTAACCTCATGAAGGGTGCCGGCCAGGGTGACATCCTTTACATGCCCGCTCTCTACGCCTCTCTTACCATTGAGGAGATTGCCAAGGCTAAGAAGGAAGGCCAGGTCGTCTTCCAGCAGCTCTACCTGTCTTCCAACGACACTGAGACCAAGGAGCTCCTCCAGCGTTCCGAGAAGGCCGGCGCTGCCGCCATCATCTTCACCATCGACTCTGCTGCCGATGGCAACCGACACCGTGCTGCTCGATTCGGCGTTGGCTCTGCTGACTCCGAATACTCATACATCACCTGGGACTACTACAAGAAGCTCCAGAAGATGACCAAGCTCCCTATTGTCCTGAAGGGTATTGGCTCTGCTGCCGACGCCAAGCTTGCCGTCCAGTACGGTGCTCCCGCTATCTACCTCTCCAACCACGGTGGTCGCCAGCTCGATGGCAGCCCCTCTGGTCTCGAGGTCGCTCTTGAGATCCACCAGGAGGCCCCCGAGGTCTTCAAGAAGATCGAGGTCTACGCTGACGGCGGTGTCCGCTACGGTGCTGATGTCCTCAAGCTTCTTTCTCTCGGTGTCAAGGCTGTTGGTGTTGGCAGACCTTTCATGTTCGCCAACGTCTTCGGTACTGAGGGTGTCAAGAAGGCCGTTGACCTTCTCAAGCACGAGGTTGCCATTGATGCTGGTAACTTGGGTGTTCCTGATATCCAGAAGATCAACCCCAGCTACGTAAGTTGAGCCCCTAATGTTCATGTTTGATCAATTACTAATATCATCTTTAGGTCAAGTGGCAGTTCAACAACTGGAACCAGTAAATATTGCATAGCGACGGCGTTGAGTGGTGATGCTGGTACATACACTTCTTGATTCAAATGTTTATATTTTATCATACATAGAAATGAAAGAACATAGATCATAAATCTTTTTGATAACTTCAATATCGCATTAATTAAATACTTTTGTGAAATATATGTTACTGATACCGCCATGGAGAACGTCCATCCGAGTACATTATCTTATTAGGTTACACTGAGTCCTTAGTATAACTGTATAAACACCTAGTCCAATGTCGGTTACCGGCTTATCTTCGAGCAATATGCTAAGAGGTCACTTCGTTTGTTTAAATCTTAAAATGTATCTTATTTAAATTAGATGTTAGTAGCTCAAGCAACTGACAGTTTGTACAAGATTTGCAACAATCACCAGTGACTTCCCATGCACCATAACATTCTTGCAATAGAAATAACCAATACGATAGTAAACAAACAAACAACATAATACTATTTGTTGATACTTGTGCTCTTGATCAGTCACTTGCATCGTGCTTGTTAACTTGGTAAAAAGCGAGCTACGAACAAACCCCAGTTCAGCAAACATCTCTAATCACCACCAAACTTGGTCTCGAGAGATATAAAACTCAAAAAGAAGAACAAAAAGAAGATCGACAACGGCAGGATTCGAACCTACGCGTGCGAACACAATGCCTATGATGTCTCGGAAGAGATAGCAGGGCATCGCCTTAACCACTCGGCCACGTTGTCTTGTCGTTGAAAAAGCGCCTCGTTATATCAGCTCAAAATGTGCACAACACCCCAGGTCATTGTGCCCAAGTATTATTACCTACAGGCAGGTAGGTTCCGTTTATAAACAAGGGCACGAGTTAACACAAGCTCAACTTAGGCACACAGGAACAAAGAGAAAGCCATTACTAGCTTTAGTGAATGTCTACCGAGGCTATCTCGTTTAAAGAACGAGAAGGTCGTTTACTGCTGATCGCCAGCGTCTTATTTCCGTCGTATTTGCATTTGTACGCGGATTTATTGGAGGTCAGTCTGGAGCTGCCTAGAGCTACTTATGATACTGTACACGAATCACAGCAGGCCAAGACAGTTATTATCTGCTGACCGCATCGAACTTAAAGAGCGAGCTTCTGAATACCTTATTCAATCACTGATTATTAGTATAAGCGAGTCCGAGAACGCTCAATTACTTCCTTAATCGGCATCGTAAGCTCGGTGTTTTTGGTGGCTTAGAGCTTAACATCCTTGTCTCGTTCCTGATTCGTATCCGCTGACGTCGTTGTTTCAACTTCCTCCCCCACTAACAGCTAACCGCCGGTCTTTTACTCCTACTCCTACCTACTCCGTATAACTTATAACTACCTGCAATCCTCACTCGCTATTCTATCAAATGACCAGCTCGACTTAACCATTTCTTCCCTTCCTTAATACCTGTGAGACAGCTGCTATGGCAGGCATTGTTGACGAAAAAGCTGCTGCGGGTCGGCAGCAACAACCCCGCGATGGCGATAACACAGGAGCTGTAGCCTCAGACGATCTTCAGTTACCAGATATTAATCCTGCTGATGGAGATGCCGCGCCACCTCCGTACGGAGAGGACCAAGACAAGGTTCATTTCTCACAACCCGGCTTTGATGCTGGTGCAGAAATAACAGGTGCCTCATCCTATTACACGAGGAACACACATAGTCTAACTCGCGATCTACAGGCGACGGTCGAATCAATATCAATATCAATGCCAAGAACAGAAGACTTACCGATCTTCTCGCCCCGACTTTACAAGGCCAACTTGCACCTGAACCAGAATCAGAACAAGCCGATCTACCTCCCGCCTATATCCCTCCAAGTCTTGGAGGCCTGCCAGGGCAGACACCGCCACCAAAACTAAATGTCGTTGTACAAATCGTAGGCTCGCGTGGAGATGTCCAACCTTTTGTTGCCCTGGGAAAGGTTCTCAAAGATACATACGGACATCGAGTGCGAATAGCTACTCATCCTACTTTCCAAACTTTTATCGAGGAAAATGGCCTCGAATTTTTCAGTATTGGAGGAGACCCTGCCGAATTGATGGCATTCATGGTCAAGCACCCCGGTCTGATGCCTGGTTTCGACGCCATTACAAGTGGTGAAGTAAGTAAGCGCAGGAAAGGCATCCAAGAAATTCTTATGGGCTGTTGGCGATCTTGTATCGAAGGAGGCAATGGCCTTGGTCCGCCTCCTAAGCCCCATGCCTCCAACGCTCCTTTGGACGTATCTCTAGCTGTGACAGTCGGACCCGGCCAGGAGCCCTTTGTTGCTGATGCTATCATTGCGAACCCCCCTAGCTTTGCCCATGTTCATATTGCTGAGAAGATGGGTATCCCAGTGCACATGATGTTTACGTGAGTTCTTTGTCTTGCTGCAGCAGCACCAAATACTGACTGCCCCTTAGGATGCCCTGGTCACCAACACGAGCCTTTCCACATCCTTTGGCTAATATTCAGTCATCAAATACCGACGACGTGATGACAAACTACATGACATATACTCTAGTCGAAATGATGACATGGCAGGGTTTGGGAGATGTTATCAACAGGTTTCGAGAGAAAGCCCTTGACCTTCCTCCTCTCTCACTAATCTGGGCACCTGGACTCCTTGCAAGACTTAAAATCTCTTGGACATACTGCTGGTTGGTACTTTTGAAGTATTATAGTATTGTTTCTAACTTATTACAGGTCGCCGGCATTGATTCCCAAACCCAATGACTGGGGACGGCATATCGACATTGCTGGCTTTTACTTTCTCAACCTCGCTTCATCATACACCCCCGATCCAGACCTGGAAGCCTTCCTTCGCGATGGCCCGCCTCCCGTCTACATCGGTTTCGGATCTATCGTCGTTGATGATCCCAATGCTATGACAGAGATGATCTTTGAGGCAGTCAGACTCTCAGGAGTCAGAGCACTGGTCTCCAAGGGATGGGGCGGTCTTGGTGCTGACGACCTTGGTAAACCGGACGGAGTATTCATGCTTGGCAATGTCCCCCACGACTGGTTATTTGAACATGTCTCATGCGTTGTGCATCACGGTGGTGCTGGCACAACTGCGGCTGGCATAAAAGCTGGAAAACCTACTCTTGTGGTTCCCTTCTTCGGTGATCAACCATTCTGGGGCGCCATGATAGCCAGAGCAAATGCAGGTCCTGACCCAATTCCATACAAACAACTGACAGCAGAGAAATTAGCCGAGGCTATCAAGTTTTGCGTCAAGCCTGAAACTTTGGAACAGGCCAAGGTGTTGGGCCAGAAGATTAGAGAAGAGCGAGGAACCGATGTTGGTGGGAAAAGCTTCCACGACCACCTGGATACAGACAAGTTACGTTGCACTCTGGCACCTAGCCGAGCCGCTGCTTGGCGCGTTAGAAGAAGTCAAGTTAGGTTGAGTGCCTTTGCGGCTGCAGTATTAGTTGAACAAGGCTTGCTCCAATGGTCTGATCTGAAGTTGTAAGTCAAGAAAAAGAAGGCAAGGCAACAGTGCTGACTGGTACAGATACCGATTCACGGAGTACAACACGGAGGAACAGCCAACAGATCCAATTTCTGCTTGCACCTTTTCGCTTGTCACCGATATAGGAGGAATCGGAATGGCAATTGCTGATATGCCCAGGGAACTTTTCAAGAGCATGTCGCAACCGAAAAAACAAGGATCTACACCAGGGCAAGGAACACAGAATACCGAAAACCCTCCAGCATCAGAGAGCGAGACTTCTTTAGTTGTGCCTCACGGCAATGAGTCGGAAAAGAGATCACCTGCGCCGAGCATTGCAGACACTGAAACTTTGAATTCTACAGTGCCTACTACCGCCCATTCCAATGCCTCGCAGCCAACTTTAAGCGATACAGCATCCAGCGTCTCTCGTCCTTGGTCTCCAGGGCAATCGAGCACCCAGGGTTCAACAACTGAAAGATCCTCCTGGAGAGAGCAAATCAAGCAGGCAGCCAACAAGCAACAGAGAAGCGGGTCGCCAGTCAACTATATGAATGCAGCTGTAGGTACAGGCAGGGGCGTGGGCCGGGTCGTGACCACTGGTGCCAGAACACCCATGAACTTCTGCCTTGGACTGGCCAGAGGGTTCAGAAACATGCCAAGGCTCTATAATGACGATACTATTCGCCCAGTCGAGAAGGTAACGGGAGTCGGGTCTGGGGTTGTAGTCGCAGGCAAGGAGTTTGGCTATGGCTTGTTTGATGGCATCACGGGTCTGGTAACACAGCCCCTGAAGGGTGCACAAAAGGAGGGAGTCCAGGGCTTGGTCAAAGGCTTTGGTAAGGGCATCGGCGGTTTGATAGCGAAGCCTGCAGCTGGTAAGTTCGCTAAAGGCGAGTTGTTATGGTATACTGACACATAATAGGCGCCTGGGCCATCCCAGCCTACACCATGCAGGGTGTGAATGCAGAGATCTCCAAGTACTTTGCCAAGAGCGTGCAAAACTACATCATTTCATCACGAGCTATCCAAGGTCAGCATGAGATGCAAGATGCAACGCCCGGCGAAAGAGATGATGTTGTTCAACGTTGGAATAATGTCAAATTTGACCTCAAGAATTTCTATCAGTGGAAGAGGAAGGAAAGGGTTGCAGGAAAGCGCCCAGAGGAGCCTCGACTGGATAGCTCAGAGACCAGATTTGAGCGTCCTCGGACAGGATGGAAACATACGAAGAAATTGTCTTTCAGCGAACGAAAGAAACTCCACGCCGACAAGGAGACGTGGAAGAGTGGCTTCCTAGACGCTCCGGTGCCACAATCAAACACAAGTGATACCTCAAGCATCCAAACGATGTCATCTGAAGATGCTGAGCTTGAAAGAGCCATCCGGGCGTCAGTGCTCGAAACATCGCGTGGAAACAGTGAGGAAGACGCTCAGGTGGAGGCAGCTATCCGAGAGAGCATAAAGGTTGTCCAGCAAAGAGCTGCATCAAACGAAGCTGCCCCGCTTCCTCTGAAGGACCCTTCTATCTTTGAGGATGCGGACTATCAAATTACAGATGAGGAGTACCAAGCCCTAGTTGAACAGGCGATTCAGCAGAGTCTAGGCAACGATGTACCGCTACCTCAGCACTCCGGAGTATCAGAGCTTGATGCGACGGGTACTGTGTCTCACCCGCCCGCTGAGACAGCCAGCAACTATGATGACACAGAGCTGCAGCGTGCCATTGAAGCTTCCAAAAACCAACCTCCACCCCCACTACCTCCGAGAGACGACGATGATGACGAGATTGAGCGTGCCATAGCCGCATCGAAAGAAGCTATGGAGAAGGAAAGCAGTCAGCAGACGGAGGAAGATATTGTGATGGAGTATGTTAAAAGACAGAGCTTGGCGGAGGAAGAGTACAGAAAGCAGATGGCTAAGGGAAATAGTGCGGGAGACGAAGATGACGAGGAGCTGAGGAGGGCGATGGAAGAGAGTTTGAATATGAATAGGGGTGACGCATCAGGCCCATCGGGCAGTTGAGTGGTGCACGCGGTGGGCGATGTGATTTCGACAAACGCAAGATACTAGGATACCCACGTTATGCATTAAGCTATGATTTGTGCGCTGGATACTAAGAGCCGATGTTTGCAAACGGCCAGCGGTGATAATGCATGTATGCACATGTTGCCTGGGCTAGTGTGTAAGAAAACACAGGCACTCAGCCAGCATGCATGTAGTAGCTCAGCATCTACCCACGATCTGCTTTGATTTATTCTCTTGGCTTGATTATCTATGGTAAGGCCCATATAGTTTAAGAAGATTTCTACTCCAACTTAATACCCCTCTCATTAAAAAGCTGTCCTCTCATGGATATTCCTTCGGATAAACAACTCGAAACCATGGAAAACGGAAACACTTATCCAGCTGCCCCAACCCCAAGTGGCTCTCATGATATTGGCGACAGTAATGCTTTGCCTAACTCAGCTTCCGATGGTACCTCTGCTTTAGTCAAGGGGGCCCCCAAGCCACTTCCATGTATCACTTGTCTACACGAGATGGTAGACCTCGACCATCCGGCCTGTATTTGCTATGAATTGGTCACTCAGGACTCAGCCGTTGAAGAAGTAACCAATACGTCTTGCTTCGAGTGCGTGAGAAAGGGCAAAAAATGTGTAAGTGAGTGATTTCCCTGCCGCTGGCAGAAAGCCCAGTTTCCTTGTCCTATCTGCTAATGTGGTTGTCAAGCTCTCTATTTCAAGTCTGTCATCTGAAACTCGACAGGCTTGTCACGAGCTTTGTCAGAAAGTTATTCATGGTGTCCATGATGAAATTCAAGTAAGTTGTTGGGATAATGGAGGGCTTTTAGTATGAATAGTTCCCACTGACATTAATGGATACCTAGTTCACGGAGTGGAAAGAGGCTGTCACGAAGGTGAAAGAAGCCATGATGGTGGAACAAAGAGCCCTTTTTGATAAACATTCCGCTGCATTCGAGAATCAAAAGCTCCTGGTCAAGGAGCTATTCGATAAAATGATGGAGCAAATGGCCATGATGAAGGAGCAAGACGCCACGATCAAGAAGCAAGAAGCCTTTATCAATAAGCAACATGACTTGATTAAGAAACAAAACGACCTAATTGAGGAATACGCAAGAGAGCGTGCTTTCTTTGAGTGAGGAAGCAGCATCTTCAAAAAAAAGACTGAGAGCCTCTCGAACCAAGTTGGGATGGATATTGGAGGCCAGGTCAGCCAGATGCAGTTCTTGCATATCACGATTATTGGTATGGTTTGTTCTTATTGGGGATATGAGGTCGATGTGACCGAAATTTTTAAAAGGAAGTTGTCTATGATTCAACTAAGGGTATCTTTGATAAATGCAGTTGAGGATATAGGGGGAGTTGAGGAAGAATTTAATAGAAAATGATATTTAACAAATAGATATGTTTACAATACATGCCCAGATATAAGCACTATCACATTAAATCAGTAGACAGTAGAAAGAAAACTACTGAAGGTTGTAGGTGCTAAAATATTCATCACCTGTTTAGCACTGATGAGCACCTAGCCAGCTTCCTTGCCAGTGCAATAGCAGCTCTTACAACTCAACTATCGTGTGTCGTCTCTAGTCTACTTTTGATATTCTTTCACTCTATTTTTCATTCCTCTGTCTCTCTTTCTTTCTTTCTTTCTTTCTTCTCCCCTCATACAAAACTCCCTCATCACTTCACGAGATCTCATCTCGGGTCGTCACGATGTCGGGGCTTCCGTCTCTCTACGATCGCAACACAATGCCAGATGAGAGTCAAATCGGCGGAACCGTAAGTCTTTTCTCTGGCCTTTGTTTATCTCAAGCTGATGTCCTGAGTTCTCTGGTGGTTTCTTACCTCAGCTCGATCCTCACTTAGCAGATTCTAGTGCCGAGGGGAGCGACCCAAACCCAGATGAGCCAGAAGGTTCCGAGTACAAGGAAGACGACAACAGCGGTGTCAGCAACGAAGATGTCAACAGCAGTGAGACTCGTCCACCGAAACGTCGTCGTGAGCGGCATCGGAACCCGATCCGAGGCCCCCCTCGAGAGGAGCCTTGCCTGGGATGTTACAGGAGAATGGCTGATAAAGGGCCATCTCACCCTTGCCTAGACCAATCTTGTGCTCTCCCCTCATCCTCTATAAATTGGCTACATGTGCTGATTCTTAATGCAGCTATGCTCGCCGTTGCTTGTTACGACTGTGCTCGTATCGGGCGCAAATGTATTCCTGCAAGTCTCTCATTTCTCGCTTTCCTCCCCTTTCTGGCATGAGGCTCTCTAACTCCATGTGTTTACTAGCCCCCTGATCGAGCTATTCGCCTTGGACGTGGCCTCCAAGAAGCTGCACTCCGTACCTTGGACGGCGAGCCGGTGAGTTTCAGTCGACTCTTACAGTATTATGTGTACTCACTTCTCGTCCGTCAGGATCCCGACTGGGAGGAGCTTGCTCGTAAGGCAAAGAAAGCTATTCGAAACTACGTTCCGGATGTCTCTTCCGCTGCCAACACGCAGCGTACCGGTCCTGAAGTCATGGCTCCTGATCTCTCTGCCCCTACGACTCTTACAAGTTCAGCTCCTGACGCCCCGGTGACCCTCGTACCCATGCCAATGCCCCGAGGTGTTCCTACTCCTCAGAGCATTGCAACTCCTCAGAGTACCCCAGTTCCTCAGAGTACTATGGTCCCTAGAACAGCCCAGCAATACCTTGCCTCCATCACGATACCTCGACTCACCAATCTGGAATCTATCATGACCAGAGTCGCCGACGGCCTTGATATGAACAACAGACTATTGCGTCAACTTATAGTCGACACTGCTGAAAGCAACAATCGAATGATCAATGTTGTTCATGAGATTGGTACTCGACTTGACTACACAAACAGGCTCGCCCACCAAATCCTCCAAGAGATCAGTGTTCTCATCGGGGGTGCTGGCCCAGACCTGTCGTCTTTCCAGTAATGGATTTTGAAGAAGTCGAGTCGCTTTGTGACATCGAGATTATATGGTTTGGTTTATGAAAGGAAGACAACTTGTCATCAGCTGCATCCCCAGTTGGAAGCAGAACAACACTATTTGTTTACTATGGTGACAAAAGGCACCAAACACAGCGTCATCGTCATCACCTTCTCTATCATCAACTCAGTCTTCGCCAACAACAGCAAAACACATTCGCATTTGTTAGCTTCTGTCAGACTCCCAGGCCGAAGACAAACGCCTCCTAGCTTGGGTGTCACGTCTCCTACATGCCGTAGGCAACTATATACCATAACGAACAACCTTTATGGTCAAGAGCATTTCTGACTTTGGCTCAACTGCTGAAGTATGTTAATCAGAAGCAGGGTATTTGATTCTATGGGCTATTATTTTTCTTGGTTGTGAGATTAGCTGTGTGTTTGGCCTGGCATACGTCAATTTTATTCTTGTTCTCACGGATCCCAGAAAGAAAGTCGCCTGTACAGAGTATGACTGGCTCTGCTCAAAATATTGACCCGGTCCTCACGGCCGGCTATGAGGGCGTTGAATCCGACAAAGCTCTGGAGATTGTCTCTTCGGCCCTGAAAGATCTTATCCGATCAAAGCCCGTCGAGTATAATCGAGACGGCCACAATGCCATCATGGGTAGCTACCAACGAATGACTGATTATCAGCTTGGGATGACAATATGATCTCAGCAAATACGGATACAGCAAAGAGGAGTGCCTCTCGCAGGAACCTTATGGTATGCATGGAACGAAGTTCAGGGAGGCTTGGTGATAGCTAGTCAGTGATAGAACTTGACACAATACTGTTGCTTTCTTTCTTGGGCATTGTCATTAGATCACAACTCGGGCCTTATGATGTGACTGCTGCAACTGAACAATCATTGACATCCATATCTCCTCCGTTGATCTTATCAGGCACTCAAGGCTACATGAAGGTGCCTAGTCCAAGCCTACAGTCGAGTTCCCTATCATCCAACACATGTCACAAACACTTGTCATAAGGGTTCTCAGATTGTGCGTCAAAACAGTCAAAGTCCAGATTGCCGGTTCGGACCCTTTTCCCGAGATATAATACAAAGGCTCCCCTCATAACCCGCAATACAACAAACAAAATTTCCAGTGTGGCCGTGTTAACCCATGGCGCATCCTCTCGTGTCTACGCCATTAAAAAATCGTCCCCTTCTCTTTGGGTTTCCCCCCCGTCGTATCGTGCTTTCTCGAACGTTTAGCTGGAGAACTTTCGGGTAATCTTGGCGATAACTGGATTAAAGTTAGCACACGCAATGGTTGCAAGAGGGGTTGAAAGAGGAGGCGTACTGTGAAGGGCGACAACGCTGAAGATGAAAACAAGGGACAGAACGAGAACGACAACGGGGTCGACCTTCAGACCGGGCGACTCATCAGTGTAAAGTCCTGCAGAACATATTAGCACAACTGTTCAATGGCTCTGAATTGTCTCAGATATCATATCACGAGACGTAGGGCAACGTACGCAGCATGGTGCTGCTGGAACCACCGGCGCCAGCTGCGCGAGTGCTGCTTGGTCGAGCATTGGCAATCTTCTCCTTCTGATCGGCAGCAGCGCGTCGTCGGATAGCAGTACGGGGACCACCAGGAATAGCAGGGGATGAGGGACGGCCGATGTTGGCACCGCTGGCAGCAGCGCCGCCGTTGACGGGGGAAGAAGGACGAGGAGAAGACTAGAGAGAGGAAATGTTAGCGAATTGATTGATCTTCCACAAGCTTGACATTCGAGCTCAGCTGAGTCGCAATGCGACACTAGCTCCGAATTGCTCGAGACAAGACACACGAGACGCACCATTGTTGAAGAATTAAACCTGGAGAAGGAGACTTGACAAAGGAATCACTGCAGGATTCCAGACGGCGAGAAAGAGAGAATAAAGGAGAGGATGGTGATAGTGATAGTGATGAACCGAAGATCAAGAGACGGGGACTAAATTAATGGTCTGGGTTGGGTTGGTGCACTCAATTCCCCCCAGTAAATGGGAGACCCCGTTCAGGGAGTAGTAAAGGCCACCTTCACCAGAAAGAAGGGAGGCGGTGCTATAATTTTCCGGTGGCGTCGACAGCTCCAGCCACTACAGCTCTCCATTCTCCACACAACATGAGCTCCACCATCTAAACGGCAAGCGATAGTTTGCCAATTCCAGCAAAGCTTCAAAAACAACATGTGATTATCTGACTTGAACATTCATCATTTAGGAGAATTTTACAATTTAGTGAGACTATGTATTGGAGAGATGGTTGTAGCCTCTACACCTGTTGATCTTCAGTGTGAGTGAATTGGATATCAACAACAAATGCTCTCTTGCTCGCTTCCGAGTCCGCTCGCAGACTCGATATGAATGTATCAGGGGTGGTGTATAATCAAAAAAGAACAACAAGAAGATGAAGAAGAAAGCGGTAGCAAAGAAACCATAAGACAAAGGGAATCAAGAGAACAAAAAAACATCCCGCGCATCGCTGGCGCGTCATCCATACACACACGCTTCACTTGCTCATCCCATGGGCCCATCCCATTCCTCCTCCATATCTGCTCTCTCATCTCCATGAGATGGTTTTGCTTGACAGGCTTCAATCCCTCCTAACGAGCCTGTCTCTGTGTCCTCAGCCCAGCGTATGCTGCACACCACATCCAACCCATCATTTTACTCCGACACTGGAGATGAAGAGCCATGTTATGTTATGTTATGTGTCCCGTGCCCCTCCTGATGCTGATCCATCTTTTTTGCTTCGAATCTGTGAGATGTAATGGCAATGCCTGCTTTAAAAGGCCCCCCTGCTGATGCCGACCAAAGACCGCCAGGTATCTTTTGTATAAAGGAAGTTTAAGCGTGATGGTGAGGTCCGTTTCGTTTCGTTTAATCCCATCCGCTCAATTATGTATGATTAGACAATAGTACATCTACACCAGGAAACGAAAGCTCTCAACCAAACGCCTTCCGCTATGATGGCAACTCTGCAGATCAAGGGTTGTAGTTCGAATCGTTGAAAACTGTTTTGACAAAGTGAAAAAAAAAAGTTATTTTTAAGAAGCGTTCATGCTTCAGAGAGTGACATCGAGGACAAGGCTGACGTCAGCCACATTGGGTCCGGCCAAGTCTTCGAGAACGGGTATCAGGTCGAGTAGTTCGTTGTCGTGAGCATCAGAGAACCAACTGCTGATGGGGACGGCGTGTTGTGGGTGGAAGATATACGAGGTGGGAGAGTTATCAATGATGATGGTATCCTTCAGGTCACGTCCAACTTGGGACAGGTCCTTGACATAGTTTCCTTGGTGGTTGTAGCAACTCTCACGGAATAGTCTATGGTGAACAACCTTGTGAATGTCGAGCTGGTCCAATAACGGATCGCCATACTACACACTGTTAGTTTATTGGCCATTCAATCACCATTAAGAAGAACTCGCCTTAGAAACAGATGCTGTAAAGACAACAACCTCGTAGAGCTCACCGACTCGCTTCATGAACTCGTCGACGCCGGGTCGCTTGATTACATAGACGTTATGATAGTTACCCTCAATCTCGACGGGGATTGTGAAGTCGGCCTGATGTAAGATCTACATTATAATTAGCGCATGTCCACTATCCCGGCTCAGGAACGAAACTAACCTTGAAAGAGCTGTGAACAAGAGTCTCGTCCAGATCAAGAACGAGGCACTTTCGGCCCTTGTGCTCTGGCGCGATCGGAGGCAATAGCCACTTCTGAGGCTCGGGTGCTGATGGGCCAGCGTCTGTGAACTGACTGGGTGCCACGACAGATGGTCCTGGACCTGGGGGTGGGGGAGGAGGCGGTATCGTCCTTTGAGCTGGGGCTTCGACTGCAGGGGCTGATGGCGCCGCTTCTGACTCTTCAGTGGCAGCATCTTGCATATCCACGTCACCGCTATCAGCCGTCTTATCTGCTACCTTAGGCTCTTCTTCCGTGGGTGTCGACTTGGGGGGCTCCACTGTTACTGCAGGGGGGACCGATTGCTTCGATTCCCTCTTCTGTTGCTCTATCTCTGTGATCTCGTTGTTGGCTGTGCCTGATAAAGTAGCCTCGTCCTTTGGCTCTGGCGCAGGTACTGTGGCCTGGGGTTCTCTCTGGGAAGCTGGTCTGGGCTGCTCCTGAGGAGTGTTGGTTCGTGATCTTGCGGAAGTTGGGCGAGGAGGTAGGACGTCAAGCTTGTGCACGTTTTCGTTGTTATCCTCGTTTCCAGCAGGACCTTCGGGTGTACCACAGCATCCAAGGAAAGCCAGCAGACCACCACGGCTCTTCTTCTTCTGAGCGGGGGCGACAGGAGAGCTTGGCTGGGTGTTTGCAGCTGTGTTTGTGGGTTCAGTTTCGCCGCCAGTTCTGTTGCTTGAAGTGCTTCCGTTCCGTCGTCGCGCACGGAGGCTACCTTTGGAGTCTTTCGATCGACTGCCGATGCTGTTCCGGGGATCGCTGACTGTAGCCCCACTCAACCCCGTGGATGTTGGTGACGATTGGTTCCGCTGTGATGATGATCTTGATGGCACCTTCAGGAGACCACGTCCTTTCTTGGAGCTCGTTCCCTCCTCTGGAGTTAAGGTTTTGCTAGACATCTCAGCATCGGCTGAATTCGCCTGAGGCTGAATTTCGTCGGCCGGGTTTGAGGATTGCAGCTTGTCCGACATGTTGGATATTTTCCTGGGGTTTTGTCAGTTGGTGTTTCTTGAGGAACAATATTGAAAAGAGTTGTGAAGCAGATAGCTGAGACAGAGCATAGATGTATCAGGAGCGCAGAGAAACGGATTCTTGCGCCTGATGCACCAAACAGCTTATCTCCATCCAGCTGCTCCCAACGCGCAATGAATTTGAGAACAGACTTGGCTGATGTCGTACTGTCCTATCGACCGCGCAAGGTCTTGTGCAGACACGCGAGGAATGGCAGGTTACTCACGTCGTTGACCACAGCACAGCCAAGCAAACCAGCTTATTCTATAACCCCTAACTCTTCAAATATGGCCTATTGAGGCCTAAATCGCGACAAGAAACGAAGCAGTTCGGTATGGCGAGTGTGAAACAGTTGACGGGGTATGCAGGCGCAGAGGATAAAAGGGCGAACGGTGGGAAATTACGGCGCACTGGGACCGAGGCAGGGGAGGCTTGAAATCGAGCGGCACCAAGAACCGATGGGGAAACGAAGCTGTAAAATCGACCAAAAGGGTCGCGAAAGTGAAGGAATGAATGAACGAATTGTCTCAATCGTCGAGACGGCCGCAGGAGTCAGGAAACCTGATTGGGGATTGCGTCGGTCGGGGATGGAGCTCGGTGAGAATGAGGAAAGACGGAGGGCGGGCGGAGGACGGAGAAGAAAGCCCAGAGGTACTGTATCCGTACAGTAGCAGTGGCAGTAAGGCGGGAGCGGGCGGATCGGAGGCTGAAAAGGACCTGGGTTCTTTGGGCGCGCAAGCGAAATGATTGCCTTTAAGACCTGGCTGAACGAAGCAGAACCAGCTAGGTGTAGAGCAGAGCGCGCAGGGGATCCTCTCTTTCTCCCTGGTGCAGTCAGTTTATTACAGATGAGAAGAGTAAAAAAGGTAAGGTTGGTAAAAGGCTGGAGACGGACGATGAGCCTGAGGGTGCAGCGACAGTGGGAAGATGTGCTGGAAGCCGGGGGTATTATGCGCTGCAAACAGTGAGTAGCAGGGTCACTGGGGACAGCGGGAGACTCTGAACCTGTGAGATGGCTTTGAGAATGGCCGAATGGGATGGGGCTCGACTTAGGCTTGCTAGGGTAAGTGGGAGAGGGAGGTGTGAGTGGAGTTTGACTCGAGATTAACACTCCGGGAGCAGCCAGGCTGGTAGAGGAGTATCGTATACTGTTGAATCTTTGTATATTGGCACTGTCTTTGCTACACAGATATGGCTGGGAAACACAGTCAGAATACCATTCTCTGAAGCACCTCACAATAGCGTGATAGAGAACCCCTTGTCTCTCATCTCCGCTAATAATGGTGCCCGCCAAGCTCATCTTAACCACCCTGTCCTATGGCTGGCTAGGGCCCACCCAGGCTTGGTGCGGCGCCTAAGGACCCCTGTCCTTGGTGACTTTATACATAGACCTACATTACTTTATGTCAACTCAGTCAATTCAAGATGAGAAATCAGAACATGGGAAACAAGGGCTATACTACTCAGTCAAGTTGTGAGCTGTTGAAATCAGTTGGCAAAATACCTTCTAATACTAAATACCTCGTGTTCAACTCCATAGTCCAGCCACGCTCTGGTCAGCATCCGACTATCCATAGGTACCTAGATACAGCTAGTAATTAAACAACCAAGAGTTTAGTAGGCTGTTGCTGCCCACCAACAAGGGATGGGGCACTTTGCTCTAACCCATGTCCTCGATCTTTAAGCGGATTGCTTTGCTTTTCTTCAACACTTGTCACCACAGCAGAATACTACTTCTGGGAGCTTAATTTCATGCTGCATAAACAAACAGTTCTGCAGAGTGTTATTCACTCCCGATGGATGTTTTCAGGCCCAAGCTCGATCCCCAGCTTTTCAGGCTTCTTCCCTGCCCACCCCTTCCTGATGGTGGTTGAGGCTGGCCACCATGTCACTCACACCCGTGCTACATGACCACTGACGTACGGGACAAGATGCACGCTCTTTGAATGTTTCCGCGTGGCATGCAATGTAAAATGTTTGTCGACGGCTACGGACTTCAGTTTTGTTCTGTGTAAATGAATACTGCTGGGTGAAGAAATACTGTGTAGATGCTATATACATACTATTTGGTCCATGCTCTGCCAGCTCAACCACCTGGTAGCTGTCATTGACTCGTTGGCTGTTGTTTTACGAATCTCTTGATAGGTACAGGTAATATGTCTTGCAGCAACCACGAATTTCTTATCGGGACTTCGACCCGCTCCCACGAATAACCGTAGAAAGCACTTCTCGTTCATCTTCAGCTCAAGCTCCAAGCTTCAATCACTGCGTATTAGATTCAATTCCATGTCCTCTTTCACGACTGAGACACGGAAAAGAAGCAGCATCCCTGTCGGACCGGGAGCGATGTCCTTGACCGTGTGGCATGATTGGCCGCGTTGGCGCCCGGATCAGTGATGTCTCCATGCATCGTGGGCCCTTGGTCTCGACCACTTGAGAGACCTACATACCCGCTGTGGCCGGTTACAGAGACCTCCTGCCACGGACGGTTCTGCTGGATGGATGGATGGACCCTTGCGTTTCTCATAAACTTGTCTCTGGTGTCGATATGCCATGCCAACCATAAATCTTGTTTGCTACTTCAATGAGCATGTTCTTCTTGAATCCTTGGCCATCCACTTGTTCCCGCAGTGAGGCTGGTTAGCCTTAAACTTCAGTTCTTCAATGGGTCTATGGAAAGGGTTTATCGATTGACATGAAGAACTGTAAGCTTATGGTGGTGGGTTGGCCCCTTGAATTAGCGTCTACCGGGTTTTGATGCTGAGTCGCGTTGACCCTGGCAACTCATATCACAATCGCATCGTATCACAGATCGGGGGCGGTTTTTCGTATCAAATCTGATGTTAAACAGGAGTAAGGCTACGGGATTGTGGTCATTTCTGGGTACGGTTCCCGCGTTGTTTGTTTGGTCGATGCAACCGAGTTTATGCGTCCCTCTTGTTGCTTCTTCATAGTAGATGTCTGTCAACTTGGTTGACCTCAAACGTTTTGATGATATTAATGCACAGTGTTAGGTACTAAATGTAACAGATTATCAGAAGAGACGATATCACATCGCAATAATTGCCTCTAGTACCTATACAAATCCAACCTACTCCGTACAACTCAAGCAATTGGGAATATCATTTTTGATCATTTCTTGAATGTCTTTCTCTCCAGGGTAGCCAACAATCCACATGAAGTTGGATCGAACCAATCAACAGCAGGCCCGCCCTATTAACAGATGCTCCCCCATACTTCCCCAGCTTTTCGCCCATCATGTGATTGGATACTGTGTCGTCATTCCGCTCGCCGCATCCGTCGGCTGCAGCTTAGGTGAGGTAGCAGCAGGCGCAGGCAATCCCATGTGCCACTTGCCTCGGATACCCGTATTTCACATGCTCGCTCATGACTACCTGCCATGATTCAAGTCAGCCTCAACCACTTTTGGGCTTAGCAAAAAGATTCAAACACCACATTTTTCTTTACTTACTGCCACCAAAACCATCACGCCATACACTCTTGCTAATGGACACGTAAAGGAACCGTATTTGAGCCTCGTAGAGACTCGGTTGTCGTGTTGTGGGGGAGCTTCTCCAACGACAATAGTATACAACATTCAGCGTCATCGCCAAATATCACACCTCAACTCATCGTTACATATTGTCTCTCATGGCCGGGCAATCAACGCTGCGGCATACTGCTGCCGAGGAGCAGCTAGCCGCCTTTCTCGACAAATGGACTGGCAAGATCAAGACAAGGTTGCGCGGGACGTCTCGCACAACTCGTCTACTCGCGACATTGGCCCTTGCTATCTCAATTATCCTCGGAGGAGTCGGAGGACGTCGATGGTGGAAGAATCGACGACATGAACGGGAACAAGGCCGAAAACTCGTGCGCACAAACTCATGGCTTCACAACAAAGACGGCTCGCGAACCATTTATGTCCCATATAAGGACAGTACATCGAAGGTCGTCATCAACACGACCAAACCACTTACTTTTGATGCTCATCGCCGCTTGTTCCTGAACCCTCCTCGCGTGTCTGGATTACGGGAGGGAACTGTGCCAGCAGCGCAAACGAAGCCCGGACTCAACATCGCCTTCTTACACCAGTTTTTAAGTTTGATGAGCATTATGATCCCCAGATGGTCTAGCAAAGAAGCCGGCTTACTTCTTAGTCACGGTGTATTTCTGATGCTAAGAACATATCTCTCGCTGGTTGTCGCCCGCCTAGATGGTGAGATCGTACGCGATTTAGTTGCTGGAAATGGAAAGGCGTTCCTCTGGGGTATTCTCAAGGTAAGTGCTCACTTCACAAGCATAATAATCAACCACTCACATTTCCTAGTGGTGCGGTCTTGGAGGGTTCGCCTCATACACCAATGCCATGATCAAATTCCTAGAATCGAAGGTCTCCATCGCCTTTCGCACACGGCTTACACGTTATATCCATGACCTATACCTTAACGATAACCTTAACTACTATAAGCTTTCCAATTTGGATGGAGGTGTTGGCCAGAGTGCTGATCAATTCATCACTCAAGATCTAACTCTGTTCTGTGCTGCGGCAGCCAATATTTACTCATCGCTCGGTAAGCCCTTTGTTGACTTGTGTGTATTCAACTACCAGCTCTACCGATCTCTGGGCCCTCTCGCCCTTACTGGTCTCATGAGCAATTACTTCTTGACCGCTAGCATCCTCCGAAGACTTTCACCACCATTCGGCAAACTAAAGGCGGTTGAAGGTCGTAGAGAGGGTGACTTCCGAAGCTTACATGCTCGACTCATTGCCAATGCCGAAGAGGTTGCGTTTTATGGTGGCGCTGAGACTGAAAAGACGTTTTTGAACCGTGAGTTCAAGTCACTTAAGTCTTGGATGGAAGGCATTTACATGCTAAAGATCCGTTACAATATTCTGGAAGATTTTATTCTCAAGTATAGCTGGAGTGCTTATGGATACCTACTGGCATCACTCCCCGTCTTTTTGCCGGCGTGGGGTGGTGTTGGTGGTCAAGCTGAGATGGTTGAGGGTGCAGTTCGAGGGGGCCGAGAACGCAACCGCATGAAGGAGTTTATTACCAACAAGAGGCTTATGCTTTCACTTGCAGATGCAGGCGGTCGCATGATGTACTCGATCAAGGATCTATCGGAACTGGCAGGTTATACCAGCCGCGTGTACACACTCATCTCGACATTGCATCGGGTGCATGCCGATGCTTATCACGTTCGGGCTGGACAGAGCGAACTTTACTCCCTGTCTGATGTTTCAGGAACAATCCAGAAGGGATTCGACGGAGTGAGATTCGAGCACGTGCCGGTCGTTGCTCCTGGGCTGTGGCCCCAGGGAGGCGAGGAGTTGCTCGAGTCGTTGTCCATTATTGTGCGAAGGGGTGAACATCTACTGGTAAGTCTATCTCTAACAACTTTTATATCATGACTGACCATGATCAGATATCTGGACCAAACGGCGTCGGCAAAACCGCCATCGCAAGAATCCTCGCCGGTTTGTGGCCAGTCTACCGAGGTTTAGTCAGTCGCCCGAAGGATAATGGCCAAGATGGCATCATGTTCCTTCCACAGCGACCTTACCTGAGTCCTGGAACCTTGCGTGATCAAGTCATCTACCCTGATGGCCATGTGGACATGAAGGAGAAGCGTAAATCAGAGGACGACCTCAAGAAAGTCCTGGAAGCTGCTCGACTTGGATATCTCCCTGACAGAGAGGGTGGATGGGACACGCGAAAGGAGTGGAAGGATGTGCTGAGTGGAGGTGAGAAGCAGCGTATGGGGTTTGCCCGCCTGCTTTATCATGAGCCCCAATATGCCATCGTGGATGAGGGCACCAGCGCTGTCTCAAGTGACGTGGAGGGTCTGCTTTACGAAACATGCAAGGAGAGAGGCATCAGTAAGTTACAACTCTTGTTTTAAGTTTTGGCGAGGGTATCAGACTAACAAGCCACAGCACTTATCACCATTTCAACCCGAGCATCGCTCAAGAAGTATCATACCTACAACCTGGTCCTCGGCATGGGTGATCAGGGAGATGAATGGGAGTTTGAACGAATTGGCACCGAGCGCGAGAAGATGCAAGTCGAGAAGGAGTTACAGGAGCTTCATGAGCGACTGGCGCAAGTTGATGAGTGGAAGAAGCGCCGAGACGAGATCGAGACGGAGCTGGCGGCGGTCTGGACAGATCAGGGCGAGGTGCTTGAGGCTCCGACATTTGTAGAGAAGGAGGCCGAGAGCCAGGAGTAAGCGAAGGGCAGTTGAAGGGTTGAGTGATGTGACCAGGAAGTGCAATACCCCGGGGATGTTGTTGATGGGAGTGTTTGTATGGCATGGAGTAGGCGAGCGATATTTGTGTATACGAATTTTAGGATCTACATAGACGGTCTATCATTACAGGAGATCAGGTGTTGTTGGCTGATGTGACATTTAGACGAGTAGAGGGATGGGATGAATGAAGGGATTATTGCCGGGTCAAAGTTGGACCATAGCTGCAAGTATAGGACCATTTTTATCTTTCAGCCCTGATCTTGCAGGAGTGAGATGGAATTCTAGATCAATTATGCAGATCCCTCAAAAGTTGGGCAAACCAATATTCTGCAAGCCAAGCTTTGCAGGTCAACGCCACATTTCCAGGGACAACCCCAATCACGAAGCTGCGAAGACACGACATGAACTAGTAGCGCGCTAGCTAAAACGCCCCCTCGGATGAGGATGATCCCGCGTGGCGGGTCTTGGATTGTTAATTGAATTCCTCATCGTTGGAGGGGGAGGCAAAAATACAGGGCAGATGGGGAGCTGAAATCGATAGTGTGTAGAGGAGGGATGAGGTGATGAGGTGATATTATGGTTGCGCATCTACTGATAACTTCTCTTTTCCCTCTTTTACTATTCTGCTGCAGATATAAGTCCATATGTTATGTCTTTGTTAACATATTATTTGAGAGCCTGATTGCGCCAATTGTACCAGGCTGAGCTGAACACATGGATGCTGCAGCTATTGCAGATCGATCGAGCAAATACCAGCACTCACTCAAAGCCTGACAATTGAGTCTTTTACTCTCTATTCTCTATATTCTAATTGACAGTCTGACTAGTCAGCCTTGAGGCGATAGACATTGATCCGCGTCATCATCGCTCTCACCCCGCAACTCAATTCCACAACCACGAAACCATAAGCAACCAACTTCAACAATGATGAGAAACCACAACTACAGAACAGGCTCCTTCAACTCCATATCTCGTCCCTATCTCCCCTCAATCGACGAGAACGAAATCGCTTCTACGCCCTCGTCCCCCAGCCCTCCAACACCGCCTCTTCGCATACCCAGAAAATCACCACGGCGTGCCATTCCCAATAATAGAATTCCACCGGCGTATATTCCTCGAGCAAGAGTTTACTATTCTCCGCCTGTGGCGCGTTACTCACCGCCAATGTATACTGAGACTAAGGGCAAATTCATAGAGCATGAGATTATTGATGATCTGAGCTTTAGAGAGAGGAAAGTCTGTGGACTTGATAAGCGGAGAGGATGTTGTCTGTTGGTTATCGCTATTGTAGGCGTTGCTATTGTTGCAGTTGCTTTGGGTATTGGAATTTCGATAGGGCTGAGAGATGCGTAAGTTAAAGGATCCAAGACATTGTGAGTCTAGCTAACACCAACTTCAGAGACAAAACTCCACCACAAGAGTCCTCAACTACAGATACAGAGCCTTCACCTGAATTCCCAGAAGGTTCTTTTGCATTCAAGGCGGATCTCCAAAACACATCTACAGACTGTACATCCAATCCCTCAACATGGCGCTGCTATCCCTACGAAAAGGGCTCGTCAGCGACATTCTTCTGGATAATCACATCCAACGACAATGACTCATACAACATCTCCTCTAGCGAGAACCCATTCGCACCATCGTTTACAAACTTGACTCTCAAGCTTGTAGACAAAGACACATCCCAAGAGCGTCTTCAGTTTTCATACTCGATGAACAAGACGGTCGTTCCGCATGATAAGCTCTCGTCGAGCAATCGTGCAGCGAAATGTACTTTTGATGATACGCTTTTCGAAGCGACACTGTGGACACAGAGGAGGAGAGGTGACGAGGAGCCTGATAATACCAAGTTTGTGGTTTGGCCGGGTGATGTTGATGTTGTGCAGCGCAAGGTGTTCAAAGGAGGATCACCTTCTTGTGTGGATAGTGAGGGTGGTAATGTGGGTGATGTCAAGTCTTCGTCTGGAGCGTGTGAGTGCCGCTATGCCAACTACGATATTGACTAAGTTTCCTTATATTGTATGAGAGAGGATGATTTCATGTTGTGTGCAAGAATCACGGCGGATAGGTAGTTCAGGAGTTAGTGATACCCAGGAACGACAAGTTCCATAATCTATTACCTTAAATAACAGGACCAACAATATGCGATAACCAAAAATCCAACAAAACTACTCCTTTGCATCACTTGATGCCCTTGATAAAAATTATGACAGTAAAACAAATGCAAGAATAACAGGGCTTAGCCAGAGGAACCTTTTACCCTTTGCTTTAATCCATATAAGCATATACGGGAAGATTGCCTCCTTTGAGTTGCGCCTCCAGATGTTTCGACCGAGTCACAAGGTTGCGAATAGCCACAGGCATATCCGGCAACCACTTTTGGACATACGTCGTAATATCCTTAGAGCTTTGAGGAGACGCTACACGTCCAGTCTTTTTCTTCGGGGCCCGCTTGCTGACCTTACTTGACTTGACAGGTTTCGGAGAGGTGGTGGATTTTGGAGTCGCAGCTTTCGGAGTGACAGATTTCTGAGAGGTGGGAGAGGCAACAAGTCCGACACTCCTAGCAGCCCTCGCATTCGCGCGGTTGAGCGTTCCGTTCTCGAATGCAAGTGTGTCAGCCGAGTCTTGATTCAGGGGACCCCGATAACCATGGATGGGAAGCACCAGCGGAGAACAGACAGATGGTCTCTCCCTTTGCTGCCCATGTCCTTGCTGCCTTTGCCGCGGCTGGAACCACTCCATGCCTGGGAGAGGAGGTGGCCCAGAAGGAAGCTGCTGTACTTGAAAACCAATATTGGCTGGTTGTATTGAAATGGTATCGTCATTTCTGGTGTCCTTTTCTGAAGGAAGCCGAATGGCTGTTTGAGGCTGGGTTGTATTTTCGGATGACTTTTCAAATACCCACGACATCGGCAACTCTGGAGCGTTGCTCCCAGGCTGGACTTCACCATCGTGATCAGTAACTGCTCCTAGGAAAGCAGGGGCCGAACTCGACTCTGCTGGAACTGCTTGTTGAACCCTCCGTCTCGCGAAGGGTGGCAGCACTCCATCAGGGTCATTCTCACCGCTGTACCTATAAATGTCTTCGTCGCTATTCTCCTCCGAATTATGTTGGAACATTTCCTGCGTCTCTAATAATCCGGCTACATGATTTTGCGCGCCAGTTCGAGGGATGGTGTTTTCTTTGCTTCCCTGCATATCCAGTGACATTTCTTGCGCCATCTTAGTCCCTGAGCTGGAGGTGACTTTTGGTGCTATCTCCTTGGCTATACGCTTCTGGGTCGCTGAAGAACGAGGGTTGGTGCCTTGTCCTGTCTGCTCGGCCAACAACGCTTCTTGTGCCACCTTGGTCAATGGGCTGATGTCTGAGCCGCTTGACTGCTTGGATAGTGAAGCCTCCAGTCCAGTCATAGTTCCGGAGTTGGCGTCTGAGCTTGCCTTTTTAACGACAGGAGTTTTCTCGCCCCGAGTTTGGCTTCCCTCCTGCCGAGCAGTTTTGAACTCTGTCGGGCTTTGGTGTACTGGACCAGCGCCTGCTCCAGCTAGGGGATCAGGATACACCAGCCCTGCACCAGCCCTACCCATATTCCACTGTTTGAAGGCCTCATCGAGTTGCCGCACTGCAACCTGGAAAGACCCCCCATTTGGATTAAGGGGGGGATTCAACTGGTCTGTCACTGTCTGTTGAGAAGGCCCGACGTTTGGCCTCGGTGGTTCAGGGAGTGGCCTTTCCTCACTAGGAACCAAAAATTTGTTCCACCACTCGCCAACCGCCTGTGGAGGTTCACGGAAGCCCTTAGCCCTCCGTGCCGCAATATTTCTTAGCAGATCTATAATGCTGGGCCGATCTCGAGGTCGCTCGTATAGGCATTGACTGACAATATCTCGGAGATCGGGGTCGATGTGAGCGTATTGCGGTGTCTGAAGCATCCACCCATATGTTTTCGCTGCAGACTTTCCATGCTTGGTGTTGTGAGGAGCACATTGAAGGGGAAATCTGGAATATATGCCAGTCATGGTAGATTCCATCTATGCAAATGTCAGAAAAGTTATCGGATTTTGATTGAAGAAACTTACGACTCTGGCAATAAGAAAGGTGTTGGTCCAGATTCCATAGCGGCCAGCAACCGGATTTCCCTTGGTCAAATCATCGCCAGCAAAATTCTCTTTTACAATTTCATCTTTTTCGCTGACACCAAGGCTATCCCAATCTTTGGTGAATTGCTCCTAATCTTTGTCAGCGATATATTCCACGGCTAAGTCCGTATCTCAAATACATACCGGCGTTAGACCATGAAGTTTGACAGGTCCTCTCATATGCCAATATCCGCCCTCCCTCATGGTCGGCCACAACTCACTCATCTTGAAACTCCAGGCGCCTAGATCATGAATCTAATAAGATTGAATCAATACATGGAACTGCCAGTGTGGGT
This sequence comes from Fusarium concolor, assembly GCA_013184415.1. Taxonomy (NCBI): domain Eukaryota; kingdom Fungi; phylum Ascomycota; class Sordariomycetes; order Hypocreales; family Nectriaceae; genus Fusarium; species Fusarium concolor. The sequence continues at coordinate 190,328 of JABCJY010000144.1, forward strand.
TATGTAGAGGTTACCTTGAAGACAGGCTGTAATGGATGCGACTCGTGGTTCTGGCCAGTGAGTACTAGGCACATAGAAGTTAGCGAAAGCCTTTTGATGTATGTATGCGTCTATAGACCTACTGTTAAACAGTTCCAAATCAAGGTGAACATCATGCGTGATTGTCCACTTATTCCCGATCCAATCAAGAAATTCATCCGTTCGATTTGTAGCTTTAGCGTGTTCCCACTGGGAATCGACGCTCCCTTCGTCAAGGTCGGGTTGGTATGCAATTGCAGCAAGGCCGAGCACAACTCAAGAAGAAAGTCAGCTGAGAGGGTAGAAAGAGCAGAACAAGATGACTTACAACACTCCCATATTCCCCAGAGAACTTGGTCAGTGAAATGAACCTTCCGCATGGCGACCTTGGTAAGCATATCAACCATGTCGCCCCATGGTGCATACTCAAAGACGACACATTGCTGCTGAGTAGCGTTCCATATGTTGCCCTGAGTGATATCGGAAGGATAAAGTAAACCGCCCAGTCTCATCTTATCATGTACCACCCGGGCCTCGTGATTTAGGTTAATGACCTGTGTTGTGTGTTCGACACCCTGGTACCGTAAGTGAAAGTGGGACTCATCATCAGGATCGAAGGACTGGCTCAGGCCCTTCTTGATTACGACTCTCTTGACAGAGTTGTCGTCGAAGATAACATCCCATAGTGACACGTATCCATGACCACCCTTGGCGAGCACCTTGACGAATTTGAATCGCAGGCCATACCAACGCTGGTTTTGTATGTCTTTTCGAGCCTCCTGTTCTAGGGCGTCGTAAAGGGGTTTGCTCTCCTTGTGCCTGTCCTTCCAAACTTGGAAACGGAGGGCCTCTACTTGGTCGATGTCGGTTTCGGAACGTTTATAGTCTTCCCAACGTATCCGTTCATGGGGATTGCGATTGTAAAGAGTGACTTCTGCATCGCCGCGAACCAGAGCTGATTGGATGGTGTGAAAGTTTCGTTTCTTGATTTTGCAATGTCCTCGTTGTTGCTGATGTTCTTGAAAGTTCAAATCAACACCGTTGACACGAATTTCTTCGCCTTTCATGTTGAGTAGACTGTAACGAGTTGATCTTGTGGCTGTCGAGTACGAAGAACACTGGAGAATGTGCGATGCGACGGGAGGGAGGATTCGGCGGTAATAAGATTGTTCAGCAGAACAAAGGCCCAAGGCGTTGCCCAATGCATGAGTATTTCTGTTCTTGACATTTGCAACAAGCGAGAATACCAAGTCTCAAAGAAGATTCGAAGGCGGCATTGTGAGGGGATCGAATCCGAAATTGGGTGTCTCTGGACAAAGAGGCGCGGTGATTCCGTGATGGTGGTTTGGTTGGTTCTTTGTCTACGAGCTTCCTGGTGATGCCCTGGATCTCAACATGGCTCTATTTTGGTCGATCGAAGCCATGATCACGGATGCGACTGTGCACGAGCTTGAAAGGGTTCTTTGAAGATGAAAAGTTGCTTGTCATGATTGAATAGTCGATTCTATTGTTGGTGTAATCTTTGTCGCATAGCAATTGAAGCTGTTCATTATTCGCCCTTGAAAGCAGAATGGGCGATCTCTCGATCAACAATGAATCTGATGCCATTGAAGTTGGTGTTGACCATCTCATGCTCGCTCGTTGTGTAGAATATCCCTGGACTTGTTTTCTATCATGGGACCTGATCAACATGGGGGGTGGACTTTTTGGTGGAGCTCGTTAGTTAGGTAGATGTGTGTGCCTGGAGATTACCCGCTCTGTGGGTCGACGGGCAGCTCACCCGTGGGGCTTTGTCTTTAGGCTAAATTGATAGTTTCTTCCGGAAGCACCTTAGGCGCTGCTCTGCTTCAGTTATCATGATATGGAATCAAGTCCAACGTCTATTCACCCGCGCAAAATCCACAATACTCCGTTGGTAGACAGGAATTACCATATCGTATAGACTAGGGAACCTTGAATTTCGCCGAGCCGAGGATTTGACCACGTCACAGATTTGGCAGAATACACTCAATACAGCAGGTAGAATAGGTCATGCGGCGAAACGCCCGGAGTTACGAGTGTTGGACTCAGGTTGCTGCCAGACTCAGGGCCCTGACTCTTGCGCATCAATCACAGAATGTTCCAAGACACACCTGCGCGAGTAAAAGGGCTAAATGCCAGTCTTTGCTTGGCTTAGACGCGGCACTTCAGCTGCAAAATAAACGCACAAATGGGCTGCTTCCTCGCAATGCAAATTCTGAGACCAGGGGGCCTATTTGCCTGCATCATGAAACGAGACAGGTCTGCGGCGCAGGGCGAGAATTACTTTTCTGGTATAGATTATAGATCCTGCAGTACCTACCTGCTGACATTCTTCCACGTCGTCTTCTTCGTCTTCATCTTTCATCTTACCATCTGGGGTCTTGGTGTGGCTGAACCAGCCTTGGTTTTGCGGGGTGAAGCATACCCTGGAGTGGGCTGGGCTGGCTCTGGATTGGTTCTCGAACGACACTTACATAGAGTGATTACTGTCGGGGAGCCTCGGTCTTTTACATTAGTGCAACTCTTTTTGGCTCAAACTTTCTATGATCATATTTGTTTTACTCTCATGGCACATTACTCGTCATGCAACCCGTGTATAGTAATCGGCGATTGTGTTGTACACTCTATTCAGCTCAACAACAGCGATAAGCGATCAAGATCCATTTTAGCCAGAGCATTATTCCGCTCCTAGGCTCCCTAGTAGACAAGAACCCTACATACAGACATATGACATTGCCTGTGGCCACCGCTTTTCCTCTAATATCCATCCATATGCCCACCATCCGCCGGGTGAATACCTTATGCCCCACCAACGGCGGCATTATCTGGAAGGCAAAGAAGAAACTAGGCTCTCTCTCCGGCTCGCATGATGGTAAGGGAGATGGAGATTTTGCCGCTGTTTCTTCTGCCATGGATCCATTGCACACCTAGACAAGCACTTTGGGGGTTACACACCCCGAGCATCCCATCCCATGATACCAAAGGAGGAGTGACATTCTATGACCCGCGGAATATGCGCGTCGTCCAATACGATCAACGCCATTCATGGGCTTTTCTGTTAATCCATGGAGACCTGAAGGCGTAGCATTATCAAATCCCATCCATGTCATGCCGCACCCATGAGGGCATACGATATGTAGGTACTGTATCCGTGGCTTCTAGGACAACACACAACATGCGTTCCTTTTAGCATAGATATAAATACTACTGTCCCCTCCTCTGGTCTGGCTTCCCATTCTTTCTCTCCTCTCCTCTTCCTTCTACTGTATCAACATCTACTCTCATACATCAAACACCGTCACAATGGTCAACGTTCCCACCATCAAGCTCAACAGCGGCTTTGACATGCCCCAGATTGGCTTCGGCCTCTGGAAGGTCGACGACAACTGCGCCGACGTTGTCTACGAGGCCATCAAGGCTGGATACCGTCTTCTCGATGGTGCTTGCGGTATGTTTTACCCCCAATTGCCTTCACAATTACCCGCAACAACACTTCTATGATCCCATCTTGTCTGCCCCTCCCCAGATATATCCCTGTCCTCTGCCCCTCATTTTCCTTACCAATTGTCAATTGCACCGAGAAAACAGCCACATTACCCCTGCAAAACTACCCCTCCACTACAACTTAGAGCTTCACCCCACACGGTGATAGCTTCATGACCTCTCTCTTTTACCCGGATAAGCCAATTCTAACATTATGGCCAAACAGATTACGGCAACGAGAAGGCCTGTGGTGAGGGTGTCGCCCGCGCTATCAAGGAGGGCATCGTGAAGCGAGAGGACCTCTTCATTGTCTCCAAGCTCTGGCAGACTTACCACAACAAGGAGCACGTCGAGCCCATCACCCGCCGCCAGCTCGCCGACTGGCAGATCGACTACTTCGATCTCTTCCTCATCCACTTCCCCGTCGCCCTCGAGTACGTCGACCCCGAGGTCCGTTACCCCCCTGGCTGGCACTACGACGACGCTGGTACCGAGATCCGCTGGAGCAAGGCCACCAACGAGGAGACCTGGGGCGCCATGGAGGGTCTCGTTGAGAAGGGTCTCGCCAAGTCCATTGGTGTTTCCAACTTCCAGGCTCAGACTCTCTACGACATGCTCAAGTATGCCAAGATCCGCCCTGCCACTCTCCAGGTCGAGCTTCACCCCTACCACCAGCAGACCGAGCTTGTCCGCCTCGCCAAGGCCGAGGGCATTGCTCTGACTGCCTACTCTTCTTTCGGCCCTGCTGGCTTCATGGAGCTTGACATGGACCTTGCCAAGTCCGCTGTTCCTCTCATGCAGCACGAGGTCTTCACTGGCCTCGCCACCAAGTACAACAAGACCGCCGCTCAGGTCCTTCTCCGATGGGCCACCCAGCAGGGTCTTGCTGTTATCCCCAAGAGTACCACACCCGAATACATGGCCCAGAACTTCGGCTGTGTTGGCTGGGATATCGATGAGGAGGACATGAAGCGTATCGCCAGAATGAACCTGAACATGAAGTTCAACAAGCCCACCAACGTAAGTTTTGATCCATCTTGATAATTGCCAAAGTTGATGCTAACTTTTTGCAGTACTTCCCCACTGAGAAGCTCTGGATCTTCGGTTAAATAATGACATGATATGATGGATGAGTAAAAGAAAGAACATTGGAAATATGACTGTTTTGGGATATTTGGCGTTTGATGACGATGGGCTGCATTTTGTAGAACCGTAAGGACTTGATGAGACGCTCTCATAGAATACAAAAGACAGTTAACCCTTCAACAAAATTGGTACATTTGCATATGTTCGTTGTCTCGGGTGAATAATTCGGGCCATAATATGATCAAGATCGAATGAGGAATATATATCACTGTAGACTCAAAACAACTCTTCGTTTTCTCTCGAACGTTGTCTAAACTGTAACCCACGTGAGGCTTTATCTGTCTTTGTATGAACCATTTAATTCAATGCACCATTGATGCCGTCCCGAGTATTGAAAATCGAACTCCCCTGCCTTAACGCCATGCTGTCTATGACGATGCCCTCAAAAAGATTGAACTCATGTCCTCACAAATGCTAAAAAATATGTGTTAGTAACAATATTTTGAATATGTGGATTCAGAATGAACTTACTGGCATCAATCTGTTTGACCTGCGGCAACGTTAATCGAATCCTGTTCCTATAAGCAACCGGCTCCTGCAGTTGCAGCGGATTCCCCTCAAAATACACTGTTGTCAAATTCTTCTTATCAGCAAGATACTTGGCAACCTCCTTGTAATCGCTGATGAGATTGTAACTGGCCCACAGCTCCTCAAGCTCTGCGAGCAACTCAAGACCCTTGATGCTGGTGATCTTGTTATTTGAGATATCCAGAACATGAAGCTTGGGGTTGTGTTCTAGGCCCTCCAAAGACTCCAGCATGTTGTGCGAGATGTATAGTTCTTCCAGTGTAGGGACGTCCTTGAGCGGTGACAAATCGGTTATACGGTTGGACTGAATGCTTAGGAGGCGCAGATTAGGCATGCCGCCAAGACCAGTGAGTTCGGTAATTTTGTTCTTTGCCAGCCAAAGCTCCTCGATCGCCTTGAGGGAGTCGAGGTTCTTGATTTCACGAATGCGGTTTGATCCGAGCTCAAGCGACGTCAAATTGTCCAACCCCTCCAGCCCCTCAATTTTGCTAATCTTGTTGGCGACAAGGTACAACTCCTTGAGTTTCGTCAAATGGTTGATATGCTTAATATGCTTGATCTTGTTGAAGCTCAGATCAAGACTCGTGAGGTTTGTTAGGTCGTCGAGGCCGCGGATGTGGGAAATGAGGTTGTCGTAGAGGTCAAGATCCTCGAGAGTCTCAGCCAAGGCAGAAAGGCCGTCGATTTGCTCGATACTGTTCTGGCGGAGGCAAATACGGGCGACTTTCTGGAAGCGCTCTAGGCGTAGGGAAGAAATCGAGGAGATTCGGGAGTGAGAACACATAATTTCATCGGTCTCGGGGTCTTCGTCGAGGAGATCTGCACGGCGTGTTAGTCAAATGTCCTTTCTCAGTAGATGTGATGTCCTGCACATACCCTCATCAGCGTCGATTTTCTCTCCCTTCATAACATTCTCATCATCCGAGTAGTCCGAATCAGTGAGAGCCTCTGGGTTTGTCATAGAAGCCGACTTTGGCATTCTAAGCTTGCCATCCCAGCCCTTGCTGTTCCTGAGGCCAGGGCTGGACTCGCCCTCTGGGCGCGGAGAAGGCTTGTCATCGTCGGTGGGAATTTCGATGTGCGCATGGCCATCGTTTTCTTTATCGGTAGATCCAGGCATGGTTGTGGTGGGTGTTGAGCTTAAAGCACGAGACTGCAGGCGATGATGTAGGTCTTCACGAAGATGGCTGGTAATGGCGGGGCAGATGCAAATAAGATGGGGAGTTTGTAAGCGAGTTTTGAGTCTAGTGGAAGGGACGTTCGGATCTGGTAGAGTGAATAGAAAAGAGAAGAGGTAAAAAGATGGGATTTTCGGGAACAGGATGGTTGCGGGTGGGAAAAGGCTGATTAAAGCTGAGAAATTGAATTGTCTGGTGCTTTCCACTTCGAGGCGTCTGTTTTGGTTGGTAGGTTCCTGAGGAGGTGCCTGGTTTGACCTGCAGGACAGGACGGCAAAGTTTGGTGGGGCGGAAGAGCCGTTAGGTAGTTGTAACTTATCAAGGGCCGGGCGCTTGCTGCTATGATATCACCTCAGTTATCAGGCCACAGAAGACGTGAGATAGATTAGACAGATACTATGACTTCTGTCTTGAATTATTTCTGACAATTTAATAACAAATCGATACAAACTATAGTTTTGTAAAATGAGCATAGGAGAGGTTGATTTCCATTTTATAGCCATTTAAATCGTATATGATGACAATCTCATGTCACACACATCTCCTACTTACAACTAATCTGCATCTGCACCTCAATTTCGCTGCACATCACATCCCCAATTCGCACAGTCGCATATCCCTCAAATCCAGTCGCGAGCGAACATGTCATAGACCTTGACCCCTTGTGCCTAACTACAGCATTCCACGTTTCTTCCTCCCTTGTCAGGCGCTTCTCTGATCACCGACTTCGATGGCCTCGCATGTTGCCGCCATATCGGCCATGCGCTCTCGAGCCGTTTGCATCAGCACTCGGCCGCGTAAATGGCCACTTGTAGCTGCAGCAGTTATGAGGCCGCTTCCGGGCCGCGCGAGGACCCTGCATGTTGCGCCTTTTATCATGCCGCCACTGTTATTCAGTGGTTTGTTTGTGGCTCTGTGGTGTTGGAAGTGTATGATGATGGTTCTGTTCCAGAATACCATCATCTACAATCCTTTCTTACCACCCAATGCGCGGAGTATGACCATTGAGGAGTTCTCGCGCGACTGTGGACGTGTGAAATGGAGGGAAGAGAGGATTAAGTCATTGGATGGCACAGAGATTGCGCTGTGTGTAGCAGATGTGCCCCCAGCACCTCAAGTGAGTGCTGGTAAAGCAACGACACCTGTGTATATTCTCTACTTCCAAGGTCCGCCAATCTTATCGATCCCAGATCTCACAGTAACTCATTTCAGGTTCCAGGAAACGCATCATCATTGCCACCTAGACTCCCAGACCTTTCATGGATCATTCGTCGAGCACACGATAATGAGCCCTCAGTGAGTTATACATTGGTTTGTCTGAGTTATCGAGGCTACTGGACGTCTCATGATCGACCATCAGAGCCGGGAATAGACCTTGATTCACAAGCGGCGTTGCAATGGATAGCCCAATTGCATGAGAGCAGGTCAGAAAATACTGACCAAACGAAACCAACAGTACTGCTTTGGGGGCAGAGCATTGGATGTGGCTTTGTCACCAATCTTGCTGCCAAAGGCAAAATACCTGCTAGCATAACATTGAACGGTCTAATTCTGGAAACACCATTTACAAACGTTCGAGACATGCTCCTAGCGTTATATCCACAGCGCTGGCTTCCCTACCAATATCTCTGGCCATTTCTCCGAAACCACCTGGACAGCTGGACCAACCTCGGCATGATAGCCAAGAGATTCCCAGATACGCCACCGGGGATATACATCGTGGAAGCTGGTAAAGATGAACTTGTTCCTGCCAATCACGGCGAGGAGTTGCTTCAGCGATGTCAACAGGTTGGACTCCCAGTGGAGCGACAAAAAGTACGCGGGGCACTTCACAATGAAGCCATGGTGAGAGTCACGGGCAAACAAGCACTTGCGTACTCCATCTCAATGGCTGTAACACGGACACGGAAACATGATCTGTTAAGAAAAGGAGAGAGCCTGAACAATACAGGGAAGTTATCAACTTGAAACTGGTCAAGTTGAGGGGCGAGTATCGACGCCTCGAATTATCTGGCGTGAATTCGGGACATGTCGGTCATCTGCAGCCGTGGCGTACAGGGATGTAAAGTGTGTGTGACAGAGAAGTGCCGTCACGCTCAAGGAGTAGATACCGTATAACGGGTATTATCACCGCCGATGCTCACAAATCTCATCCGAGCCTTGCACTAAGAGTCACTAGAACCCAACAGGCTGTATCGAGTGTGGAGGTGTTGGGAGAGCTATGCCAGGTACCTTACCTTGGTTCCCCTGGTTAAGTCATAAATCATACCCACAGACCAATGTTAGAGGTCCACCATCAATTAAAAAAGCATGGGGTTAAAGGGAAAAAAATGTTTGTGGGAGAGAGTGTGCTCGGAGGGGCGAGGCGATTATGTGAAGTCGTGAGGATTAGATAGACGATCAGGTGCGTCAACAACCATATATCTTCAACACTTTTCAATGATGACTCCAATTGAGCTCAATTGATTCTCCAAGAGCTTACGATTCAGATGATGCAAAAAATGACGAGGCTTGACCATATCTTGAGAGCCTTGCAGCTCCATCGCTGAGCATGCGTTATCATGCAGTCCCAGGCACTGGAGCCCTTCTGCCTTGAGGCCCCCATAATTAATTCTTCCAGCGAACCATTTCCACACCACATGCTCCAATTTGTTAGGATGGCCACCCCGAGACTTTGGGAGGCTTCAATTAAGTCAAACCGCTAGCAAGGCCCCCTTACCTTTTAAGTCCATGTTTTTGTTTGTTTTTTCCTCCCAGCCCCTTTTTCTTTGTAACTCCACTGCAATTATCCCAACGACATACGCCCTGAATCAATTAAACTCACCCTTTTGGAGTCACGTGTCTAGGCGTCATTATCGCGCCCCATTTTTCCACTCTACACGTACCCCCGGTTTAGCACACGCGTCTGGGTTACTACCTATCACCACCACCACCACCGACGGCGACGGGGCTGACTCGCCTCATGCAAAGGAGGAATGGATGGCTCATTAGCGGAGGGTGTCACTGCATCAGGCAGCCCAACTTGTGCTATTCCGCACGGGGCATGCTTCGAAGGTTATAAAGATGGCGTCTCTTCTCGCATTTTATAGTTTTCCTGCACCCTGAGACGAATTAGAAGAGTGATCACTTTTCCAATCACTATTTGAACCTGAGGTAGGTTTCAGACTTACAGAATACCGACGATATTCTTCCGGCGTCTTCACATTTCTCGATCATCGTCTGCCTCATTCTTTTTTTGTTGCCTTATCTGTCTCTGCCTGCTCTACCATCCACCACGATATCGACCCAACGAGTATAAAACGAAGCAACGATCCCATCGTTTAATAGATAAAAAAAAACCGACTTTCACTCCAAACTTCCTTCACAAACCAACAACATGTTCTCCTCTTCCAGACGCCATGAGAGCTCAAGCAAGAGCTTCTCAAAAAGTCACAAGGCTAGCAAATCCAGCTCTTCGTTCAGCAAAGACAGCGGCGTTACCAAGCGAAGACATGAGTCTCGCCACCGTCGACCAACAATGACTTCAATGACCAGTGCCAGTGGTGATACCATGATGGAAAAGTGAGTTGCTATTCTTCTATCTCATCTAACTCGCCACTTACACGACCTTCAGCAGCAGCATGGCTTCACCCATCGTCACTCTTGTTGTTGGTAGCGAGCAACGTCTTTTTGCTGCTCATGAAGATGTTCTCGCCACAAGCCCCTTTTTCAATAACGCTCTACGAAACGGGTACATGGACGTCGCCACCAAACGCATCTCTCTTCCCGATGAAGAGCCCGAGATCTTCAGTTCTGTTCTCGAGTTTCTCTACAAGGGCGACTACACTCCTCGCCTTGTCCACAACAAGCGTCGCAACTCATATGAGCTTGAGGCAGCCAGTGAAGAACAGCGTGCTGCTGTTGAGAGTACCGTTTACCATCGTGGTGTTGATGGAGATCTTCTCAAGGATACTGTCATCTACTGTGCGGCGGAAAAGTATGGTCTTGATGAGCTGAAGAAGCTGTCGCTGCGCAAGCAAGGACTCCGTATGTTCTCGTATCTCCCATCTGTAAGCTTTCTTACTCACAAATCCTTATAGAATCTGGAATCCAGTGCAGCACCATTCTTGCTTCAGCTAGATACGCCTATGCCAACACTCCTGACACTGACTCTAAGCTACGAGCTCACTACCTTGCTCTCATCATTCGTTCTCGAAGCACTTTCAAGCGAAGCGGTACCATGCAACTTGAGATGTACAACGGCGGCACTCAACTCTTCTTTGATCTCTTTGTCGCTCTCTGCAACCATGTCGATGACATCTCGACCGCATCGTAAGTCTCAGCGTATATATCACAAGCTGATTCACGAGACTAACAAGACTACAGAAGCACTCCTCGCTCAAACCGCCACTTCTCTTAATAACCATCCCTCCACCAGTGGCATTTAATCCCTATTAATGAAACACGACTTTCCTTTGTTTTTGATACAAGTCGCCGACTTCACAGTACTCACAAATACCACAAAACTAAAGAAATACTGGGGGCTGGAGTTCAGGTCTCTATTGTTGGTTTATTAACGGCGTTTTAACGGTTAAACTTTGGCGTGGGCTCTTCCCTTCTGTACAATTATTCTTCTTACAAGCCCCTAGAGGGTTCAATATTTTGGAGCACAGGGGTTTTGGGATATTGGTTTCGCTGAACGCGAGCCGGTTGGCTGATATTTTTCACGATGATTTTGTACCAAGGATACCAAGACTGTCATCTGCGATGGATGAGCGAAAACATGTATCATTATTCACGACGCTCTTTTTCACGAGCCTTTGAAAAGAGCGAGCCTTCAAATACACTTCATGTCTTACATTACCTTCGTCTCCCAGTGAGATGCAAAAGTTCCGGCAAGAACGTGAAATGCGGAGCCCAACAAGGTTTGCCAGGGACCAGTTACATCGTGAAACATACCTCGCTTATAACGGAAGAGATCCCCGGTTGTGAGTCACCTTGTAGTATAAGACCGATCAGCGACATGCGAGTAAAGCAAGCGAACCATGCAAACGACGAGAGTGCACTGCGGGGACATCAACACCATTTGGGATTCGACAAAACGGTTGACCAGGGTTACAATATAGCATCAAAAGTAAACAAATGTATACGTATACGCTTTTTCTTTGAAGTATCAGCAGTTAGGGGCTGACAAGGACGAGGGTGCAGGTTCGAAGTTGCAGGACGCAAGGGTGGTTCACGCTGTTGTGCTCAACCGTGAATATGTTGCAAACATAACCTTAAACAAACAAGCCAGCGCAACAATGAGCTTGGGCTGAAAAAGCAAACGCAAAATGGATATCGCTGAAGCTGATTTATGATTTGTCGGCGCCAGCGTCATCCTGACGGTTTCAGTCTACCCACTCTGCCTCATATGACTAGAGTATTTCCATAGTAATAGTGACTAGCCTGAAGAATCACGACTAAGCTTGAACGCTTCTCATACGTCCATCAAATCGTGCCTCACCCAATAGCCTCCTCGGTTAGTCTCATAATCCTGTGCCGGGGAATGCTCCCTTCTTAGACAACACCACAATCCCTCTTTCTCGTGCGATATAGCCTTTCATAAGATCCTAAACAAATAAATCCGTTAGTGACTCAGATCTTTGTAACGCTGAGATGGAGGGGGTGTAGATAAACAGCGTGAATGCCCCAGGCAGACACTCGCGTAAGGCAACATTTTGGCGACGAGTATTTAGTCATTTGACTCCCACGCGGATGCCAACGACCACGCTCTACCATTTCCCACCAAAGAGGTAACGTTATCCTCAAGGCAGCCAGCGCCTTATCAACACGAAGGATCTCACGACTTACCTTGTAAATCATGTTGGCCAGCATGCACTCGACTTCATCCGGATCGACCAGATGACCGCTTCCCATGCTAATTGCAGCCTGAAACTCGGCTACGGGTACTCTTGTACGACGGACAGGGACTGTTTCGCCCTCTTTTAACTCATCGAAGCCACCGGCGATGAAGACCTTACGTAGCAGGTTACGCAAGGCAATGTCTCGGCCTCTTTCAAGGGTAAGGTAAATACGCCGCTTGACAAATTCAGCTTCACCATGCTGCAGAGCCTGGTCGAAGGCCTGCAGGTTACCTGATTTGATACAAGTGGCTAGAGGGAGGAAGAGCTCCTGTAGACGGGGATAGTTCTCGAGGAGGGCTTTGGTAGGAAGGACATGGCTGGTGAGGAGGCGGCAGGGGATCAGGTAGGTAAGAATTCGCCTATTATTTAGTCAGTAAATGTTTTCTAGTTAATAATGATGCTCTACTCACTCTGATTGAGGGAGAGCGTCTTTGTGGCATAGCTGCCATGCTTCATTGAGGTGCGATTCGGCCTGATATAACCATTAGAAGATTCCATTGACTGAACATCGACATTCGAACCTTGATGTAATTCTCTTCTAAGAAGAGTAAAACACCTTCATAAAACTTGAAGGTCACTCTTTGAGACTTTGGGAACATCTCCAAAGGCGGCATATCGCCCTTGTCGTTGTACACAGCAAGTGTTTTAAGAATGGTCCGCGACAAGGAGGCTGAGTTCAACTTGAAGTAAGTCTTGAAAAGAAGGTTGATAACAAAGTAGATTCCCCATTTCCGTGACTCCTCAAGCGGTGCCCTGTATGCAATTAGCCTAGGCCAGCCCCCATATATCAATACACATACCTGTCATTGAGGCAAAGCGAGAAGATACGCTTTAGGTGTCCTTCGCAATCTCTTAATTGAAGCTGCTTATCCGTTTCTGGGTCGAAGTCATCCGATATCAACGAAGCTCCAGGACCGTTATCAAAGGCCTTGGCTCGGCGCTCCTCGTCGGATTTAATCGCAAATAATCGCAAGTACTTGCCCACCATATAGAGGGAGGGGATAGTCCATGCTTCGAATCCATGTGAGTTGTATCCGCGGATGAGTACTGAGGTCAGTTCCTTCCATGCCTCGTACACTTTAGTCCATGTAGACTATGGCAAAGATTAGCAGTGTGTTCTCAGAGCTGGGAGGAGGTATCTTACCTTTCCGCTCTCTCCCGCTAAGATTTCAGCAATGGCTTTCCAGTATGAGGTGTAGACCTCGACCCAGCCTGTAGTCTCGTCATGACTCATTTTCCGTCGGTGAGATGTGCTGGATTTGATGAAGTGCTTGATGTCGCCTTTGACACTGTGAGAGTTGGTACTACGCCATACTGCCGTCAATCGGTGAGGGTCATCCGACGGAGCAACAGGCGAGAGGGTTTGGGCGAGTTTATAGCCATTTCGTAGGGAATGGGCTTCCGCAAATTGATCAAAGAGGGTATTCATGGTTCTTGGTGTTAGACACAGGTAGTATCTTCAGTGAGAGTTTGGGGCACCGTTCAAGTTGCATTCAAAAAGCGCAAGAAATGATGGTGTGCCGATAGAAAATAGAACACAATGCGGTCGTAGTTTTGAGATATGTTGCTTGTATTACCGAAGTTTGTAATCATACAAGTTGATATCGGCCTCTCACTGTCGTTGAAGTCACCTTCACTCCTTCCGCTCAACTTCTTTGAGCTGTCTCGTCTCCGTTCCTGATTGGCCGTTCGACCCACTCCTTGGCGGTTCACTCCAGTAGAAGTCGCACGTGACGCTCGGTTGAGGTGGGTCGTTATTGACCAATCGCTGTTGGGGCCCAAGCCCTCCAGAAGCTACGACCCAGTCTCTTGCCCTCCCACACCTTCGCACAAAAAATTATCGGTTGCGATCTTTCAACTTCGGCCATCTTCACTAACCTTCGCAGTCGGAATTGACCAACGTCACAGTAAGTCAACAACAGCAGACTCACACAAGGAAAAAACACTGACCAGTATCACAGATGGGTAAGCAATTTTCTATTTTATGCGCTCGATCATGACGATGCCGCCCGCCGGAGGATTATAACGACGAAAGAAAACAATTTCGATATTTCTTCAACTTGGCTGGGAGGGAGCGAGGACGAAGGATCAAGACCCTCAGGGACTGCGACAACCTCGATGGTCGCTCGCACGATTTTCGACTTGGTTGTTGAAGCGGGGCTTGACAAATTTTGCATCGAAAAGCCAATTTCGACACTCGACATGGAAATACCGATCTACCCACACTCCACGCTCTCGAATTTCGACTTCAATCCTCCGGCTCGCGGCATCACAACTACCATCTAGAACGTCTCATACTAACAATGTCTTCAGGCCGTCTTCAGGAATACGAGGTCATCGGGCGCCACTTGCCCACCGAGGCTAACCCTACCCCCGCCCTCTACCGTATGACCATCTTCGCTCCCAACGAGACGGTCGCCAAGTCCCGATACTGGTACTTCTTGCGCGGTCTCAACAAGGTCAAGAAGGCCAACGGTGAGATCGTCAGCGTCAAGGTGGTACGTAGCAAGAATTCCAGCTTGAAGGAAAACGAAGGCCCAGGCTAACTTGGATGAACTAGCTCCACGAGAAGCACCCCCAGAAGGTCAAGAACTTCGGTATCTGGATCCGCTACGACTCCCGTTCCGGCACACACAACATGTACAAGGAGTACCGTGAGATGTCCCGAACAGATGCTGTCGAGTCCCTCTACTCCGACATGGCCGCCCGCCACCGTGCCCGCTTCAGGTCCATCCATGTACGTCAAACTCACGAATCAGCGACAAATTCACCGTCAGTCACTAACATCAGACTTAGATCCTCCGCGTCGTCGAGCTCGAGAAGACCGAGGACATCAAGCGACCTTACATCCGCCAGCTCACCACTAAGGGCCTGAGCTTCCCTCTCCCCCACCGCATCACCAAGGAGAACACCAAGAAGGTCTTCAGCGCCAAGCGACCATCCACTTTCGCTTAAGATGATTTCGGTTTAGAGGACGGTTGGGCTCTGCGGGTGTTACAACGGATCATGGAAATATCAACTGACTTTGCTCAATAAAATGAGCAACGAATGAACCAAAAAATTCTGAGCATGCGGATGCTGGCTGGTGTGAAACAATTGATTGGGTTTTAACTAGCAATGACTACCGATTGTGAACTGTTATGATGTCGACTCGCCCGTCCCGCTCCCAGGAGATGTTTCTATCTGTGTATCGTTGAAAAATTCTGTCCAATACGTCCATTCCATAGGAACACCTTGCTCCAACCCCATACCAAAGTCCATGTTCAATGTTTCCGGCGGATCGAACAGTATCGAAGGATCCATGTTGATCGTGTCGTACTGTTGCCCTGGGCCCGACACTGGAATATTCATCTGCTGACTTATATCATACTGCATTGGCTGAGCCATACCCATTGCTGGAGGTATGAAGGACGTTGCAGGGTTCAGATTCATGTTGGCACTGAAGTCCATACGCTTGAGAAGCGCTTCCGTTCTCGCCGCCCTCGCCTTCTTGAGCAGTTTCTTGATAGGTCGCCAGAGTGAGCCTTTCGCTGTGTCCGCAATGTGTTCTCGAGATGAAGGAAATGTTCTCTCCACGACCACCCAAGCCTTTTCCACCAGTTCTCCCTCAGTCTGTACACAAAGTTCTGCTAACGCAACCGCCAGAGGATGCCATTGCACATAGGTGTCTGTCCACCAAGCAAAGCGATCCTCCCACTGGTTCTTCGTCATGCGTTCACGCAGTTCAATAATTGAGATTGCAGTACGCAACATGGTTTCCTTTGACACTCGAGGTCTGTCGGGAGCCGGTCCACCATTGAAAGGATATTGAATGTTGAGCCAGAGCTTGAGAATGACGATGCGGGCGATTTCAGAGGCAAAGATAGAGGGGAGATGAGAGGGTTTGGCAGTGTGGATGAAACTACTTTCCAGTTGGCGGATATGAGAGATGAGTTCTTCTTCTGCGTATAAGAAGTGCTCTGGTTCGCCTGTGGGGCTATAGTGTGGGTGTGAAAGGAAGCCAAAAATGCCAGAACACCGAGCTGTACACATACAGACAACATTCTCGGCTGGCGTTGTCTTGGGGATCAATGGGCCTACTGAATCAGGTCCAAATGCGTCATCGTCAATCGGTGTAGGCTCGACGGTATCGAAGCCTGACCGGATAAGAATTGCATCTGAGCCTCTATCTTCAGACCCACGAATATCGAGCACGACGATTAAATGCCACAAACGGCGCCTCATCTCAGCAACAAAGGGCGTGAAACGGTGACCGTCGCCATCACGATGGAGGTTAAGTCCTTGAGCGATGCGGATGATGAGTGATGTTAGAACCCAAGACGTCCGGTCATGTAGAAGGACACGCATTACGCTCGTGTATAAGGTCAGAGCCTGAAGAGTCTCGATCTTGGTTGTGCTGAGATAATCTGCCTCGGCGAGTGCCCGTTCAACAGCGATGCGATATCGTCGAGCGAGAACTTCCTTGCTCTCACCTAACTGTTTGAAGCAGGACTCTGGTGTCAGGCAGCCAGCTGCACAGAAATAGATTGCGAACATGACGGCGTTCATCTCAGGGCTGAAGGTGTGTGTTGTCGGTGACTCGATGTATGCTTGCAGATGTTTGTTAATAGTAGGGCGATGTAGAATTTTCATGAGAGGATCGACGTTGCGGGTGTAGATAGCCCAGAGACGTATTATCATTTCCGGTGGTGGGTGTATTAAAGGCTGTCGCGAGGTGTACTCAGAGTTTCCAAGTAAGTAGCCAGAAGGACTTGTTGATGCCATCTCTACAGACTCTGGGCTCTCGCCCTCCCCATCTTCATCATCGCTCTCAGATGTTTGGTTCAGCGCTTGTCGAATTCCCTCAACCTCTGCACACAAGTTCCCCCAGAAGCCTGAGCTGAGATACTGCTCGCCGACTGCTATATTTGCAGCTTGGACGGCTACGGCTTGCGATTCCTGAACGTGGTCATCCAGCGTGGCTGAGAGTGAGGGCGTTGTTCCTTGTAGATCTTGGATGTTCCCCTCATCCAATTGTTTCAATTTGGCGGGGTCTGCCTGGTTGACGATGCTTTCAAGACGACTGATCCTATCGAGAAGTTCACTCTGGCGTGGCCTTGGAGCACGTCTAGTTGGTTTTCTCGAAGGGAAGACACAATCGAGACCAAAGCGAGAACATTGGCCACATAACGGTTGTATCTTGTCGCATTTGATTTTGCGTGTGCGGCAGTTTGAACAGCTGAGTACTTTGGCTGGACGACCTTCGCGGGAACTCATCTTGGGCGATCAATAGTTATAAGGTCTGAAGAGTTTGGTAGTAATCGCCTGAACCAAGCTTGTCGCAATGAGTTTTCCACGATATTCTTGGCGCTGTGGCCGTTGACATACGTTGGAGTTTAACTAAGAGGACGGGAAGAACAGTAAGAATAACTTATCCGGTGCTGAGGAAGTGCCGGCACGGCCCCACCTGAGTTTACTTTAGTGACGTTTAGATTTTTGTGGGCGACCATAAGCTGTCTCGATCGACTCGACCATATCACGTTGCATGCATCAAGAGCATGCATTGCAATCCTATCCTCAGGCCGGCTGTGTGAGGTTAGCCTTGTTAGCTACCAGCGGTTTAGCTCAGGCTCAGTCAGGCAGGTATTGTCGTGAACGCGAAAATGCACTTGCCGGGACCCGAGGGGAACTTTTGTCATACTTGACATTGTGGAGAGCTGAATCGGCTCACATTCTTGCATACTTAGGTAGGCTATCTACCGTGAAGATAACAAGTGACTCACAATACCCTGCTTTTGCTATAAACGATATCGGATTAGCAAGGGCCATATAGGTATATGGGTTGCAATGTCTTCACATTCACAAGGAACAGAGATTCATTCTCGCGATAACATTCTTCTCTCACCTTGACTTACCCTAAGGCCCAACCAACATGGAGTCAGCCACGAAACCAGCCGTTGACTTGATAACAGTCAAGACAACACTGCCCATTTATCCTCTCCTGCCCAATTGCGAGCGAAAAACGTTTCGAACAGCACGTCTTTCAATGCGGCCCATGACCGAGGACGACTTTGACTTTTGCCGAGCTGTTCGTACAGATCCAGACGGCATGAAATGGTCGTCGAAAGGCCGTCCCGACATAGACATCGAGGAGACCAGGGCGAATTTCAATTCTCGTCTACCTCCAAACGATGTTCAGAAATACGACTGGGTTATCTGCCTCCCCGAGACTGGCGAACCCATCGGAATAGGAGGTACATGTTTGTGGACAAGTGAACTTGGCTGGCCATCTGTAGGATATATCTTTTTGAAGGCTCATTGGGGCAAGGGATATGCGTCTGAGTTTCTGAAAGCCTTCCTCGACGAATGGTGGTCGTTGCCAAGGAATGAGGTTGAGCTCGCGGTCGATAAGAACAGTATCCGAGACGATGATGGTGAGGTCAAAAAGGAGTGTCTCTCAGCCATCACAATGAGTGAAAACGCCCCCAGTCAGAATGTCCTCAAGAAGTGCGGATTTGAATTCACATCATCGTGGCCAGAGGTTGATGCCAACAACCCTCCTCAAGAAGTTATCCTGCATGGGTTTGTTGGTCGCAAGGGAAAGGTTATTGTCTAGCCAAGCGAGTCGACGACCGAATAAGGACATTCAAGAACCTGGCTGGCCAATCGGCCTGATCCCAGGAGAGGGTCAGGGTCCGGATAATGATGCGGAGATGGGTAATAATAAGGACATGACCGGACATCTCAGAAGTCCGTGAGAGTTTCCGGTCCGGGGTTCCACTTTTCGACCGATATATATGACCTCAACACTATCTGCTTGGAAAGTCTCAGGTCAATTGTCATATTAGAATAACACATTTAGTATAACTGAATATCCAGTCGAGACATATATTAAAAAATGCCTATTTCTCTTCCCCTCCCATCTCTCCTGGCCACTGCCACTGGCATAGCCGGATCAGCCTGGGCATCAGGTAAGTTTTAATAAACTTAGACTATCCTAACATAAACTAATAATATTCATCAGGCGCAGTCGCTTCAATTTCACTCGTTGGTGTCCCAGGTGCTCTTAAGCTTCCAGCACCTTCCAGTGCCATTGTTTGGCAGGAACTGTTCAACCATGGCTTCGCTATGATGCCCAAATTTGTCGGAACTACATCAGCCGGCTATCTCTATGCCGCATATACAGTTTACCAAGAAGGGCGTAATTGGAAGGGATATGCAGCCAGTGCTGCTCTGACAGTTGCTATTATACCTTATACCATGACTTTTATGTTGTCAACTAACGACTCACTGTTCAAGATCGTTGCTGGGACCTTGGAAGCTTCACAGGAGGATGTGACCACGCTGATTGGAAGATGGGGAGTTTTGAACCTAATCCGAAGCCTATTTCCACTCGCTGGAACGGCCGTGGGTTTCTCAACCTTGTTTCAATTTTTGTAAAAATGATTGTTATTCCAACTAGTCCGCAGATTCTACAATCATGACATAGATATTTGAATATAGACATCAATGCATGACTGGTGCATTCATGTTGACAGAAACTTCAGGTACCAGGCACTTCAAACGTGCGTCTTGTGTCAGTAACCGTATGAATTCACATAAAGGTACTGCCAGTCTCGACAAAGAATACTGTATTCTTATTTCTCTCGTGAGGTGGAGAGTCGATACTGCTGCTTCGAAGAGCCTATCTAAATAGATAATTCCATCTTGATACTAAGTCCCTTAATCATGCATAGAGACCCGCGATCGCTGCGCATAGCTCCATTGTGACCATCCCTGCCCCGATGGCAGATGTTCCTGTGCCAGTGGCTTCAGTGCCAGTTGCCAAAAATTCGTCCCATCCCCCAAGCTCCTTTATTGTGCATTCGTTTGTTGCACTTGGTCAGAACTCCGGTCCATTCAGTCCTTACTCTCAAAATCTTCGATCAGCCTGTTGCACTTGCCCAGGTTCTTCTTAGGCTCCCAGGTATTCTCCTCGTTGCCAAACCCCTTCCACTTGACCAGATAGAAATGCTCCTTAGAATCAGCATCGACCTCAGCATCAAGGATTTTCTCTACCTCCCACTCGGTCGTGGATTCACGACGCGTAACCTTCCTTTTGTTGGGGGGACGACCCGGGCCTCTCGTTGCAACCGCACCAGATTCGCGGGTGGTCGTCTTGCTTTTTGCTGGAGGGCGGCCACGGCGTTTTTCAACAGGGGTACTGATCGTAACGGGACTCTCGTCCTTACCAGAGACAGGAGAAGAGACATGCTTGGAGCGACTGGCCGTCTTACTCTTGGTGGAAGGGCGGCCACGACGTTTCTTCCCAGAAGTACTGACCGCAACAGGCTTCTCGCCCTTAACAGCAGCGTTAGAAGAGATACGTTTGGAGCGACGTGGTGTTCCCAAGTCGTTCGCTTGAGAGCGACGCTGACGCTTGGCAGGAGGAGCTGCCTGTTCATTCGGGCCCTCATCATCACTCTGTTCTCCCAGAGAAAGTGAGCGCTTCTCAGGCGCAGTTCTCTGTTCGGCGTCACCCGGATCAGGAGACTGGAACTCTTCGGTCTCGCTCTGATCGTCCATGATATCAGAGATGACGTTTGTCAGAGGTGTATCCTCGTCTTCGATACTAGCACGTGGACTGAATTTTCTCATGTCAGCACGTGGAACTCAAAGAAAGGAAAAAGATGGAGGAGGATGATCGAAGCTCACCTGTTATGCTCCTCGAACGGCAACTTATCGCGTGCATAGAAGACAGTGGGGGTCGACTTTGAAGGCGGCATCTTGCTGAAGATAGAATGAGGACGCGAAAATAGGTGCCGGTAACGATAACCGCTTTGAGTGTTCGTGTTGAGGCAAAGGTGCTTTTCAAAGAAGAAACGGGTTGTCAATATAGTGCTCCCGTATCCCAATACTTGGTCAATCCTTGAGAATTGTAAAAATATGGATGAGATGAAAATTCCTCACTGTGAGTTTGAGGGGATAAATGTGCTGCCCGGGGTTGAAATTAGGAAAGAGAAGGCGCTGAGTTCGTCATTGAAGGAAGGAAAACAAAGCAGTGTTGAGCACTGGTGGTGGCAGTTAGTGAATGACAAATCTGAGCAAGATGTGCGATGGAAGAAATGTGAATGAATGCATGAAACGCAACATGACGCACCTTCACCTCAATAGTGGTGAAATGACTGCGGCTTCTTTTATTAAGCCCCTAGATTAGAGAAATAGATTGAGGTAGAAGATGAGGTTTACTGATACTTAAGGCGATGGTCACTGAAGGTAGGTACTATAGTCACAAGGTACCGCGACAAAAGGATGCATAAGGTACTTATCCACGAGAGTCTTTACCTATGTACCTAATCGTCAAGGATAATTTGATTCTGAATGTGACTGCAAATAACTATGATGCAGACACACCAGACATGCTTGTTGGCTCTTTGTCCTTGCCAGTCCACAAGCCTCGTTCCATATGAAGTCTTAACGTGCTTTAATGGGAGAAAGAAGCGATAGGCGCACCCTTAATCAAGTTCTTCCACCTCGTCGTCTTTGAGCTCCCTGTAACGACCCTCCCTCACGGCTGCCTCCACCGGATTCTGGATATCAACAATACCCGTCTTTTTCAATCTAAAGATCCATTAGCTCTGCGCAACAAGTCAGTAGTTCATGGTGACTCACCGTTCAAACAAGACAAAAAGCCTTTCGGCTTCTCGCTCCTTCTCCTCCTCTGTCATCTCAGGCTCTTCGACCGGCTTTTCAGCATCAATGAATTGGCCAGTGATGGGGTTGATTGGCTTCTGCGTCTTAGCCTCTGAAGCCGAAGCTGGAACAGGGATGTTGTTTTCGAAAAGGAAGCCCGAGGCCAAGCCATAGCCAACGTTCTGTACAAATTTGTGGGCATCCTTGTCCGACATTTCGAAGAGGAGATGTTGAATCATAACGCGCAACGCATCGGCGATAGGGTTAGTACTGTTTTGAAGTAGTTTGGCTGGCAATGTGTCTCCTTTGCCCAGGACCTCTTTTCGGTCTTCCTCTGTTGGCAACAGCTTTTCGCGAATGAACTTCTTGCTAGAGTCAGGTGCATGCTGGTGTATTGTCCTTATGAGGGAGACAACTGGCATTACACTAGCATTTTTCTGCTGGTCTGGAACAGTACGTATCGCTGCATCTAGGATGTCAATAAACCGGGCCACCACCTTCTCAGGGTCTTCCTCAGGGTGAATGGCCTCCTGGCTCTCTGGTGAACCCAAATCGAGATTGAGGAAGCCGTTGACGATGAACCCAACTGGAGGGTCAAGGGGGGTTGTTTGCGAAACATCTGCCTTGAACAATAAAACTGCCAAATGTGGAACTGCAGCATTGAACATAGAGGCTTTGTCCAGACAATAATGAGTAACGTTGAACAAGAGCTTTAGGGTTTCGATCAAGGCCATGTCTTGTATGGGCTCACTCTTGGCCTTGGAGCTCATTAGCTCGGCATGCTTAGCTAGGTTGCCGATAATATGATTTGCTAGTTCCTCATTTTCGATGAGGCTCTCCAGGTTAAGATTTTTCGTATCATAGGTGGCTAGGAGTATGATGCGAGAAACGAGGAATTCGTCATCATAATCTTTACTCTTGAGTACTTTGCAAGCTTTGGGAGCAAAACCTTTGTCAATAAAGACCTGTCGGAGAGGGCGGATTTGGAACATCAAATTGCATATCACCCGCATTGCGGCACGGGATGACTTGGTAAACGGGGCCCATTCACAATCAAATGCCTGACGAAGGAGCATAGTGAAGCTCTGGCAACGATGGTTAGCAACGAATCAAGGCCAATTTTGCTATAGGACAGGGTTTCGGCTAACCTCTTCTGTGTAGAGAGGCTCGGCATCCTTAAGATCTCGACTGTACAACTTAAGCTGCTCTAGGGCATTGGCACGGTCTGTCTTTGGCATTAGGAGATAATGCATAGAAGCGCTTCTTTGATCAGGATACTCACCATCTGGTTCAAACCCTGGATTTTGGGGATCTTCGAGATCTTCGGTGAGGGCTTCAACCCGTTCCGTGACGGCTTTGAGCTTGCTACTCCCCGTGGGTAGGCTAAGAACTTGCGGAGTGGCCATGTTATTTTGGTGATGATAATGTTGTACTAGGTGGATGGATGGGTGGTGGAAATAGATGTATGTGGATGGTAAGTCTGGTTTAAGATGAGCGGGGAGAAGATTGATAGAACTGGATATCAGCCACTACTAGCCAAAACGTGCTATTGGGATTTGAAACGGACAAGAAGGTACTGTGGGCAAGTGCGGTTGATGTGTCATATATTCTGTAGGCACCTAAAAAAAACTCTCTCGATTACTTCCTTCACTATTCTCCTGCAATATTTATCTAGGTAAACTTTTCAAGGATGAAGGGAAATTGTTTCCAACTGTACTGTTACCGACCTTGGTAGTAGGGGGTTGAAGAAAATGGCTCTACCTTACCTAATATACTTACAGTGGCGTCGGGAAGACATCAGCTTATGGTTATATTTTTAAAAGGCCTATAGTATCCTGTACCATTATTCTTAAACTTAGGTACTTCTTTTATAATTTATATATTCTTCAGTAAGGAAAGTTTATACGAATTCTAGTTTTTTTGTCAACCTGTATAGTCGCTTACCTCAGCCGACAAGGTGATGGACAGGGGCCGCGACAAGCACGGACCCTGAGGTTTTAATTGATTCGCGCTTTCCAACACCAAAAATCGCGGTCGCTCGCGCGTTGGCCCGGAGAATCAGGCGTGGATCGGTCAAGCATTTACTCCAGATTCTAGTTACTCAGGTCAAGTCTTCAACGCTGCGCATTCTCACCAGCTGCCAACTCATCGACTAATCTGTTTTCATTCTGTCTATCCAACTGACTGCGCTTTTTCAATTTGTGATTCACCGACCTTGTGACTGTTTCAATCGCTGTCCCCTTAATATTCGCATGCGTTGTTAGCGGTTCGTCGGCCAATTTACTGCTGTCTAGATCGCCAACGCTGCCTGGCAGCCATGGCATCTTCAGCCCAGGCCTCCACCACCGCCCTCGACGAACTTCCTCCTCGACCACCGACGCCTCCTCGAGAGTCTCTTCCAGAGAAAACTGCTCCTATGAAGGCTTCAGTTGGTCGTCCAATCGACCCGAGACTAAGTCTTCAGACACCACCGGGCGCTAACACACCATCGTCGACCGGGGCAACCAACACCAATTCAAGTTCGAGGCGGATAAGGAAGAAGGTCGAATGGTCAAACCACACAGATTATAAAGAGCCTCCCGATTATCGAGAAGCCTCCAAGTTTTTCAGATCATCGCCAATCACTACACCTTCGGCTTCATCGAGACCCGTCAAGGGTATTCTCAAGCCGTCGCCATCTCCAAATCCTCTCGCATCGCCTCTCAATGGCCAGCTCAACGGTTTCTCAAGCCAAACTAGTATCGCAGAAATGTTGGACTCGACGATAAAACAGCTCGCGGGCTCCGACCGGGACTCACGACTCGATGCATATATGATGCTCTCTCGCGCTCTCAAGGCCTCCAACAACCTGCCGGACCGGGTTGCCTTGCAAGACAAGATGAGCCTGTTCATGTCATTTATCGAACGAGATGTGAAATCCAAAAACGACAAAGGGTCTCCTGATTCTTCCCTTGTCAATCACGCTCTCAACCTCTTAACGACCTTTTTGCATTTTCCAGCCATCGCTTCGACACTCACATCCGACTTCGGCGTTTTCATAATTGATCATTGCATTCGATGCTTTTCCGACCCAGCACTCCCGAAGGACCTGGCGCGCCACCTCATGCAAGTAGTTGCTTTCCAGTCATTCTCTTCTAAAGTAATGTCTTTGGACCGAGTTGGTCGGTTGATCACATCTTTGCACAAGATTGAAGATCATTTGACTGGCAAGAGTATCATCATGGGCCGCATTCAGATTTATAAGCGGCTGGTCAGGCAATCTCGAAACCACATGGCTATTCATACGGACTGGCTGGAGGACATGTTTACTGATATGCTCAGCACAATTCGAGATATTCGAGCACAAGCCATCAGCCTGGGTATAGAAGCTGGATTTGCGCTGCGGAACGAAAAGCAAGTGATGCGCAAGGTGACTGAGATCCTTCAGGCCTCAGACAGCAAGCAAACCTACATCCAGTTTTACATCCAGAAACTCGACACTATGCTTAAAGAGAAGCAAAACTTGTCTACTGTCCCACAGATATGGAGCGTAGTCACTCTTTTCCTACAATGCCCTATCAGTCGATGGCAGCACTTTACTCCGTGGTTCAAGATTGCACAGGACTCTTTCAACTGCACTGATTTGCAGACCAAACAGGAAGCCAACTACGCCTGGAACAGATATGTCTATCTTTCCATCACCAGCAGCAAAATGTCGCCCAAATCTCTGGGTTCAATGGGACAGCCCCTGGCAAGTCAACTGCGGCGCAAGGTTAACTCAAAGCAGCCAGAGGAAACCATGAAGCTTCGAAGAATTGTTATGGGCGGTATCTGCAATCTATATTACTACGCTTTTCGACCTAGTCACGATGTTACATGGATCGATGCTGCATGGGAATTGGTTCTTCAGCCCATCATGCACCAGCTCATCGTTGACGGGCAACTGGGATCTCACATCGACTCTGTTACGCAAGCGTCGCGTATCCTAACAGGACTTCTCGATGTATCAACTCCAAGAGGCTGGAAAGACGATCGGATCAGGGACGTTTCCCTGATAAGTCCCGAAGAACTACCTTCAATTGATTCAAAGTGGACTCGTCGAAATTCAGAAAGGATTTTCAGTCTTGTTGGCCCAATCCTAGAGAAGAAGTTTAATGATCTAGCCAACACCGAAAGTTTAGCCTACAGGCTCTGGCAGGCCTTCGTTGGCTCTATCGCTGTTGCCTCGGCGAAGGATATCAAGGTCACCGATGAGACAGCCAAGTTTATCGCCCAATCTTTCGATCTGTTGTCTAAGATGTGGTCCACGGGAGTATCCGAAAGGTCTGAGTCTCTGGGCGCAAAATATCTGTTAAGTGTCCGGCATTATGTTGATGTCCTTGTCCGCAACCTTGGCCTCCTACCCTTCACTGAGAAGAAGCTATCGATGTCTCTTGCTAATATCTTTGAGCCTGCCTCAACGCCTAGCCGAATTGATCGAGCCGACAAGTCGAATGGTATTGTTCAAACGCCACTTTATCACCTATTCTCTATCCTTTGTTCAAAGCCTCCAGGCTTGGATGATAACGAAGATCTCGCCGAGTGCTTCTTGGCCATCTTTGAACCTTTCTTTCATGGTAAACCTGCAAGAGCTCGAGTTGAGCTGTCTAGAGAGATGCTTCGACTCCTGCCGCGGGACGCTCTTTCACCTTACGGTCCATGGGTTCTCGCTGCCCAAAACATCCGTACGCTTTTGGATCAAAATCCCGCGTCGTCTGGTTCCCACCCACCCAGCAGCGAGAGATTACTGGGACCTGAATATCGAGAAATCGTCTCACTTCTCGAACGAGGGCTCGTTTCACACCCTACTCTACCTGAGGAACAGTGGTTTTCTCTTTTCGATCTGTTATCCGATCACATCATGCAGGAGTGTGGGGATGCAGGCCGAGCACTTGGTCTTATAGAGCCTCTGGCTAAGATTGTTACGGACAATTTCTTTGAGGATTCAGAAAGATCAAATCAGATGGCTCTGGCAGTGGCGATCGCGCTGTTCAAGGTTGCAAAATTGCCACGGGATCGTCAGGCTGTTGAGGCTGCTCGGCGGCGACTTTGGGGTGCACCTCCTACTGCGTCACGATCCTCTTCATTTGACCCATTCCAGTATCTGTACCAACTCCAAGGTCAAAGCATGAAGTTTTTCTACGAACATGAATCTATTTGTAGCAATGAAAAGATGGCTGCTTACTTTGAGGCCGTTGATGCTTTCATTGTTGGATCCTTCTCACAAAATGGCATTAAAACTCTGCCAAAGCTACAAAATGGCCTCGTTCACTGGATCCAGGATGAAAAAGCGCATAAATTGTTGCGTAGTGATTCTCCTGTGTCTGAACCTGTAAGCTTTTCTGTGTTATATATACCCTTTCACATGCTAACTCTTCTTAGGTGCGGGCTCTTTGGGATAACATCTGCGGGCAGTTATTGACACTTGGTCGATTAGAGGATAAGGACCTCAACACCATTGAGCCCCTTATTGCAGCTGGCTTCAGAAGTAAGCATCGCCATAATGTGAACAGGATGGCAGAGACATGGAATGCTCTAGTAAAGGATGAGGATAACTTGGACTGTTCCGAAAGTCTCAAGTCGATTATAGCATCTTTGCGGCCAATAGTTGACGTCTCATTCCCCGGCATGGAAGACTCGAGCGGCGAATTTGGAGCTCAAGCACAGACTTTCGTTGATTCGCAGGAAGATTTGAGCTTCGTCGCGCTATCATCTGCCAAGTCATCAGGACACGTTGTTGAACAAGCAGCCTCGCCGGCACCGTCCATTTCAAGGATGAGCCTAAGGGGCGCACGAAAGCGTCGCAGAGATGCCACTCCTGAATCAACGAAGACAAAATCGGCCAAGCGGACCATCACACCTCGTCTTCGCCATGACAACTCCCAGATTCAGTTTGCTCCAATCGTTTCATCACCGTTGGTTGAAGAGTCCCAACATCTTACAGAAAGACAGATGGAGGTTCGCCAACGACAACAAGAAAATGTTGGTCTTTACCCGGGGATTCGATCAAGTCCACGAACTCGATCACAGGCTGCTATCGAGGAGAAGTCCAAGGATAAAGAGATCCAGAAGCCAGATAACCTCCAAACCACTCCTGAGCGTGCAACTTCTTTTGAGGAGTTCATTACTCTGACACCGACTCCTCGACGGGGCCAGGCTCTCCATCTCGAGGACCTCAACGACCCGCCTTCATCGCCACCAGACCCAAGACGCAACCCTCTGTTATCTGAAATACAAACTCGATCAAAGGCTAGAGACTCGATCGTGAGCTGGCAATTTTCGTCACCACCGGGATCACCTTCTGCCAACCAGCAAACCCCTGAGGACCAAGCTGAGGTGCAAACTCCCTCGGCTAAGAACAACACGACTGGCAAGACCCCGCGATCTAAGCGACGCAGAAGGAGGATGGAGTCCTCAAAGAAGGAAGAGATTATTCCTTCTAGTCTTGCCAGCCAGGAAGTGGCAGCTGAAGACATGAGTATACTTTCAGGTGCACCTCAAATTCAAGACGTCGAACAGATGGAGGAAAAGAAGAGCGAATCACCTACCAATGCTCAGCCGACAAGCCCTCCACCAGCCAAGTCGCCTCCGGGACATGTTCAAGAAACACCAAAATCCGTAGATGATGAATTTGTGGATGCCAGGAGCAGCCCTGAGGATGTCGTAAATGACCAGGCGCTTGAAGCTGACCGCAGGGTGGGTCCTAGCCAGAACGATTCCTCCTTTGCAGTTAGCGAAGTCGATGAGAGCAGTCTCATGAGATTCGTGGTTGAACTCGAATCGAGACGAGGCCATCTTCCATTCGACAAGTACAAATCTGTCTCTGATTCTCCCGAGAAGAAGAATAACCCATCTCCCGAAAAGTGTATTGAGGTTCAAGGAGACAACTCGCCTGAGAAGGAACAGAGTAACGCAAAGCTGCCCTCGCCTCTAGGTGTCGTTCCCTCTACGCCTGTTGACGTTGGCTCAGAGATTTCCGAAAGCCAGAATGTGAACCTCAAAGGAAGCAAGAGAAAGAGGAAGCGAAGCGGCATGTTTGCTGAGTCGCGCCGCAAAAAGAGACGATCGACCGAGCCATCAGGACCACAGCAAGTTGAAGACAGCCAGTCAACATCACAGGATACGGCCTCGCCTGTGCCTACTGTACGACGGTCGTCCAGAAGAAATGCAGGACAAAAGGGTAGGGACCTACGAAACGAGGAAACTCAGGCGTCGCCCATCAAGAAATCCAAGCGGCTGTCTCAGCCCAAGGCGCTCACGGCAACCTCAAAATCGACCGACGTACGCGACGGCGGAGACACAGATGAGGAAGTGATGTCACAATTAGTGACAGAGTCCCATGCAGCCTCGCAAAGCCAGGAACCCGAACTCGGGACTCCTGATGCAGTCATTGAAGACTCCATGGAACTTGTGTCAATCGACAACGAACCGACGGGACAAGAGGTCAAGGAGGAAGCTGAAGAGGAGGAGCATGACGATGTTGCCGAACCTCAAGAAGAAATAGAGGAAGAGCCACCAGCAGCGGACAAGACAAGTTCGATCATGGATACTCTTCGTGGAGGATTACAGCAACTACAGGCGGTAGCACTCTCTCGCGAAGAGGTGTACCAATTAGAAGACATGTTGATGGATATGAAAAGGGAGCTCTTCGAAGCAGAACGACGAGGAAGACATTGATTATGGAATGACTTGAGGACGGGGAGTATTGTTTGTGGCGTGTAAGGGGCATTTTTTGGGAACTGCTTGTAATACCATACCTCTGTACAGATTTATCTGACCTGGCTGTCTGTCGCATAACGTCAATGATGAAGCGTTACAAGGATACCTACACATTTACACATTTCATAGAAGAATAATTAAAGAAATGACCATATAAGTACCGATACCTTGGGACCTGTCGACAGTTTACCACCAGTGAAAGAAGTGGATGTCAAATGCTTGATGCCTCGGCTGATGGAAGTGAGCGTTTGGCGCCGAAACCAGTAATCAAACCGTCTCACGAGTCAGAAGTACACGTCCAGCGTGCATGTATCCAACATGCAAATGATACGGGGAAGTAGATGGTAATGTGGAGGATCGTCAGAGGATGACAGTTGGTGAGATCCTCGGGCTGTCCTAAAGAGGCAATCCGAAGATGATGTTGGAGAACATAGCCGAGGATTAAGGTGTGTGTGCCACGGGGAAGAGGATCCATTGAGATCGATCGAGGTCGTGATTTTGTACCTGCTGTGCGATGTGATTTTCCAAAAGAATTTTAAGGTTTGGGTTGTGGTCGTAAATGTTCGTGATGATCAATTCTTCCACTTGCCTGAGACGTTGCTTCAATATTATCTTCTGTGACTTGTCTACACCACCAAGTACTTGCTGGATACGGTTACTCGGGGGACTCTTAAACGCCCAGCACGGCAAATGCTGGCCGTTTCGCTGCTGCCTGGCATGATCCGGTTCCGAAGCCAGGTTCAAGGGTTTTGCAAGATGCTGCCCTTCTTTTTTTTTCGAACAGAAACTGCCCCATAAAGCTCCATAATCCAAACATAACATCAAGGAAATTTGCCGACGCGATCCCTACAGTTCCCACGGTGTGGCACTAACACGGCAATGATGTGCAGGTCTGTTAGCTGGGCGACATGAGTGGCTGCGAGATTCTTGTTAACAATTTATTTCTTTCATCGAGTAGCAGTGTCTCTTGGAGAAAAGATTTTCTCGCATGAGGGGATCGTGGCACGATACAGGAATTTTTAAGGTAAACGCTTGGGTTGATGTTGTGGATGTGGATTTAAGCAATTACTTAAAGAGGAATAGTGTCGATTGGTGTAAGTCGGTGATAACCTCACTGCGATCCATGGTCAAAGAAAGAGAGCACACAAATGAATTTTGAAAAAGGAGGGCATTTTCACATTCCATTCTCAATTTCAGTTTAATCTCGACTCTAGACTTATATACAGCTTAGGCTCTATTTCAATAAAAAAGAAACTTAGCCAGACTGGTGTAATTGGTAACACGGCGGAGTATCACGCAAGGTGGTTAATCTTGTGCCCACATAAGAAGACGTCTTCCAGGTTTGAATCCTGGGTCTGGTGAATCCGGCTTCTAGAAAGCAAGCATTTTATTTTGGCTATTGAGTTGATATTAAGTTTTACTTCTTGAACTCAGCTTTAGTAAGGTTGAGGAATCCCAAGAAGGCAGGTAGAGCATGAAATTGTCCGACCAAGCAACCAATAAAGAAGATGGAACAACATATCACTGTAAGTAAGTAAACCGTCTATTGGCTTGAGCGATTCTCTGTGGTTTTTCGGTTTCATTCCGAAGAGCCCCTAATGGCTGTTGTATGTTAGGCACTTATCTTATGCCCGGCAGTTGCATCAACTGAGGGTGTCGTGCTGAGACGATGAATCTGACCAGTTCGGGAATTTCATGGCTGTGTCCCTGTTAAATCTAAGAAGCTGTCAGCCGTTAGCCCGTATAAGTAACCCGAAGAGCCTCTGTCTATGATACATTCATTGAACGCATCTCATCTCATCTAAGCAACCATCACGATGCTTTTGTCTTTATTCGGCCCGCCCATTCGAGCATGACGTCAACTTGTCACAATCTGGGGATTCTGGGGACACAGACAGAGACGGTTTGACGGTCAAAGAGGCCTTTTCCTCTACACGAACATCTATGATGATTGGGCAACTAACAACTACAGCGGGCTCTTGATGGAGTCAATAAGCTGCAAGCTGATTCTTGGCGTCAACGATACAGGGACTGGAGCGCGGTAATGGCACGTTTTTGACTGTAGAATCCGTTCTTGACGGTCGAGACGGATTTTCGAGTATCCAATTAAGGAAGAGTCTTAAAATCTCCCACTTTGTTTACGTCTTGGCTGAGTATGAGTACTTCCATACCTGCACTTATTTGACATCGGTAAATAGAGTGTTCTCGAACATCCAATCACGATACAACAATCCCTCACAGAACCAGGCGAAATTCGAGTTCAATGATCAAGATCAACACCATGAGCATTCCCTGGAGACGCAAAAAGAAGGCTACTGGGAATACAAGAGAAAAATACAACAATAATGAGACGGTTAGAAGACTACAAGACGCTTTAACACCTGGAATGCCCCAGTTTTCATTCTGAGGACCCTCAGTTGAAGAACGTGCTATGACGTCGCATTCCCCACGCTCCAGCCTCTCAGAGTTCCCCCATGTTTACTTCCCCAACTCACCCAAATTCTGCGGAGGCGAGAGGTAAAATTTGGGGGGCGTTCCCCACGAGTTTGTGCCTTCAGGATGACGGTTATAAGTGTCGATAATATCGGCTCCTTGAGTGCCAGATACACTCATTAGACAAAGCCGACCAAGTCAAACCATGCCTCCCTAGGCCAGTTCAAGTATTACTAGAACTGAACCACTACTTGCTCGCTCACAGAAACCCTGCAGGGGTCATAGCCCTGCTCTACTTGCTATGCATGGGTGTACACGACTGCGGATCTTTACTATATGCACAGTAACACATGGCCAAGGGTACCAGTACCTTTGGCCGATGGATCCATCACAGGCGGCCAAGCCCAAGACAGTGATGGATGGGTAGCCAAGGTCCATCTCAGCGCGTCTGGCCTGTGTGTGGATATCATCTGAGGCCGTGGATCCAGTACCAAGTGCTACTCAACATGACTCTGAATTCTGCAGGACGACATGCGAGACCCTTGAATTTGGAGGCACTTTATAAACCCAGTTAGTCCCCCACCTCACCGTTCCCACGTTCTCGATACCAACTTCCATCCTTGTATCCTTTGACCTAGAGTTTGGGTGGACTTTTCTCGCCCTCAAACCTATTCACCATGTTCAAGAAGTACTTCGGCCTTCGAGGCCAGGCCCTCAACTATGCCATCAGTACCATTGCTGGAACTGATTTCCTGCTCTTTGGTTACGGTAATAGACATCACTTACACATACAACTAAACTACTTGGAGTTGTATGTAAGTCAAAACATGGAAACAGAGACTGACAACTGTCATAGACCAAGGCGTCATGGGTGGTATTCTGACAATGGCACCGTTTATGGACCAATTCCCCGATATGCATAAGGAAGATCCTAATGTTTCTGCGGCTGTTCGAAAGGACCGCTCTAACTACCAAGGCATCGCTGTGTCTTCTTACAACTTGGGATGCTTTTTTGGTGCCATTATCACAATCTTTCTCGGGAACAAGCTCGGTCGCAGAAAGATGATCATGCTCGGTACCACTATCATGGTTATCGGAGCTGCTCTTCAGGCTTCCGCGTACTCTCTGGAACACTTCATCATTGGACGAATCATCACCGGTCTTGGTAACGGCGGCAATACTTCTACTGTTCCTATGTGGCAATCCGAAACTTGCTCTGCCCATAAGCGTGGTAAACTGGTCATGATTGAGGGTGCTCTCATCACGCTTGGTATCACCATCTCGTACTGGGTCGACTATGGCATGTACTTTGCGCAAGACACCTCTGCCTGCTGGCGCTTCCCAATGGCTTTCCAAATTGTTTTCTGTCTCATCATTATGGCCTTTGTTATGAACCTGCCCGAATCTCCCCGCTGGCTCGTACTTAAAGGGCGTGACGAGGATGCAAAGGAAGTTATCGCTGCCATCGCCAATCAGGACATTCAGAGCAAGTTCGTCGATAACGAATTCAAGGCGATTAAGGAGACTGCCACAGAGATGAGTAAGGGCTCATTCTCAGACTTGTTCTCTCGTAACCACAACAAGAACCTCCACCGTACTCTTATTGCCTACGTCAATCAGATGTTCCAGCAGGTAAGACACTGCAACACTATTCAACTGACAAGGCACTGACATTGGCATAGATTTCCGGTATCAACTTGATTACCTACTATGCTGCTACCATCTACGCCGGACTCGGTATGACAGGTCACATGCCTCTGCTCATGGCTGCTCTAAACGGCACTGAATATTTCTTGGCTTCGCTCTCTGCCATATGGCTGGTCGAGCGCGTGGGACGCCGAAAGCTCATGCTCTTTGGTGCGGCTGGCCAGTGTGCATCCATGGCTATCCTTGCTGGTGTCGGTTCCAGTGATGCAAAGGCGTGTCAGATTGTAGGAATTGTCTTTCTCTTCGTTTTCAACTCGTTCTTCGCCGTCGGCTGGCTTGGAATGACCTGGCTGTACCCTGCTGAGATCACACCTCTTCGAATCCGTGCCCCTGCCAACGCTTTGGCGACATCGAGTAACTGGATTTTCAATTGGCTGGTTGTCATGATTACCCCCCCAGCTTTCGAAAATATCGGATCCAACACATACATTATCTTTGCTGTCATCAACGCCATCATGGTTCCCTCAGTCTACTTCTTCTTCCCCGAGACGGCATACCGATCTCTGGAGGAAATGGACACTATCTTCCAGAAGGTTGGGCATGGTTTCAAGGGCGCGCTGGATGTTGTCAAGCAGGCCAAGATTGAACCTCGACGATACGACAACAATGGAAACCTCCTCATTGCCGTGGAAGAGGTTGACGAGAAGGCTCATGTCGAGCACCGCAGTGGTAGCTCTAGCGGCCACAGCGGCGAGGGTACCAATGCTGCTATGTTTACCTCTAACGATGAGGAGAACCAGCGCCGAGAGACCTGAGAGGCTATCGGTAGACTGCCGACATTATAACAGTGGCTGACATGGATGTGCTTCCTTCCCTTGTACCGAAGCAGGATATACCCCGAGTGATTGATAAATGAAATAGTCATTATGAAACATATAGCATATAGATACCCTATTCAGTAAAACTCTTGGGCAAATTTACCGATTTTGTGTAACTTTGACTGCTTCAACGGATTGTGTTGCATTGTGAAACTGTATTTCCGAGACTTGTATGTATATGATGATCACAATTAAGCAATAAGATTCTTCTGAAAAGGTTAAAATGTGTAGGCAGCTATGTAAATTATGCCTAGATTGACGGCATAATAGTCGCTTCCTTACCAACCAGATGCTATGTGACTGAAGTTGATGATGTATCACAAGCCAACATCTGAGACGTGTTTCAGCTCTGAGTGTGGCCGCAACAGCTCTAACTTTAGTAGTAGGTCCCCACTAAACAGCTTGCTACGCCATCTCTATTGGTCTTGTTGAGCTACCCCGCCATTGTCTACATGGATGTCAACCAACTCCTCTCAGACTTGAAGCATCCACGGCATGGATTGCACTGCATCTTACAGATACAACTTCGTCACAAGCAAGCTACAGGGATAAGATCCAGAATCATACCTTTATAAGACCCTGTTCAGCCTCGCATTTACTGCTGTTAAGTTAAATAGCTTTATTTGTCGTTATCTTCTTCTATCTTGTACCTCAACACCCCACCCACTCACTCGGACACTTTCAACCCCCACTTGAGCAGTCCATCCGCCACTACTTCACTCCTCCGAGCTCCATCTCTACCTTAACAACTCTTCTCGCTACTATCGCCTCTACAAATCCTTCACAATGGTCGACCGTCCCAATAAGCCTTCGATGCTCTCAAACTCGGCTGCTGCTCCTGAGCCCGCCGTCGACATCACCCACACTGACTCCCGTGTCAAGGCTGTGCTTCCTACTGGCGAGAGTGTAGAGGTTCTCCTTCACGGCGCCACTGTCATCAGCTGGAAGGATGCTTCAGGCGCTGAGAAGCTCTGGGTTAGCGAGTCTGCGGCTCTTGATGGCAGTGCTGCTGTTCGAGGAGGCATTCCCATTGTCTTCCCCGTATGAACCCTACAACACTCCCCATAGCTTGTCTAATTTGTATTTCTGCAGGTCTTTGGTACTGCCCCCGATCACGAACCCGTAGCCAAGCTTCCCCAGCACGGTTTTGCTCGTAACTCGCGATGGGAGTTCCTCGGAAAGTCCACCAGCGAGGGCTCCAGCTCCAGCGTCAAGCTCGATTTTGGTCTTTCCTCCGAGAGC
Organism: Fusarium concolor; assembly: GCA_013184415.1. Taxonomy (NCBI): domain Eukaryota; kingdom Fungi; phylum Ascomycota; class Sordariomycetes; order Hypocreales; family Nectriaceae; genus Fusarium; species Fusarium concolor. Next base: position 226,175 of record JABCJY010000144.1, read on the forward strand.
ATCAGCGACGATTTCAAGGCTCTCTGGCCCTATAAGTTTGCTCTTATCTACAGTGTCTCGCTCGACCGTGAGAGCCTCAACACTACGATTGTTGTTACCAACGATGGCGATGTTGCTTTCGACTTCCAGACTCTTCTTCACACTTACTTCAAGATTAGCGTATGTTATAAGTGTGTAATGAGAGGATAATGAAACTAACATTTCTCAGGACATCTCCTCTACAGAAGTCACCGGCCTCGAGGACTCCGTCTACATCGACAAGCTCACCAAATCAGAGGCAACTCAGTCCGGTGCCGTCACCTTCTCCGCCGAGACCGACGCCGTTTACACACCTGCTAACGGCCCCTCCCACCCGGTCATCATCTCCGAGTCCGGCAGCCCCCGCTTCCGCATTGTCCGCGACAACCTCGAGCAAGTTGTCGTCTGGAATCCCTGGGTCGAAAAGTCTGCGGGCATCAAGGACTTTACGCCCAAGGACGGCTGGAAGAACATGCTCTGTGTTGAGCCCGGCTCTGTCAAGGGCTGGCAGAAGCTGGAGAAGGGCGACGCTTTCGAGGCGGCGCAGACTATCACTCTGGTTTGACAGAATGGTAGCGAGAGCGGTGGAGCGATAAGATTCAAGATATGACAGTTTACGTAACGGCAGCACAATAATTTGAGATGGACATGATTTTGAAATAACATCTGTTTTGAAAGATAAGCCCGTATGCTTAGAATTTAGAGATGAAAAAATGCACCGAATAACAAGATCGGCGTGTTCAATGAGCTGCTCATATTTTGATGCTAGGAGCCACAATATCTGTTGCTGTCTACTATCTCCATAAGTTTGTTCCAACCAATATACATACCCTTTTCATTCGTATCAAACTTTTGCATTCTCAAAACCCGTATTCCAATCATGCCTTGTACTGTCTAGAGAAGTGGTCAGCAACCAAGAAGGCCAATTCAAGGGCCTGCTTCTCATTGAGTCTTGGGTCACAGAAACTGGTATAGTTTGTTGACAAATCATCCTCGTCCAGTCCCTCACTGCCACCCAAGCACTCCGTGACAGCATCACCAGTAAGCTCAAGATGCATCCCGCCAAGGTTGCTACCCTCCTCCTTGTGAATGCGCAATGTCTCCTCGAGTTCACTGTAGATGTCACCGAAACGACGTGTCTTAATACCCGTGGGCGTGGACAGGGTGTTACCATGCATGGGATCGCACTGCCAGACGACGGTGCGGCGGTACTCAGAGTCCTCAACGGCACGGATATGTGTGGGCAGAAGATCGCGCACCTGGGCAGCGCCGTAACGAGTAATGAGAGTGATTTTACCAGGCTCTCGAGAGGGATTCAATGTGCGCAGGAGAGAAAGGAGGTCTGACGCTGGTGTTGTAGGACCGACCTTGATACCAATAGGGTTGGCAATGCCACGGAAGAACTCAACGTGAGCATGATCGATCTGACGTGTACGGTCGCCAATCCAGATGAAGTGCGCAGAAGTGTCGTAGTACTCCTTTCTCTCACTATCATCAGCCGGAGGCGTGGGGCTTGAGGTCCGGGCGGTAGGCTTCTCAAGAAGACGGGTCAAAGACTGCTCATAATCGAGGAGAAGGCCCTCGTGACTAGTGAAGAGTTCAACGGAATCAAGCTCTCCAGGTCGAGCGTTAATGACCTGCAGGAAGCGCAGAGTCTGCTGAATACTCGAGGCAATGGCCGAGTACTTCTCCTTGAGCTCCGGGTCCCGCACATGTCCGAGACCCCAGTCAAGCGGCCGGTGGAGATCGGCAATGCCCGAGGCGAGAGCGGCACGGATGTAGTTGAGGGTTGCAGCAGAGTGGTGATAGGCCTTGACAAGTCGGTTGGGGTCAATTTCTCGATCTTCAAGACGGAAGCCATTGATGATATCGCCCTTGAAGCTGGGGACTTCTTTTCCATCGACCATCTCAGTAGGACTCGATCGCGGCTTCGCGTACTGTCCCGCCATACGACCAATGCGCACAACTCGCTTGTTGGTACCCCAGATGAGAACGACGCTCATTTGCAGTAGCAACTTAATCTTGCTCTCGATTGGGCCTTGACGACAGTAATCGAAAAGTTCGGCACAGTCTCCGCCCTGGAGAAGAAAGGCATTGCCTTGTGCCACATCGCGGAGATGAGCCTTGAGGGCGATGATTTCATTGGGATGCACCAAAGGAGGAAGCTCGCTGAGTTCCTCGACTGCTTTTGCAAGAGGCTCTGGGTCGGGGTAGTTAGGTGATTGCTTGATGGGTTTTGAGCGCCAGGAGGAGGGTTCCCAGGCGGAAGAGGAAGATGAAGCCATATTGAAGATGGTTTGTGTGTAAGAGGTGGGATGAGTGAGAGATTCAAAATTGGCGGAGTCAACCGCTCAAACGTAATTGAACCGAGTGCCTGACTCAATTGATTTGAGTATTGTATAATATTTTGATTCTGTTAGGATTGGTGGAGGAGTTGAAGTTGTTACATGCAGAAGAGAGTGAGTCACTAGAACAAAGACAGATGGTCAATACACATGCAGTCACAGTCACACACCCTGGACTGAGCTCCGAAAAATGAAGTGAAGCTTGTCAAGTCAATTAACAAAAAAATGTGGCGTAGCCGATGGTAGCCACTACATTTCCGCACGACAGTGGCGTATGTGGCGTAGCAGCATTGAATTCCGAATAACCCTCAATAGCTAAGACAAAGAATTATCAGTTTGGTCTACATCGAGAAGAGATTGATGGAAAGACTAGATACTCCAGATAGAACGAAGAGAAGGATAATCAACTACTGCTCTTTAGGGTTGTATTGAGTCAATCGACTGGACATTGGTCTACCTAGCAGTCTGGTTCCTCAAAGACTCAAGATGTAATCAGCACGAAGAGTTTGCTTGATCCTGGGGCGAAATTAGGGTTAGTGGGTTCAAGCTTAAGAATTCATGATAGTTTCATACCTGAAAATCTCATTTTCATGTTTCTCAAACCTTATACTTGACTCTGATGAGGTCCCCACAGCCCCTCCAAACTCGACCCCACCACAGCTTCACCTCCACCTTAACTTCTACCTTCAAACATCACCACAACCACAATCATGACCGACGAAACTCCCTCTCAGACCGCCAAGTCCGCCGAGGACCGAAAGGCCGCTTCCGCCCTCGAGAACCTCGACGCCGCCGACTCACCCTCCACTCCCCAAAACGTTGACGCCGACGCCGCCAACAAAGCTATCAAGAGCCTCGGCGCAAACAAGACCTCTACCGCTGCTGCATCCCACAAGAACGTCAAGGTTGACGCTGCTGATGTGGCCCTTCTGGTCGATGAGCTCGACCTGACAAAGCCCAAGGCGACTGAGCTTCTCAAGAGCAACGAGGGCGATGCTGTCAAGGCTATGAGGGCGTTTGTTAAGGCATGAGACACCCTGCCAATTTTTAAACGACGTTGAGGTCTCGCTCGATCCTCCGGATGACGGTGTGATTAACTTGGGGCAATAATTGAATGAAAGCGCCGAGGTATGCTACACAAGACACAGCAGATCACACAAGTATCTCATACTTGAATAGTCACTTGGTCATGAGCCAAAAATAATGATACAACAATCGCCATGATGCAATTATCAATAAGTCAACACAAAAATATGTGTACCGTAATCAGTCGATCTACCAAACGCCAAGTCATAGGTCCTGTCTGTCCCGTGGTATCCCATCCCATGACAAAACGAGTGATTATGTGCCATGCCGTGTGTTGGCAAATCTAAAAGGAACCATAAACTCCGGACCAAAACCTTTCCATGCACAATTATTCCACCTCCACCCTATTTCCACCCCAACTCTCTTCTACTCTACTCTACTGCCAGGTCCTGGCTAGAGGGCTACCGATCTTGGGAGCAAACTGCAGACTTTTGCGTCGCGCGGCCATGAGGCGGATGAGGACGTGATCATCCTTGGTCTCACTGATGATCCCAGCACCCATCTCACGGAAAGGGTTGGCTTTGGGAGGACATGTGCGCATCAGGAGAGCATCCTTGGTGGGAGAGTCGTCCATATCATCCTCATCGCCATCGACTGAAGGCGTCTCAGGAGCGAGGTTGGCAGCATACCGCGCAATAGCGTCAGGGGCGGGAGTCTTAGGAACCGGGGTCAGGATCGCTTCGGACCACTCAAGATCCTCCATCTCCTCGTCTTCATCTCCTTGATCCGAAGGTGTGTACATCCACTGTGTGCTTTCGCGTCGTCTAAGGGGTGTAGTAGGCGCTGTGCGTGAATCTCCCTTGCTAGGGTTGGTGACAAGCGTGCCGTTCATGTTGGCCAGGGCCTTTGGTTCCATACTCTTGCGACGACGAGCTCCGCCGCGCGGGACATTGCTAGTGTCGATCTTGTAGGGACCTTCCTCAACCCAGTCATTCTCACGCTCACAACTACATCTGATTAGTCTTGCTTCAAAGAACTGGGAGAAATTCAACTTACTCAAGCACCCAACTGACTCCGACACACTGAACAATTCCATTGCTCTCACGGACCTTCTCCAGTGTGCGCTTGCTGCCGTCCTTGAAGACAACGTGTGTGATTCCAACCTTACTGGAAGTCACCTCGCTGCCAGAACCACTGGGGTTCCAGCTCCATGACTTCATGCACTTGGCACCCATTTGAGTGAGCAACTCAACAAAGATGCTGCTAGCATCAGCCCCTTCGCTGGTGTACACATCAACGAAGACGACGGCACCGCGAAGCAAAGCAGGGTCGACATCGCGTCGAGGAGTTCGTGCCGGGGTACCCAGTGATGACCAGAGATCTGACTTTGAAGGTGTGACTGGGGCAGGTGTTGAAGGGGCAGAGGGCACCTCGTCAATCGTCGCCGGCATACTCTTCCTCCCCTTGGCTGGAGAGTAAGAGATGACAGTGGCACTCCTCGTTGGGCCTGAAGGGCGCTTGGGGGCGACCCGCGATGCGCTGAAGCTGCGCTTCTTCAAGGGAGAGGGCGAAGAGTCGTCTGCAGGCTTCAGAGGAACCTTTGTGGTGGTGTTGAACGTCTTCATGACTGGTCGGACAGGAGTGATGGGAGCCATGGCAGTAGGAACTTCGTTCTCATCGCCGTACTCTTGGCTCGCCTCGGAGAGTGTATCATCGAAAGCCTCAGTGTTGACAACGTCTTCGAGAATCTCGGGTTCCAAAAGGGACATCTCATTGGCCTCATTAGCCAAGGCAACGTCCTCCTCGGTGACCTCCATGTCATCGAAGTTGGGCTTTACGATTCCGGCAGTTTTGTCTGTCTGAAGCTCTTCCATGCCAGCTCGCACAGTCATCTCGTCTTCAAAGAAATGAGTTGAAGCTGGTGAGGACACAGAACGAGGAGTGGCTGACTTGGAGCTCTTCTCTCCAGAGCTGAGAGGAGCCATCTTGACAGGGGAGCTGGCCTTCCAAGAACCAAGGCGATCAGCCAGTGCACTGAATCCACCCATCGAAGCCCGCGAAGTTCTGGGTGTCTTGCGGACAATCAGTGTTGGAGTAGCAGGTGCCGCGCTGGTGGGGGCCGCATTCTCGTCTTCCGAATCCGAGTCCATATCTTGAGAGGGCTCCAGGTCCTTTTCCCTGAGCTGGAACATAGGGTTTTGTTCCTGCACTGGGGACTGAGTTGGAGTTGGGCTCTTGGGCTCGGCCTCCTGAGGAGCGGCAACTGTTTCGACATTATCCTCGTCAACAAACATGCTATCCTCTTCATCGGTAAGCTCGTTCGTTTCTGGGATTGGTTCGGCTTCATTAACAAACTCTTCCTGAACACCGGCGGCCGACTCTGCTTCAGCTTGAGGCTCCTCGACAGGCGCGTCGACGGGTGTGTCGACGGGCGCATTAGCGGAAGCGGGCTCTTCCTCAGTCTCATCCACAACCCCCATTTCCTTCTTCAAAGCAGGATCGGCATGACGAGGGAGGACTGCAGACAGACGACCAGGGAACTGCAAGTTCTCTATAGGTTCGTTGAAGACATCATCCTCGACAGTATCAAAGTCCAGCTCGTCTTGCTCCTCCGACATGAGCTTATCGGAAGGTCGGGTGGAGGGGGCACGGGTGGGAGTATCCATAACAAGGGGCTTCATGACTGGTGGTTCACCAAGGTCTGCAATATCTCTAGGTCGAGGCTCTGTAACTGGCTTCAATCCAGGCATAGCTCGCTTAGCAGGTGAAAGAAGAAGCGAAGCCTTCATTACAGATTGAGTCTGTTGGGGCTTGAGTGATGTTCCAAAGTTTAGGCCCTTGATGGGTGATTGAGGCCGCTTAGCCGCAGACATAAGAAGGGAGTTCTTGAAGGAAGTGCTCTCCCCAGGCTGGATGGTGCTGTCCTGAGTCTTCTTCATTGTAGAGCCAGGCAGAGGAACAGGGCCAATTCGGCGAGCTGGTGACCTCATCGTATCCTTTTGTTGCGAAGGCATCCTCTTAGCAGGAGACAAGACAACCCCACCGAGATCTGGTGGATTTGTGATGCTATCGGAAGTATTTGTTGACTCGGTAGGTTGTTCGGTAGGTTCAGGTTGGGCTTTCGCAGCGCTGGTTGGAGGCTTTATGGGGTTCTTCTTCATAGGTTTGACAGGCGGCATGTCGCCAGCAAGTTCGTCCTCAGAGTCATCGTCCCTCGACACGGGTATCTGGGTAATCTTCTTAGGACTTAAAGGCTTATTGTCTGTCGACTCGGCGAATCTTACCGCCGCTCTGGTTGTTCGAGGCCCAGCTGCTCCTCCACGTTTGGCTGGTCGGCCTCTGATTCCAGGTCGAGCAGGCTCCTTTGCCTCGACAGGAGGCTCAATGTTCTCCTTATCAGGTTCTTGGAACTTGACAGCCTTCCTGGCAGAAGGCTTAGCAGCTGTTGTTGATTTTGTTGTTGTTGTAGAAGCGGTTGTGCGAGTGCGTGTGGTGGTCTTCTTTGCCGGCGCAGGTGCTGGTGCTGGAGCAGGCTCATCTGTAGCAACGGCTTTTCGAGGCCGTCCCCGGGTAGCTCTGACAGGGGCAGCAGTGTCCTTGAGGGGTTCCGTAGCCGCCTTCTTGACTGCACGACCGCGTGTAGGCTTCGCTGGTGCTTCAGGCTCAGCTTCGGGTTCTTGATCCTCGGCCTTCCGTGGCCGACCACGCGTTCTTCTCACAGCAACTTCGCGTTGCTCTTCCTCCTCTTCTTCATTCTCGTCCGCTCTTGTCTTTCTCTTGGCGGCTGTGCTCTTTGTACTTGCTGTCGCGGTACTCTTCGCCCGTGCAGCAGCTGTGACGATCTTTGTGGTTTTGACGGCGGGCTCGCTAGCCTTTGCGGCAGCTCTGGCCCGGGTCATTCTCTTTGGTGGTGACTCCATGGTAATGACTTTTTGCTGTGTTGTTGGTGTGTATGTTAGTATGTAAAAGAAGAAAGCGATTATGCAGGAAGCATCATGGACGATGATTTTGTTTATTCCAGGTCCCTGATCGGGTCGAGGGTCTTCACTTAAGCGGCCGTGTTTGGCGCTGTTGCTGGGCAACGGCCACTAAATCAACAAGGGTCAAGGATGCAGATCGTAGCTGCCAACCGTGAATATTTGCCCCGCAACCGGGGCCTTGTACATACGCGTGCAGACAAGTCCGTAGTGCACTTCTGGATAACAATATACACGAAACATTCATGTTTAACAGCATGGGATTGTCCTTTGAGCAAAACGAGATCCCTAGAATTGGACCAGGACCAATTATCCCTTCGTAAAGGGCTTGCTAACACATGTGAGGCCAACCGTGCGAACATTACATCAGAACGGGTTTGTTACATATCAAGTCTTTTAACTATTATATAAATCACTTCTAAAAACCTTTTATATATGGATTGAGGCTGCTTTTGATCAGGCAGCAGATATGTGCCCTGTTGATGTATAAATTGTCAACCGTGAGGGTTTGCCCCACAACGGGACTCAGCCCTTGTCCATACGTGTGCACATAAGTCTGTAGCGTGCTTCTAGATAACAACATGGAAGAATTGTTGATATCTAACACGATGAAGTGTCTTAGATTGGCGCATTTCTTTTCCAAGGATGAATTATTTTAATTATGCATACAGCACATCCAAAAGGCCTATCATTCGGCCGCAGGCATTTCTCACTAATAATATGGGGAGCTAATTATCTATCAACTCCACCATCTTCACAAAAATGTGGCATCGTGAGGCGAGCAAAAAAATGAACATACAACACCGGGAATTCGCTGGTCACCACCGACCCAACTACTAATCCGGCGCTTCGAAGCTTGACTATGGGAGAGCAGACGGGATCCCGTATTCTCTTCGAGCTTTGGTCGTATGTGCTAGATGTCATGTCTAGGCAACTTATAACCGCAAGGAGAAAATCAATGGCAGCCAGACGTTCTGCCATCGCAATTGAGTACGTAAGATCTTTCCGAAAGAAAGATACAGCATACTCAAATATCAGAACTTAATCAATTTAACATATATTCACAACTTGATCATTCGTACTGTAAGGAAGCCTCATACTTCGGCTAGCCACATTGCTCTTCTGATAGACTCCTTGGCAACCCTATACGTTCTTGTAGCAAAGAGCAATGTAGGTTCGCAAACTCCACCGAGAACCCGGAGTCAGCTACAAAGTTCTCAATATGTCTTTGGGGCAGTCATAATATCTCAGTCTTCACGACGGGCTTGTAGCCCCGACTGCCATTATCATGTCTGGATATCTGAATTTCTTGTAGAAATGAATTCGGCGTCAAGACTCTACATGGCGAAGGACGGGGACCGCACTTATAATCCGCACTCGAGGCAGGAATTAAAAAAAACTGAAAGTGATCTAGATACATGTTATGTTCCCAGTGGCTAATGTGGAGGGAATACAGAACCAATTCTTAATGTTAGCTAAGGAATACCTAAACTTAGATCACGATACCTACGGTAATTTAGGTAAGCTTTGAGTAGGTAGGTACCTAGTTCGTAGAGCAAGTACCTATATTCAGCCTGCTGCTGTCCGTCTAAGTATCACCAGCGTCAGGCATCGAATATTTCGAGGCTCCAAGTTCTGGGCCCCGCGCTCCTGCCTTCCATCCTGAATCTCCTGCTGTTGCCCGAATCTTCCATGAGCGGTTGAAACACTCCGCTCCCATCCCTTTTTTGACCAGTTATCATTGCATGTTCCTTCCTCTTCGAAAAGGAACGAGACTCAAATAAATACCAACTTCACCCTCCCGGCCTGTTCTTGTTTTCTTCTCCTTCAACCCGATCCGCATTCTTGAAAAACTGCGTTTACCAACAATGACCCTGAAAGATAATCTTTCTACAATCGTACTTACGCTGCTGATGCAATTCTTGCTGGCACTGTTCGCCTGGGGGATTCGCGAAAAGTGTCGTCTGACGGACTTCACCAGTGAGTATTTCTCCGTTGTTGTTTCTCTGTCTCTCTTCCCTTATCACGCTTCACTATCCTTCTGGCATCGCTGACATTATCTGATAGCTCGCCGCGACTCCGCCTACTAGTGGTCTATCGTGGTCGCCGTTCCTATAACAGTGCTAGGCGCCTTTCTTGCCGTTGAGATAGAGATGGCGTATCGAAAGAGATCGTCCGACCAGCACGAGTAATCATGACGGAGGCGTTCCTCGAGGGCTGTAGTGGCATGAGGGGCAGGCTGGGTGGCGGTTCGGCCTGCTGTTGCCAATCGTCCCAAATAGTCTGTTGCAACGGGTTCGGGCTTGTTGGGTGTACTGTCAACGATGAGTCGGGCGACTGTCGGCGATGTACCAATCGCTCCACAGTTCTTGGGCTGGAGGGCAGAGAGAGACAAGGGACTGTAACGGTCTCCTCTCCATAACTGTTGTTCTTTATTGTTCGACATCTGGGGGGTTTATTCAACATCTAGGGGTTTGTTCGCATTCGGGGGCTTCATTGACATCTAGGGGATCTGTTCACGCTCGAGGGCTTGGTTGACATCTGGGGGATTTGTTCGCACTCGGGGGCTTGTTACAGATTAACGATCTGCGAACGCTGTCTTTTCTCACTGTGTTCATGGCCTAGCAGCGGTGGCATGGAGAGGAAATTTCTCATGATGATGATGATGTGAAGGTTGATAGCTTTCCGCCCTGACGTATCAGAAGCACCTTGAACGGGTAATAAATAACGACAGTCACAAGCCATTCATTCATTATATTCATGATTGCAATAGTGCCGTTTGTCGTACTTTATTCTGTCCAGATTATTTTGCTGATGGAATCTGAACTAAGCCACTATTCCGACTCATGAATGCCGTTAACCCACCCCAGATCACACCCAGCGATGAATGAAATTAGTTCGCTGGGTAGATAGACAGATTCCATCATTCCCCTTGTATTTCCCAAGACCCCCAGTTGTGGTTACGGTTGAGGAAACGGTCGTAACATGCTATGGCCCAGAAGCCACCGATTGGTACACAGTTTGCCTCTAATAATGCCTGCGCGTACCTCCACTCAAAGCTTCCGTATAGCCACCCAATAAGTATGGCAACTGCTGATATGGTACCATTGAAACATAATAGAATCAACAGTACGACTCTCTCAGCCTCCCATTCCTGGAGTGGAGGCGGGCCGGAAGAAAAAAAGCCGAATCGATCGGGGACATGGAAAATCTCTGACTGAATGTAATGCCCTCGGGTGTGCATGGTAAGCTTCCAAGGGCTGATGACGTGGTGGGAGGCTTTAGGGTCAATCATGTCGGCAACTTTTGCCAGCTATCAGACCTCTTATGATGTGTATGGTAGGTTTCTAGAGAAGTGGTTATTTCTATTGCACATGACAGAAATGATATGAAGCTTACCATAGAAAACAGTCCGTCAGCCTGTTTAGTTATAAGAATATCCCACAAGACACTACAATTCTCGATTGTGGGATGGGGTGCTTGGTGCCTTTTATGTTTTTGTTGAAACAAAGTTCAAGCGAGGCACATGAGTCTTCTATTAGAATTGGAGAGAATCGACATGGTTATATGTGTACTTGAACTATACTCAGTGCTGGAGTTAGAAAAAGAAACGTAGCTTTATTTGTGTACAAGTTGTCGCAAGCGAGGCTGTGAAGATGGCGCTTGGTTGGGTGATAACTTTGTCGTGAGATGCCAAAATGACGGCTCTGGTAGGTTTAAGGCCCGAAGTCTACTCCAACCACATAACTAGCGAATAGATAGAGGTCTCCAATACCAGAGGCCACTATCTCTGAAAAGGCTGCACCTGACCAGAAGACGAGAACTTGAGGGGATCCCGTATTTTCCGAGCTTTGATCGTATGTGCTTGAAGTGAAACCAGGAGGGACTTTGAAGGAGGACGTTTTGGAGATGTCGATTAATAAGGTCTGGCCTCTCCATACAGATGCGTGAAATCGTAGGAATTAAATCCAATGCAACGAGATGTAGAGCTCTGAAATATTCCATAAGAAGTGATAGCCTAAAGTTATGTAGAAGAATGTTCAATTAAAATATTGGTATCAAATCCATTTCAGCGTCCTGTGTTTAGGTTGACATTTGATCTGTTCCCCTACACACCAAGATGGAAGTTCATCTTAATGAGGCACTGCCAAGATTGAAGACTCCAGAAACCAAAACCAACCAAGTCGTCACCCCATTGTCGGGGTATCCCAATTCGCCTCAACACCAGGCTGTATTGCCCCTCTAAATGATAAACACCAAAGAACGCAGTATGAAAGGCCGAACACTGATGGCGCACAGATTTGCTACGCACACGTAGGCGATATTTCGATGAGGTACCTCGTAAAAGGAGATTATTTTGCTTCGCTTTAACCGTATCGCATAGGCTGTTGTCCTTGAGGCGCACCCTGAGGAGGTCCCCATTGTTGTTGAGGAGGCCCTCCACCGTTTGCCATGGCCTTGACATCGGGACGATTCACGAGAGGTTGGTGAAAGTTGCAGATACGGCATGCGACATCCGTGTAGCCGGAGATGGACAAAGGAATAATTGGCTGTAGACGTCGTTAGGTGGCATTGACAAATGATCAGGACAGAGGGGTCATACAATCCAGCAAAACGTGAACCACGGATTGCTCTTCTGGACATGAGCTGCCATGTTACCACAGTGGTGACACTGGCATATCATGCCCTCGTAGCCAGGGACTTCCTTTCGGAAGGTGTGCTCGCCGCACACGAAGAAGAAGAACATTGTTGATGTTTAGGAAGTGTCGCGGGCAGGAGGCGGCGTATACGTTGTATGAATTCGCAGGCGATGGTTCGTTGAATCGCAGTGAAGTGCGATGTGATATGTTGAAGAGAAAGTCAATTACGGCCGATCCAGGAGCTGGGAGTTGAGGTGAAGTGGCGCGTCGCTTTATTCGTAGTTTAGGCGGCGCAGTTCTTGGCAAGGTTTAAGTTAGAGGAACAGGTCATGTGTCAATGCACAAGGTGGGTGAATAGCCTGGATAGTTCTATGAGTATTGGTAAAGGATGTAAGTTACTGCCAAAAGTGCCAATATCATCTGTCTAAAGAGCGTATAACGAAGAATCTCGTGTATAGCAAATAAATACCTAGGTTAGTAGGCAGTTGTAAGACTTGATACAGGCACAAGAACAAGGTGATGACGAACGGCAGGGGCTGATTCTTAGTGGAAACGCTCACTGTGCACGGACCACAGCTTTTTACGAGAGGCATGCTGATTCAACTTGCCTCCACCACTTTGTATCCATCATTCCTTGAACTGTCTATCAACCTTTGAACTATCCACCAACACTCTACTCACCATATATTACAATCTCAACATAGCCTGGCCGCTTTCTACGACCAAGACGCGCTGATTTGACTAGGTGGACCACAAAATAATAGGTACAGCGATAAGATCTGTCAAGGAATGCCTAAAGCTAAGTGAATTTAGGTAAGATTTATGTAGTTCTTATTATAATCTGCTTGGACGAGGTGTAAAATGCGCCGGTTATGTCCTGACCCACCTGTTGACTTGCCCGATATGTTGTTCTGCGTCATGAGGAAGGTAAACTTTGAGACGGAGAAACAAAGCCAGCTTCAACTGCGCGAGCTTTCTAAGTAAGAGGAGGGCCGTACACTGGGCAACATGACAAAGAACACAGGTTCCCCCCCACAACATAACCTTATTCCAAGGACTTGCACAGTAACCAATTGAACCTTGATAAGGCTCCTTTATAAGATAAGATCTAGGTAGAGTCCAGGTAGGTATAAATAACTTCGTTCTTCTCACAAGAAAATGCATCACGTCAACACAAGCCTTGCACACTATTGCATTCAATCTGATCTCAAGGGCCGTGCCTACCTAGATCCTAATTAAACTGGTCTTGAAGTATCTCTTTCGAAGCCGTAAAAGTTTGTGGGTCCTAAAGAATCATAAGAACTACCTAAATCTTTAGGTATTCCTTAACAGATATTAGCCCCACCTTACGCCGCCAAAAGAGATCAAGACTCGGCGCAAACCCTTCGAATCGCATGTCGAATCGCAAAATTTGCATCGCATCATTCGCCATGCTGTACGATCTCAATATAGCTTGGTCGCCCTCTACGACCCAAGACCAGCTACTTCAGACTCTCACTCTCTCATCGACTCTCGGATATTCTACAGTCGCGCTCAACCACACGCTCACGCTGCCGCTTCCTTCCAACCTCACGGCGCCCTTCCCAACAATAGAGTCAACCTCCAAGCTACCAAATATCCTCCACCGCGCAACTCTTCCTCTCTCCGACCCTTCGGCAAACAACTACCGCATTCCGTTTCTCACCTCGACATATGACATCATCGCGGCTCGCCCGCTGACTGATAAAGCCTTTCAGAATGCGTGCCTCACGCTCGATGTCCCTATAATATCCATGGACTTTACGCAGCACTTGCCCTTTCACTTTAAGCCGAAACCATGTATGGCTGCTGTTTCGCGCGGCATTCGCTTTGAGGTCTGCTACAGCCAAGCACTAGACGCCGATGCCCGAGGACGCGCCAACTTCATCTCAAACGTTATGGGTCTCATCCGAGCGACGCGCGGCAGAGGCATCATGATCAGTAGCGAAGCCAAGGACGCACTGTCCCTAAGGGCACCTGCTGACGTGGTCAACCTACTCAGTGTATGGGGATTGGGCAACGAAAAGGGCATGGAAGGTCTTGGAGATATACCGCGCTCTGTTGTGGTCAACGAAGGTATCAAGAGGAATGGCTTCAGGGGGGTTATCAATGTCGTTGAAGTCCCCGAGAAGGATAACGAGGGCGGCAATCAGCCAAAGAAGGGCAAGGGACAGAATCAGAACCAAAAGCGCAAGAATGGCGAGGGGGACGATTCTCAGCAAATCAGCAAGCGGCAAGCCAAGAAGATGAGATTGGCTTCAAGAAGCGCAGGAACTGAGAAGAAATAAGAAAATTTTTAGATTGGCGTTTTGGAACGGCATCATGATACCCATAGATAGATGGCATGCTCTGGAGACTTGCTCACATTATTATAATGACTAGCTACAACATTACGAGCACGAATGCCCTTCGAAAGAAACCCCCAAGTCCACCTCAAAAATTGCCACCTACACCATCTTTTTTTTAACGCATTATCCGTATATAGGGACTTATGGAGTGCCTGTGGCGCGAGCCTTGAGAGGACCTCCTCCTCCACCCAGGTTACCCAAGTTGAGCGCGCTGCTGAGTTTTGACGGGTCGGAGAGATCAATGGGGACTCGTGTCTGGGCAGCTCCTCCAGCGTTGGCAGTTGTTGTGGGCTTGGTTCCGTCGAGAGCAGGCTGTGCAAGTCTTCCTGTGGTATCGGGTCCCATGTTGCCGAGTTCCATTGAAGGAGACAGCGTTTCTTTTCCTTGCGTGGAAGAAGGTTCCGCAAGGGGCTCTTCAATGGAACTGATGGGCTCTTGAGGAGTGGTGGATTCCGTGGTCGCGGGCTGTGCGATGGAAGTAGTAAGCTCCTCGGGAGTGACGGATGAGGAAGTTACAGCTGAAGAAGTCACGGCCGAAGTCACGGGTATCTCGATAGAACTAGCGGGCTCTTGAGGAGCAACAGCCTCCGTAGTGGCGGGCTTCGCGGTAGAATTGACAGGCTCTGAGGGGACGACGGGAGCGACGGGCTGTGTCGTGACGGGGTTTTCGATCGGAGCAGCAGGCTGTTCGGGGGTGACAGCTGTAGTAGCGGGGTTGGCAGGATTCTCGATAACACTGCTAGCTGGGTTCTGAGGAACCGGGGGAACGACAGTTGGCGATACAGCTGGCCCATCCACAGCAAAAGGATCGTGTGAGAGTGTCGTCCTGGGCAGTTGGCTCTCGGGAATAGGAATGGTACTGACACCGACACCTGGGTTAAACTGTCGTCCAAGAGCACCGTCAGGCTGGCCGGGGACTGGGGCCTTGATTGAGTCAGCACTTGATATTCAATCAGTTACAAAGGCGACTTACTGGTGCCTGTGCCTGTCCAGGAATGGTAACTGTGAGAGGGCGGACTTCAGTAACAGTAACAAGCACCTGTTAGAAGTTAGAAAAGGTTAAAGAGGAGAAGAGAGGGGGCTTACAGGTGAAGTGACAGTCTGAACGATAGGCTGGGAGTTAATTAGCAAAGCCATACTACTGTGCGTTAGCGAGTGTACTTACAGGAGGCGCCGCAGCCACCTGAGTGACATATACCGTCTGAACTTGATTGACAACTTCAGTTCTGGTTTCGGTAACAGTTACGGCTGGTGCATTCATAGTGACTGTCACAGCACTAGGTCCAGCAGCAACTCCCTCGGCTTGGATAGTCTGAGTAACAGTCTCCGTTGCTTTCTCGGTTCCTTGTTGAGTAACTGTTTCGGTTATATAAGACAACCTCAGTCTAGATATATGTCAGCGTTGAAGACATGAACGAGCGTTTACGGGTTTTGTAAACCTACCCTTCGAATTTGAGTGCATGAGCAACCCCTTCAACCTCTGCTTGCCTCTTTTTCATTATCCCATGTCTTCCCGCGGCCTTTTCAAATCAAGATTAGTCTTTTAATGGTGTTGGCGTAAGTTTGATCTCCTCACCTGCGCAACATGGGCGGCGGCAAGCCAAAGCAGCAGCTTCATGATAAGCCAAGATCCCTAATAGATGTCTGGTTCGATATGTAATTTGGTATAGAGGTCGGTTCAACAGTCCAGCTGTTTATATATGTACAGTTCAGTTGCGGTGAATGAGCGACAGTTACAACAATCCGACAATGGCGATTAATCTCGGTGAATATGTCGAGTAGGTATTAAGAGTCGTTCAGTCAGGGACAATAAAAGAATGGTTGCCCGAGGCAGAACAAGAAGCGAAGCCGTGACGATAGTACGCCGAGTCCAAAGCCCGGGTAGTACAAGCCAATCAATGAAAGAGCGAACGATTGACAAGTCACGATGGAGAGAAAACAACAATAAACACACAACACATTAGAATCAAAGTCAGAAGCGAAGGGAGGGGAGAGGGGAGAGAAATGGGATGATTCTATGTCTCTCCACGGTTTAGACCTGGCTCGCCGCCGCACACACCGTCGCAGACGAAGCAGGGGCTTGGTGCATGATGATTGTGGAATCTGAGGCTCAAACGGCGACTGTGACGCTTGAGGTTAGGACAAACTAGGGTTGGAGTTTGGGGATGAGCTAGGTTCAGGGGTAAGAAGACGCTATTGCGACAAGGACTTGTACAGAATCAACTCAATCAAGATTGTTATTTGGCTACGAGCAGTAATCCAGGTCTGCGATCGGCATACGGGCTTGCTAGCTGATAACTTTATCGAAATTGAATATAAAGTGTCGAACTTTAATTCCACGGTTCAGATCAATATCAATGCCTTTATACCCAAGACTTAGCGGTATCTTTCAAGATGGAACTAAAAGGGGCTAATCGAGGTACCACCGTTTGGCAGGACTTGGCAATAGCCAACCTCGAGACAAGACGTGTTGCGGAAACTCACCCAAGGTTTGGTAAGCGCTACAACATAATCACATAACAAAAACCAGCAGAAGTCGACCATCTTGGCGACCAAGATAAATCATCACAACCGTTTTCTCCCGTTGTGGTCTTATAACTTCTCGAAAAGAGACGATTCTCAAGGAGAATTGTAAAGAATTTGTGCCTAGAATTCTCCATCAATAGCGAGACGGATGTGAAGCACCCCTTGTTCATCCGAGGTTTCGGGATGGGGCCGGGACGCTGCTTTAAGTCTATCGGCCGAAATGCCAAGGACCGTTGAAGCGACCTCTTTTGATTGCACTAATAAATGTCAAAGTTTCGAATTGACAGCTTTTTAATGAAATTGAGAAATAAGGCTGAGTCTTTGCGATCGGCATAGAGTGCATTTTGAGTGCCGTTGAAAGAAGCTTTTGACCTTTGTAGTCTATTTCACTTGTAGTTCAACATACAGGGGTCTCGATGCACGTCATTATGATAAAAAGGTTAAAAAACACAGACAGTAATAATTTAGGTGCTAAGTAGCATCACCGTAATTTTGATTTGAAACGAAAATGCCATAATTGGCCAAAATAACTCAGACAAGAGGTCTAGCAAGTCGATTATCTCTGTAGACTCGTAAAGCTTGTGAGGCATACCGCCATGGCCAACATAACAAGAACTACCCAAATCTTACCTAAATTTACCTATAACATTAGGTATTCCTTAATAGACATTACCAAGGACTAAGTCCTACAAGCTTCACAGAGTCCAAGATACCACAAACATAGACATTCTTTTACCTATGAGATCTCGCTATGGCGATCGCTACTACTCGATAAGCACTCTAAACCATAGCCCATCATTTCCATTTATCCTAGTCGTTTATTGCGCCTACTCCCATGATATGACTCCCCTAGGCCTTCACCCAACGGCATGTTTCAACTCCAAATTCCCTAATCTGCCCCATCAACGGCACTCGACACCAATAACTCAACCATGTCGCTCATCCAGTCGTATTAGTGTCTCCGTTCACATTAGCGGAGCTCGACGAAGCCCTTTGGCTGACAGGCATGTTGCATCCAGAACTTCCAACCAGGTCACCAGGTTGGTCCAGCTCCTCCTGAGTTGACCCATAGTCCGTATATCCGGACTCCTCTGAGTGGGTTTCAGAACCTTCGGGGATGGGAACCATAGCCGTCTTGGTCCAGATATGAATCGCTCGCTTCCAGTCCAAGCCATCAAGGCATCCTCCCTTGACGGAAATTACGTTTTTGGACTAATTTCAGTGAGTATCAGTCAAGTGATAATAAGCGAAGGTGCTGGCTGCTACGTACAGGCGTTGAGTGAATGAGACGGGTTCCGCATTTGCGGCAGAAGTAGCTATTTCGTAACAGTTAACGCCCAGTCAAACATGAAGTTTCTCAAACACGCACCAGTAAAGTTGATGTCCTGACGCTGTAGGCCGACTATCACCACCCAAAGCCGATTAGTCAAGTCGTTTCTAGGACCTAATAGTCTGTCCTACCTGTAAACGCTCAGTAGATCCGTGTCAGGCAGCTCAAATCGAGGAAAGATGGCTGAAGTGCCAAAGGCTGAGCCTGTCTGTCGTCTACAAGCATCGCAGTGGCAGATGTAGAGAGCAAGAGGCTGAGGCAGAGGAGTCTTGAAGCTCACTGAACCACACTGACATCTGGCCTCCATTGTTGCGAGATACGGTTGCAAGATACGAGTAATCAAACGTAAATGCCGTGATGCGTTTCAACGGCGATGGGATTCGTAAGCAGAGTTTCGATTTTCAGTTCAAAACGTGGTTTCGAACATTCGAAACTTGGAGGTGGAGATTGTTCGTTGAATAAGATGCTCTGTATGTACTGTACGTACGTAGTAATGCGGCGTGTGGAGGCGGGGTCATTCCAATTGGAAGTTTCAACCACCTTGGTTATCGACTGACAACGAGGTAAGGCTGAAAACGCATTTATACAGAGGAAACACGATTACTGACACAGTAAAGTAGAGTTCCCCGTTATCGCTCTAATTTAAAGAAAGAAGAGACAAAAAAGTAGTTGACTCCGCGTTCGAGTGTGACGTGACTCATTGCGGCACAGCTTGGCGAGACTCGCGCGAAGTCACATGGCGTTCTATTCTCCCGGCTTACTACCATTGCTTATCATATGCCATTATTACTTGAATTGATCGTCACTTTCTTATCAGTTCTAAGGATATCCTCGGCATTTCACTCTAAAATATGCCCTTGCTATCCTACGTTAGACTTTGTTGAATTGTGGCATTGGGTTGGCTGTAGTGGATCAATGCAAGCTTTTGCAGGCGCTACTGATGTATTCATTGGTAATTAGATATTGTGAATAAATTCTGAACTCATGCTAACATATGCAGGTTTTACCCATTCAAAATGCCGTTTACTTGGCGTCTATGGCCGTCATTGCTGGTGCAAATTCTGTGGAACAAGTGCGCACCGTAGCTCGTAGCAAGCTTTTGCCAATGATGAAAGTCACCTGGGCAGTATCCCCCGTCGTCACAGCCGTGGCGGAGAATGTTGTTCCTCCCTTGTATCGACCCTTGTTTATGAGTCTTTTCAGCTTATGCATTGGTACCTTTTTCAATACCATGGCTAAGAAGCAGAGAGTCGCCGCCGCAAGGAAAGCAGAAGAGTTGGAGAAATCTCCTAAGGATGAGTAGGTCAGGAGCTGGATTCGGAAACTATAAGCATGCAATGGCAATTTCAAGATGAGTCGGGTCCCGGTGTTAGACAAGAATGTTTTCTTTGCTAGACATACATTTATTAGGAACAGCCATCAATGGTTAGATGCTGAAACTTACGAATTAATTAGCTGAATGTTATGCCAGATAGACCAACGAACTATTTCTTATGACATCTTGTTTATCATCGGAGCTTTTGTATTATCATGGTATGACACGAATTGAAAGACATGCTATAATAGGGCAGAGGCGGCATTTGAGAGAATATCATTCTTAATCTCAGACGAAAGCTAACCAATCTCGGGTCCTTGAACTCCCATGATGCGCAATGCTATACTGATGCTAGTGCAAAGAACCAATCTCGACCTGCAAGAACTCCTCCCAGGCTATACCCATGCTCCTATGATATACCAAAAGCACAACTATACGACCTCCCTTGTAGATATTTCAGCTGATGAGACCGCCACCAAAGCACTCGCAGCAGCTCCCACCTCCGTCTCCGGATTCCTCCAACCAATATCACTCTTAATCCACTCCATCCTCTCCTGAACCTTTTCCGTACACGCAACCATAACTCTCTCCATTCCTGCCTCCCTCAACTCTCTTTGCAGGACCTTACACCACTCAATCTTGTCTCCATCGCTCATCTCCTTCGCCACGACCTCCATTTCAACCCTCTCTAGCCGTGCCATCAGCACGAGGCCCTCTCCAACCCATTGCCGTGCCGCCTCGGCCCTGCGCCCCACTCCGCCTCCGAACGCCGGCCCCGTCACCACCGATGTACTCGCGCCGAGCACCATCTTCATCCGCAGGCCTCTAACACCAGATGCCCACTCACTGCATAACCCGCGCCATTCCTCGCGGCCTGCACCCCCAACTACCACATCTCGTGCGAGTACTTCTAGTCGGACGTAGCGGAGGGAAGCGCGCTGCCACGGAGCGAGGGCCCGGGTGAAGGCGCGTGCTGCCCATAGACCTGAGGCAAACCAGTTTACAAAAACAAATTCATTCTGTGTAAATGGTATAAGACGTGCTTCGCGGTAGATTTGCCGGTTTGCGCACAGGAGGCTCGTTGGAAGACCTGAAAGAGGACGATATGGTGAAAGGAGTCCCAAGTCTCTTTGCCGATCACGTTTCGATCTTTCGTTTTTAGACGTAGCGTCTGGATCAACTCGCTGTAGAATGTACTGGCAATGCACGGGAGTTGGATACCATGGTGCAAGCTGCGCATGCCGAACAGGGCACATCAGGTGAAGCCAATGGTAGATATGGAGTCGGATTTCAAGTGGTAACGTAAGAAAGGTAAGTTTAGTCTCGGTCTTTTCGATCGACATGTCTGGTATCGAGCGTGGTATCATTTCATCAATTGGTACGATCTCGATATGCGAACCTGAGGTATGATTGTATGTATCGGGGGGCATGCCAGCGCCGTGACAGCACAATTGATAGGAGGGCATCATCACGGATCACGAAATGCGTAAAAGACAACAGCTGAGGGAATGATGACGAGAAATAAAGCTCCGTGCGACGTCCATCCCAGCTGTATAAGTAAGTCACCGGGCTCCAGTCTTCAATGGTGCCAAAAAAGCCAACACACAATCAATGCTATCAACTGTCACACTGTTTTTCTCAATTCAGCAGTCTCGTGAGCACTAGCATCCAAGCCTGTGCTGTCAAGGACGCGGGGAATTGGGAGCTTCTGCCGTGTGCAGTTGAGTGACGACATGGCTGAGGATGGCGGCGAATGAAGGTTGAAGTTGAGGTCAGCTTACTGCACAACAGCACAGCTCAGGCTTGGCGTGTTGTAGCTTTAGCTTGAAGCTAGTGCTCATCGAGGATGAGGATGAGCACAGGAATGAGATCAGCTTAGAATACCAATTGATATACAATGTGTTCCGATCAAACGATAAGTTGGAACTCAATCCGGTATCAGGTGAAGCTCTCGAACCATCAATATAGTTGATGTGGAGAAAAGTTTTGTGAGGTGCTTTCAATATTTTTATTGATCAGTCTAAGCTGACACACTCGACAGGAGTTTGAGAGCCAGTGTTCGTGTACTAGACTCGCTATATTGATGCATCAGATCTAAACAACCGTAAGCTTATCTCACAACAAATTGGGTATATCGATATGAAGCCACTCACTCCCCAATCCTCATCTAAACGCCTCGATCCATAATGGTTTGTAAACCTGACAGCAGCTTACCGCGACGATCTAAACTCTTACCGAGGAAGGCCATCCTTATGAAGGAACAAAACCCTGCTGCGGTTGTGATTGCTGCTGGTCGCTAGGCGGTATGTTGATACCTTGAAGCCCCCTGAAGACATCCACCTTGCGCTCATACTCAACATTTCGTGGCACCTCAAAATCTCCTCGTGCCGCAAACCAAAGCAAGGTCTCAGGTTCCGCCCCTCGTATCTTCACCGCTGGAGCTTCTGCCTTCTCTGGCTCTTCCTCGTCTTCTTCGTCCCCTTCCTCGTCCTCATCGTCTTCATCATCTTCAATACCCTTTCGTAGACCTGTGCGTACGTTCTTAATTCCAGTAGCGCGCTCTTCCGCGGTATAGGGGTCGTTATTCTCATTCGCCGCGAAGTAACCGATACGCTCCGAGAGCCAAGCTCGCAATTCCCTCCATATAGTTTCTAGAGCTTCGAGGCCAGCTGGTGTAGCGAGTCGCGCTGTTTCACGACCTTCGCTGACGAACTCTTCGATATCAGGTTCGAGTTTCTTGCGCAGGAGTTGGAGAAGGACATTTTCTTGGGTTCGGCCGGGGTAATTCGTCGAGGGGCGGATGGCCATGCGATTGAAGAGATCTACGTTTTCGTTTGTGCTCTCGAGAAGCGACCTGAGATTCTTTTGGAGAATTTTCGCCGATGCTTGAATTGATTTTCTAGCAGGAGTTAGCTGTTGTGTCTCCGGCGCATTGCGGTTTGGAAGCGTACGGAGGTGGTAGAGGATTGCTCTTCAAGAGGTCCTGTCTGAAGCTCTGAACACTGCTAGATAGCTGGGCGACCTTGCTTAACGTCTGTTCAAGAGCCTTGAGCTCGTCGTCTTCCAGGTTGAGAGTAGCCATGATATCGAGTGACGACCGTTGGGAGTTAAAAGAGTACAGCTGGCGAATAATTCAGCGATATTCAGTGATATGCAATTATCAATGCCAATAATACTACAAAGAAAAGAAACCCCGATATTGGTTGACAGTAAGTTAGTTGGATAAAGGAAATTCGGGGTAGACGCGGGGCATTTCAAAGCTTCCAGAACAAAGCGCGTCACCGCGTGCACACCTCACCGAGCCTCGGCGTAGGTATGGGGTCACCATGGCCAAAATATCAAGCCTAGCAGTTCAGGCGAAAAAGATAATTATACCAACACCCTCTGATACTTATAAAAGAACGCCCAGGCCCTGAAACAGCGGATCTCTCTCCACTCACCCCGGATTCTAATAATTTCAACGTCATGGGCTATTTGCGACATCAGCGCCAAAATCACACAATCTGCGCTTACAGTTTCAAGCTCCGTAGATGCCGTCGTAAACGTCGGTCATGCAGGGCGATCGGCCGCATCGGGCCCGGACACCGACACTCCGCTATTCCGGAGGAGGATTTGCTTTATGTTATTGGAAGACGAGAGAATTTGGTTGCTTGATGGCAATTCACCATGATCTGAGAGATGAGGTGATCCTGATTGATAATGGCGATAATCAGCTGTTAGCTCGGGAGCAGTGTTGTATAGGAATCGTACAGAACATTGCTGGAAGACTCCAGGATAGCACAAATTGGTTTCGGTGGCGAATTATGTTTATTATAATTTTATTGAATCAATTTAGAGCTTTTAAGAATTTAATCAATCTAAATACAGAGAAATCATAGCTGGCTATGTGTTAGGCAGAAAGTACAGTTTATAATCCAACATAGTGCGTGCTATAGCAACATCAAGAATAACCGCTAAAGCGAAAACCTCGTACAGAATGTCATGTCTCATAAGTATTGGCTGTTTGAAATTTAGCTGTTTCGAACATGGGATACGGCTTTGCTCTCATATCCATTGGCGTCAACGAAAGGGAAACGAGCTCGGCGCTCAAGATCGTCGAGAGGGATGGTGGAGCGGATGTACCTGCGGGAAATAGCGTTAGCACGTCTTAAATTCTGCGATGATGTGATACAGTGGCTTGTCCAGCATCAACTGCTGGAAAGATTGGTTGGGACTGATTATCCACTTACTTTTTCCTGCCATCATCTTCGGGGTTGTGGTCCCAGCTAGTGAACTCACCCTCCTTGAGGGCGTCCCACACCACTCGTCGCGTGCGTTGAGACATGAGAACCTTCTCAGTGATGGCGTCGAAATCCCATCGAGCGTGGGCCTCAGCCTCGAACTTGTGGAAAACTTCCTTGGCTTCCTCTTGTTCAGGCGTTTGGGGTGCGATCTTTCTGAAGCGGGCAAGGTTGTCCAACTCTTTAGGATCACGAGTGAGGTTGTAAAGTTGAGGCTCGTCGGCTGGGCATGTGATGTACTTCCAGTCTCCTCGTCGGATCATCATCATTGGGCGAACAGTACCCTCACCAGTGTACTCGGCGATGACCGTGTCGTGACCCTCGCGGCCTTCGAGATGAGGCAGCATGCTAATTCCGTCCATTGGCAAGTAGGGCGATGGCTTAGTGCCTACCAAGTCGCAGATAGTGGGTAGAAGATCGAGAGTCGATACGTTCTGGGTGACGCGGTGGGGAGTGAATCGCTTGGGGTAGTTGATCAACATGGGAACTCGAACAGATGACTCAAAGTAGCTCATCTTATACCAAAGTCCACGCTCACCCAGCATGTCACCATGGTCGCCGCTGAAGATGACAATGGTGTTCTCGGCCAGACCAGCATCCTCGAGTGTCTCAAGAAGACGGCCAATGCAGTCGTCAACATAGCTCACTGAGCCATAGTATGCTCGCTTGGCTCGCTTAATCTGCTCCTCCGAAAAGTCCTGGTCCCAAAGATCACAGACCTTGAGAAGTCGCTGGCTATGAGAGTCGAGGTCTTCCTTGTTCATCTTGACCTCAGGTAGGTCGATGTCGACACCCTCGTACAGGTTCCAGTACTTCTTGGTGATGGTGTAAGGGTCGTGTGGGTGAGTGAGAGAAACAGTCAAGGCAAAGGGTCGCTTCTTAGGACCTTCTCGAACATGGTCCCACAGGTACTGGGTACTCTTGTACATGACCTCCTCATCATAGTCGAGCTGGTTGCTTCGGCCACAGGGACCTGCCTGGAGAATGGAGCTGGCATTGTGGTACCACTCCAGGCGAGTATCAGGCTCATCCCAGTTCACAGCCCAGCCAAAGTCACCAGGGTAGATGTCGCTGGTGAGTCGCTGCTCGTAACCGTGAAGCTGATCACCAATGAAGTGCATCTTACCAGCAAGGGAAGTATGGTAGCCCTTGGAACGCAGGTAGTGAGCATAGGTTGGCACGTCAGAGCCAATCTGGGCAGCATTGTCATAAGCGCCAATCTTCATGGGGAGTTGGCCGCTGATCAAACTCATACGTGAAGGGGCACAGAGTGGTGAAGGGCAGTAAGCAGAGTCGAACTGGACAGAAGTTGAAGCAAGACGGTCGAGGTTTGGTGTCTTGATTTGGGATTTTGGGTTGTACATCTTGAGCTGAGGAGCAGCCAGTTGATCGGCCATGATGAAGAGGATGTTGGGCTTCTCAGCCTCAGAAGAGAGCTGAGGGGCGGCCGAGGTCTCTCCGTTAGAAGGAGGAAGAGAGTTAAGATCGGGTGCCATGTTGACTCAAGCTCAATGAACGATTTGTAGTATAGTAGTTGCTTGAGATATGATGTGATAGTTTCAAATACTAAAAATGGGTATCTAGAGACGTGTGCGTAAGGAAGAAAAGAAGATGATGAAGAAGAGTTTAATGAAATTAGGTCCAAAGGTAAAAGAATGAAGGGCAGGTGGGTTGTTAAATAGATGTCGAGGTAAGTCCTACTGCAGGTTGGAGGTGACAGACGGGTGGAAATTGACTAGGGCTTAGACACGGAATTCGTTCATACTTCTAGTCAGCGGTGACCCGAAGCCTCGTGCATGAATGCGGAGGGTGCTAGGTTAGTTCAAGGTAGTAGTCTCGTGATATCCCTGGTAGGGTTTGTGATTCAGATTGATTAGTGAGAGGATGTTGGTGATGAGCGGATGGTACGGACAGTACACGCGGGGGCACACATTAACACACAGACTCTGCGTAGGTATGCATTCACAGCAGGGATCAGAGTGAAGGGAGATGGGGAAACAAATAGATCTGCACGAGGCTCAATGTCCGTGGGTGAGTCGGTAAGAAAGAAGAAAGATAGCTAATGCAAATATCCCGATATGAAAGCCAGAACGGGGAAAGGGGCCGGTGAGGTGCTCAACGCCACAAGTTTTGCAATCAAAGGGGAGTGGAGTGAAAACAATGTCTTGTGTTGTCTCGTCTCATCTTGCCTATCTTTGACTTTCAGAGGCAAAGCAATCGATCAGTCAAAGAATAAGAAGTAATGGGAAAAAGCTGGGGTGTGTCTAAGCTCTGGTTGTGGAGACCCACGACAGCGGTGGGCTTGGCCTAGGGCCTAGGCAGGCCACAGGCACCTAAGTCCACAGTAGCTTAGTTTCGTCGCCGCGCCGCGGGGTGTGCGTCCGACAACAACCGGGTAGGCAGAATAGCCAGGGGTTATTCCAATAAGCCATTTCCCAAGTCCCATCATGCAGCAGGAGGTCTGTACGATGGTGCAAAGAGGGCGTGTTCGCTGTTGCTGAGAACATGGGCCCAGTAGCACATGCAACTATCCGATCTTAACCTCAGTCTTGAGGCCAACCTCGAACTTCTTGGGCTAAGACTATCATTAACACAAAACTGAGTCACGAGGATCGAGATCAACACGCATGCATTGTCTCAAGATAACCTTTTTTGGTTGTGCCCATCAGACTTACGAAATTGCAAACCCGAGCTCGTTTCATTTCATTGTGTTTCTCCGTACGTAGGGTGGATTGGATGGATGAATCATGTCTGGCTAATACACCACCATTTTTCACAGTTGGTGGTGTTTAGGGCATTGGGAGATGAGGATCATGTCACATGCTCACTTACCCTTGCTTGCTCTTGTTCTTCTTCTCGTTTCCAGTTTCGCCTTGGAATTGCGGCGGTATGTAGATATCCGTCCACGAAGCTCTTCAGCCAATGCCACTACACAGATAGTGCAGATTCCTTCCTGCTCTTCTGTCTGACTTTATGCATTTACAAGGAATAGGGCTTGGCAACTTCTTGGTTGCGCAGGGGTCCCAAGCGACTACTCGATTCGGCCAGCAGCCAACCACCATTGGTTCATGATTTCTCGCCCAGTCCTTCCCTGGCCAAGCCCAGAACCCACCAAGATTGACTGACAGCTTTAGATGTACCCCGGCCCGGCACACTCACACTCACACTCAGACACTTCTTTCTCTATTGCTCCATGTCTTCTTACTTTCACTTTTTACCATCCGCCAGCCGCGAAGCCACGTCTGCTCCATCCATCCCATTATGAACAAGATGCATCATCATCGTACATCATACAGTCTAACGCTCATTGCACGATGGCCCTAAATTAACAAACTCTTGGATATTATGAGGTCGTCGACATCACCATCAACCTCTACTGAACTGATCTCGGCCGATGGGACGGTGTTTCCATGATATAATATGTCCGACTTGCCCATTAGACACGATTTGGTCAATGAAATAGAGCCCGCATGATGGGCCGCATCCATCAATGGCCATAGCAATGGCCATTCGCTCAACTCGTCACATGGACCGCGATCTTCATTGGCCACGTCTTGGCGTTTCGATTCATAACCCCGTCGTGAAGTTGATGCATCAGTCTCAACGCGCATACCATCGCACTGGTTGCCTTCTGTTCCCCCACATGCGCCTGTCGAAGCTTCTCTGCTGTCGTCCCCCGTTTCGTGCAAACCCGACTATGCAACATGCAAACCTCCGTGATAAGAATGCGCCTCGTCCCACCATCTTTGAGCAATCGGCCTCAATTTTATTGGGTGTCATGGTTGTTCAAAGGCCACCATCCTCGGGTTTTGACGACGCACTGGCCCTCTTACGCCATTTGCCGGTCCCTGCATCCTTTATCTGCACCTTCTTTCACCTCTAAGGCCTTGAAAAATTCAACCTCCAAGAATTGTCTATACGGTGCATGGATATCCTACACGGTACTGTATGACCCCGCGGGCTAGCCTCTATCTGCACCGTGTCAAATTACTGTATAGGCAATTCTCACAACCCTCACACGATCCACAAGACGACAATCCCCTCCTGTTGCATTCATCAGCTCGCCATTCCGCCGCCCGCCACGTCCTGCGTCTGTACGCATCCGAAATGCCCGCCCTCATTCTGACAGACACGCACGCACTTCGTATTCTCCTTTCCTCCCTCCAACACTCTACGATGTCCGTCTGACCATACCTCCGGCCAGACAGATGAGAATCAAAATCAGAAAAAGAATGAACAAGACAAATACAGAAAGCTACAATTGTTGAAAAACGAAGGTTGCAATCAGTTTTCTCATGCCAGTTCAAGTGTAGTTGTGAGGCTATGGGAATGTGGGCCCAGTGCCAGGCAAAAGCTTTACTTGGTACACACCAAGCGCCTTTCCCTTAGTGCCATAACGCCTTGTCAGCTTGCTATGGTGCAATCTTATGGTCATCAAACACTTTCCTGGCAATCCGACCCTGACAGACCAAAGTGTCTGCGACTTTTGGTCCTCTTTGAAGTCAGTTGATTGAAAATTGGCCTTGAACGGAGACAATCACCTCTTTGCAGCTACCGATGTCGACATTAAAATATCGGACCATCTCCTCTTTTTTAAAAACCTTCAAATATCATACGGGATCTCTCGGGTTTAGTTGCTTTTATCTCTTCTGCGGATTTAGGTATTATTTACAGTACCCCTTTTTGCTCTGGCCATGTTGGTCTGAGGTTGAGGCCTTGCCTGAATGGCTGTTGATCATCACTTCACCAACTGACCTCAAGATGGACACATCTTAGCAACCCGCCGCGAATTGCCCGAAAACGAAACGTTGTGTTGCACAACGCGCGAGAACAGCTCATTGTCTGCCACGCATGCGAACTTGACATTTGTGGTCACGTTTGTTCGGGCGCATTGATTGTCGAGTCATTCGAAAGAACTGCCTGATGAACTACCCCACGGTCGTATCCAGCTCACTTTTCATCCTTTGGGCGGAAACCGGCAGAATATGCTTATAAGCATATCTCAACTCAGTCCGAGACAACTCAAATCCTCGCTTACTCTCCTTGCTGGTGTCTTGTTCTCAATTGCAAGTTGCAGAGGTTAAAAATTCTAAGGTTCAATTGGCTCCTGATGCCAAGAGCCATGTTTGACCAAATACCATTACTGGTGGTAATGCATCGTAGTACTCGCATCCTTGCCAACTTATTTTGTCCCGTGGGATTGTCCCAAAACCTTTACCGAAGCCATGCTTATCTTTCTTTCGTTTTGACTAACTGGCACTGGCCGCTAACCAAGGAAGCCGATTCCTTACCGCTCATAAACACCCCTGGCTCGAGATTACATCTCAGTTCTCGGCAAGCAACTACCTAACGAACAGACCTCACGCGACCACCACTTGCTGGGCCATCTTCAATTTGATGACCTATGCACATTCCTTTCCCTTCTGGTGCTTAGCCTGTCCGCGATGCATCTAGACCCTGATGCGACGCCAATCTCTCTCATCTTCGATTCATTCATATATCCCCTAGCAAGTTTATCTGCTGCCTAGTTTCACCTGGCGACGTGCCTATCAGGTTCGCCTTTGTCTCTATTGGCCTCGACCCAGAAGACCCTTGTTAGCCTGCACTCTTCTCCATCGAAGGCAGTTCTGGCTGCTCTGACCCTCTCGCAAGTTTTCGTGCAACTACTGTTAACTGGCCAATCATGGCTTAGCTTCTCCGATAGCCGGTGACCGACAACCTCTTCTCTCGAGAACACAACTCTCTCGTTGGGCGCTGGCAACTCTAGGATCACAAGGACTTGGAGCGAACACTAATACGTTTAACATTTAGGCTATCATTTACTGTGCGCAGTTATTACAATAACTAAAAGATATATAATATGAACGTTAATGACATTTTATGTATTATGCGAATCAAATTGATATCCTAACAATTCAACCTATCACACCGAGCTCGCTTGCTCTCTCACTTGCAATCATGAAGCCGCAATAAGAGCAGAATACAAAAAAAGCAATCCCCTTTCCGACTTCACTCCAATGCCCTGATTTCCGTCATGAGTTACCACATTTTACCGTCATTGAAGTGATGCACCCTGTACGTTGCAACGCTCCTCCCACACAAATCAACCTGAAAAACACCTTGTCTTCTGTTACACAAACACCCCTTTCCCATCGCGCCGGTTGCAATGCTCATTCAGTCTTCCCTCTTCTTCCTTGGAACATAGGTATCGTCTGACATATATCGCCTCCTATAAAGTGGTGCTCAGCCGTCCCTCCAGGGGGCAGCCAGTAGAAGTATAGATTACGGCTCTGCCTCTTACTGAGTTCTATAGAACTTCTTGTAAAGGAGATGCAGCAGCAGATTAACATTGAGCTTGAGGTTGCCCTCGAACAGAGTCATGAACTGGTGCGCCTCGAACTGAGCCTGCAAGAGGTCCTCAATGGGCACCAGAGCACTGGCTCCGGGGATCTGGATGTGTCCTCGCGAGCCCTCTAGGCTGAAGACACCCACCTCGTCACATGAGATGGTCAGGTTGATCTTCTCAAAGTCGGTGATGCCACTCCATGACACGAGCACACCCTTCTCTGAGAGAGCACGAGCGCTGTACTTGTAGCTGCCGAACTTGGGTACACGGCCACTACGCTCCAATTCACGTTGGTGGTTGTATTGCTTGGTAAAGGGGAGCAAAAACTTCTTGCGACTGTTTAACTGTTAGTCATTGTATCACTGGACGTTTCGAAAGGTACTTACCCCTTCTTATTCTGTAGAGTTGCCATCGCTGACTCGATGTAGTCATCATAACTCTTGCGCTGTTGCTCGAGGTACTTGGCCTTGTCATGCAAGTTACCCAATGTCATGCGCACACCCTCCAACTCTCGCTGTCGCTGGACCCTTCTGCGGCTCTTGGTGCGGATATCAAGCGCTATTGCGTTGAGAACATCTTGGTAGTAGTTATGCTTGGTGATACGGCCCAGTTTCTCGAGCCGCATGATGTTCTCCAAAGCTGTGCGCTTGAGCTCCTGATACGACATGCGTGTTACATCGATCATGTTAGCATCAGAATAGGCACCGCGAGTGTTGCTTCCAGCAGAAAACTCATCACGAAGGAGCATACGCCACTTGTGGTCATCCTCTGGAGAAATAGGCTTGACGAGGATTTCCAGGAGATTGGCGCCAGTCTGCACACGGATAATGTACAGCACGCATCGCTTGGTCTCCATGAAGAGTGCCTTGACATCAGCTTCAGGGTCATCAACGTCGTGGAGCTTAGGTGTCAAGAACATCTGGATATCCGAAGAGCCTGCAGCGTTCATCTCGTTCTCGTTGTTCTTAGCACTGCCGAGATCATGCATGATTTCCCGTAGAATGTCGTCACGGCCGGGACACATTGTCTGAAGCTCAGCAGCCACCAGGTTGTGAATAGAGAAAACATCGGTCATCTTGATGTACAGGGTTGGCTTGTTCTTGGCGTAAAGATCGTTGAACTCGTCAATATCAAATGTTCTCTCGGCATCGGGCACCGCGATCAGGTCGCTGGCGATCTGGAGGAGGCGCTCAACAGACTCAGAAACGAAGGCGTTTAGTGGCTGCAAGTACACGTTCTCGCCACCAAATGGTCGGCCAGAAGCAATCTGGCTGATGACTTTGGCGACTTCGCTAAGGTTTCGCTTTTGTAGGGGGCTCAGCGCCTTCTCAATGACACCGACGTTCTCAGGGGCAACAACTGCGGGTTGCAAGTAGAATCGCCAAAGCCAGTTGGAGACTACTTGTAGGAGGTTCTCTGGGGGCTCTCGCTTGAACTGTGATCGCAGATTCTCGAAGATCTGGTTGCACACAAATCGAAGACCATAGGGCATCTTGTGCAAGAAATCCTCAAGGGCAAGGAAGAACTGGTCGCAGATCTCTCGAAGATCACGCAAGTGGTCGATGAAAAGACGTCGAGTCTCGGGGTCGCGGATAGCAACCTCGCGAGGAACATCCAGTGGCCTTTGATCAGGTCGACCAGTAGCCAGCTCAGTGTTGTTGATAGCCGATCGGTAAATTTGCATAGGGTCACTCTCGAGATCCAGAGCGGGATCCTCAACGATGTTGTCTCGGATCAGGGGACCCAAGAGATCTCGAAGGTACTTGCGATCTCGTGGCGAGCGAGTGTAGTTGTTGAGAAGCTTCGACCAGAAGAAGTTGCCACGGATGAAGTCCTGGACATCTCGTGCACCAGCAATCTCCTCGCGGATAGATCGAGCAATCAACTTCAGCAGATAGTACTCCTCTCGGCGCTTTTGGGCGTAACCGAAAAGGCTCATCATCAATAACTCAATGCGTTTGCACTCCTTCTCAGCTGTTCCTTGCTCCCGAATGCGCTTGAACAGACGAGCAAGGTATTGTGGCTGAGTTTGCAAGTTAAAGAAGAGTTGCTGATATGATTCGAGCTTCTTGCGCGAGCTTTTGTTGAGTGCCTTGAGATCAAACTGGTTGGCGGAAGACATGGAGCTGTTGGCGATGAAGTGCATTGAGTTGCCTCCATAGTTGTGTTGATGTCTCACGACTTCATCGAGTGTGATCTTGTTCTTGACCAGGAGGGCGATCTTGATATCGAGCTGATCGATGTAGTTCTCAAGCATCTCGTTCTGTCGAACTTGTTGGACGACAGTCTTGCGAATGCGCTCAAACTCAATTTCCTCGTTGAAGTCGAAGTCGCTATCGTTGAGAAGATGGACAAAGTTCTTGACGGCATTGACGGGAGGGTTCTTGCCGGTGGTCAAGCTCTTGTAAGCCTCTCCTTGGACCTTGGCACGGACAAAGCTCTGGATCTTGATGACCTTTTGCATGTTCTCGTTGTAAAAGCGCTTCTTCTCTTCAAAGCGAGCCCTGACGATGAAGCCTCTGGCTGCGGTTTGGAAGGCGACGATGCACTCCTCCTCTTGCTCCAATTCGGCCATGATGTCCTCAACCCTAGCACGTTCCATCATGGCTCGGAGAATGCTTTGGAGGTCGACAATCTTAGGAGTGTGAGATTCAAGCTCATCGAGGAACGCTTGATGCTGTTGACGGTACAGGAATCCTCGGATGTTGGCCTGGAGGGTTGTGACCTGGGGTTCCTGCTCTTCGAGCTGCTCAAGTATGGCTGCAACTCTTTGTCGTTCAAGGGCAGCCCTAATAAGACCTTGGAAGCCAATAATTGCGGGTTCATTCTCCTTGAGGGAATCCAGAGTATCGGCCACATCTCTCCTCACGGCAGCCGCGCGAGCAAAGGCCTGAAGCTTCTCGACATCGGTAGTGTGCTTGTTGAGTTCAGACCTTAGTGACTTGCCTTCTTGTCGAGCGCGGAGTCCACGGGCGAAAGCTTGAAGCCGCTCTACAGCTGGGGCGTGTTGGCTGAGTTCAGTTCGCAGTGCTTGGTCATTCTGGCGAACACAGAGTCCTCGCGCGAGAGCCTGGAGCTGCTCAATCGCAGGGCTATGCTTGTTGAGTTCAGATTTTAGAGCCATGTCGTCCTGACGAGCGCGGAATCCACGGGCAAAGGCCTGGAGCTTCTTCCATTGGGGTCCAAAGGAACGCAGATGCTGCTGCTCGCGGTCGACCTGGGTTCTAGTCAGCAGTGCCCTCGCCGCAGCTTGCAGGTCAATAATCGCTGGGGTTTGCGCTTCCAGCTCTTCAAGTTCGTGGTCGACTTTGCCTCGCAGCAAAGCACCACGAGCTGCTGCTTGCAGCTTCTCGACAATACCAGAAGACTCCTTAGTCTCTTGGTACTGCGCAACATGGCTCTTGCGGGCCAAAAAGCCCCTGGAGATTGCTTGGATCTCCCGAATGGGTCCTCTACATTTCGCAAGCTGAGCAGTCAAGTCTCGTACCTGGTTTCGAGCCTTGTTGGCCCTAATCATGCTTTGCAACTCCATAATATCAGGCTCAAGCACTTCCAAGATCTGGTCACGTCGATCCAATCTCCTTCGAACCAAGAATCCGCGTGTTGAGCTCTGCAGTTGAATAGCAAAACGCTTCATCTGTAGTCGATAATCCATGATTTGTCGGGTGAAGTCACCTCGAATTCGAGATTGCAAGTCGATGATCCAGTCCTCCTCGTCCCAGAGATTCTGCATTATGTCGCCAAGCTTGACACGGAGGAGAGCACCTCGAATTTGTGCCTGCATATCGACGATGGACTCCTCGTTTTCTCTCAGTTCTCTCTCAATTCTTTCCTCTTCAGTCTCCTCAGGCTCGGGCTCAGGTTCAGGAACACCAAAATCGGCACTCATATTTCCGAAACTAGGCATAGTCACACCGAGTTTATCGAGACCCTTTTGCATAGCTTCCAGTTCATGATGCTCGAATTCGAGCTGACCGACGAGATTACCTATCCGGAAATCGACTATTCCTTTACGGAATAGAAGCCAACTTAGGGCGTGGATGCAGTAGATGACTTTGGGGATATTCTTTTTCTCGTATAGGTCGATCAGTTCAAAGCGGAACAAGTCTGGCAGTTCCACCTCATCGAGGTATCGAAAGAATATGGCAATATTGTCCGAGTGTCGATACTGGAGTCTGGGGTGTTGGAAGATTCGGTAGCGTCTATCAGGGTTGAGAGCTTCGACCACTTCAGCAAGCGTAACACCATCACGGAGGGCTTCCTCCAGCTCAACAATAGGAGGAATGGACTTGTGAATGACGTCCTCTATCCATTCCTTAGCCTCACCAATATGACAAAGGTATTCATAGGCTTGAAGAAACTGGCGCTGTTTGTCCATCCAGTTGCGCCCTTCCCAGCCGTAACCAGCGGTTTTCTGGCCTTGACCGCCATTGCTTGCGCCAGCTCGTTGCAATCTTCGTCGACCGCGCAGGCCAACGACCTCTTGGGCTGGTGAAGTGATGGCAAAGTCCTCCGGGGAGTCAGATGATACAAGACGCGAAAGTGTCCTTAATTGGCTTGTGGAAGACTTGCCCAGCCCTTCGATCTCATCCCGAGCAATGTGCGTACTATGACTATGCCCATGATGAGGTGATGAAGGAGAGTGGGCGGTCTCTTCAGGAAGAAACGAGTCGTGTCGAGTGAGAAGCATAGAATTTGGTCGCATTGGTAGCGGGCGAGAAGGCGATGATGTTTTTACTGGCGAGGTCTTGACTGGTGAAGTTGATGTTTTTGTTGGCGATGTCTGGCCATCCAAATGTGACATTGACAGCCTGCCCATATCGACGGTCTTACCGCGTTCATGGCGAGGGCTTGCGCGAGGCGGTGTCCCGGGAGGTGTGGCTGCAGGAGCCTGTGGAAGTGGACGGAGAGAATGTCGAGCTGAGCTATAGATATTTTCTGGCCCCTTCTTTGAGGTCATGTTTTCCCCAGCTTCGAAAGTCTTTGCTCTTGCTCTGACATCGCTCTGGGCTCGCTTGTGGCCATGCACTGTAGCACCGTAACCAGCTGAACTAGAGGCGGAGGTATATTGGCTGCTGAGGCTGTGGTCTGAGGCGTGGGAGTATCCTGATGAAGCGGAGGATGATGTTGTCGAAGGGAAACGGTTGAGGAGAGAAGGCGAGATGTTGGAGTTGGAGGCGAAGTCGATTGTGTGTGACTGTCGGAGAGGGCGCAGATGTTGATGAGGTTGTGGTTGCGATTGCGCTTGGCTTGTAGATTGGTGTTGAGATTGGAAGTAATGCGTACGGGACGACATTGTTTAACTCTTCAAGGGGAGTCGCTGGCCAAGCCCGCGAACTCTTGTCTCTGCTCAGGAACGTAGCAAATCCACCTGTAGGTAGTCGGCAACGTTAACGCATTATTTCAGCGTTGCTCAGCTTCGTCAGAGGAATGCGTGGCACAGCGTAGCAGTGCTTGGAATCTTTTTGATCCAAGACAATGTTACAGTGCAAGAGGGAGAAAGAATAAACACCAAAGTCAAGGTGTTGTAAGATCAAAGAATAAGATAGCTAGTGCCAATGCGAACACAACACAAGCAAGCGCAAATGCCGTCACTTGTGACAATAGGACGAGTTTATGCCCAAGAAAATGAGCCTATACCTACCGACATGCCTACTTACGGAGCCGATGGCGGGGCGTTGGATTTGCTGGAGTAAACAAAACAACGGGCAACCGCCTAGCAACGGTGCATGTGCCTAGTCCCGATTGGTGATGTGCGGCTGATGTTCCACTTTTATGTCTACCTCGTCCTTGTGAAGTCTCTCATTTGTTCGATATTGTTGGTTTTTATGCAAACCAGAAGAACTATCTATGCGAAGTGAAGTGTTTTCCATGCTGTGGTCTTTACTTGAATCTATCTGCAAGTGCACAGTAGGAGAGGCTCTGAAAATGAAATAGAGCAATATGTTGTTTATTTACCCTGCACTCGTCCGGCTAGGCAAGGTTGACAGTAACTCTCCTTGCAGATCTAGTGAAACAGCAGCTCTCCAGATTTTCGAAATCAAAACACTACATTGTGGATGCTTTACGATATCAAGGAAGTTTATTACAAGACTAACAGTCCAGGTCAGATCAGGGTGTGGAGTGCGTAACACAAACTCAGAGATCTAGCCCCATGGTCATGGTCATCACTCTTGCATCTTTATGAGCATACCGTCATAACTCAGCAAGTACATACCATAGAAAAAAGCAAAGTTCAAGCTTTCACTAATAAAAACTATCATATAAGATAATTTCAAGCCGTAATAAACTCAAGACGGTATCCATACCCCAGCGAACTCTGAAGACCAGGTCATAGCGAAGGTATGGTAGATCGAAGACGGGTTGCAACGTCAAAAGTAACACAGACCGAAGAGCCAAAAATCGGCAATAAGTTCTATCGCTCTTTGTGCTACTAAAATAAGCCTAGATCATGTTGTACTTTTTTACAGTTATTGGCTTCAATCTCTCTATTGAAGATGGCGCCACTTCTGAGAGGAAACTCAAAATCGAGCAAATATCCACGGAAACCACATGTTAGCGCCTCGTATTATCAGTGGTGAGCTTACTAGCACGTCGCGTACGCAAAAAGGTTATCTTCTGTACCACACTTGCTTGGAAGCTTTTTGATACGTTGTGGTTCAGTGGGGTATATGAGGTCATGAGCAATTGGCCCGAGCTGCGAAACCCCATCGGATCAGAATCATTTGTCTTCGAAGCTTCAACCCTGGTCAATCGACTTTGCCTTTTTAACTTTTGTGCATCGTGAACCACGACAATTGGAATCAATTGCTCTTGTCCGTCTACATCGCTGTCCATCATCAAACTAGTCGCGTAAGGGCATTGGTCTCTTAGTAGCCGTAATGGCGTCAAAGCAACGTCCATCTGTCCTGGTACTTACCATCATGTCTGCGCGTCGATGAATACTGCTAACGCCATCAAGGTCACGGACGCGAGACAAAGACCACCTCAAAGAAGGTCTATTCAGCGACAAGATACTAGTTCAGGCGCTCCCGGTTCTCAAGCACCCATGCGATTCATGACTGTCGACAATGTTCTTCAGTACAATTCCCAGATTCCATCAGGCCAGCCACGCGGCCCCCCAACACCCCTTCCTCCAGGACGGCATCCAGGCCCTGCCGGCGGTGCCCTTAATCGCCGCGTCTCTTCAGGTGGTCTTCCGAATGCTCAGTCTCGTACCGGTCAGCCAATGCCTTCGAGAACGACAAAGATAAGCGAGAAACTGGTCCTTCTTCCGGAAACAGATGGTCATGGCGATGATGTCGATGAGGAAATTGAGAGCGAGTCGGTGCTCGCGCGCCGTGTACACGACGATGAGAATCGCCCGCTGAAAGATGAAGAGCTGGACGTGCTCAAGAAACGGGGTGGTATTCGTGGCAAGAGTTTCGCTGAGAGGTTGTCCAAGATGCAAAGAACAGATAAGGTCAGCAGATTGACAGCCTACTGCACTGCGCAAGCCTATAAGATCAAGCCGACTGCCGAGTTCTTGCGCAAGAAGCACGAGGCTAAAACCAAGATTTACGATGACTGTCTTTACGTCATCTATGCTCTTCCACTACTCAACGGCACTGATGGTTATCGAGTGCGAAGTCGACCCATTCTCAAAACTCCTGGGACTGGAAAGACGGTACTAGATCTAGAAATTGAGCGCAGTGAACAACGGGATCATCACGAGGGTTACTTCGAAGACGATGCGTACGAGCATCCCAGCCCCGAACGTGGCCACGAGATGCCTTCTCACTTTACCGAACGCCCATCAACTCCCGAGCGCAGCAACCCTTTCCGCCACGACGATGACGCCTCTTCAATGAACCGGCTTGCTCCTGATGCCAAGAACTTTGCAGAGATGTTTGTTTACTCTTACGGTGTCGTTGTCTTCTGGAACTTTACCGAGCATCAGGAGAAGGATATCCTAGCCGATCTGACCTTTGCCGATGCTGATGCTGAAGAAAACGGCACTACCAGTCTTCTTACTCGACCTTTAGACCAGGAGGACTATGAGACCGAAGAGTTCCACTTCGAATACAGCGCTGATATCAAGCGCCCACGCATCTTCAACGATATGATCACTCTATTGCCGCGGTCTGACCACATGATCAAGCTCACCATCAGCCACGCCATCGCTCAGAGTACACGCCTGTGTTTCTTTGAAGAGCGTATGAGTGAGACTATGCTGAGTGCCCAGCATATACCCAAGACGCTAGCCCTGACAGGAGAGCTCAACATGACTCGCACTGAAATCGTGCGCATGCTTGGTAAACTCTTCAAGAGCCGTGTTGATATCAATCTTTGTAAGCCAACATCTTCCAATTTTGATTGGTTCAAAACTGACCTCTCTGTAGCATCCAATATTCTAGATGTCCCTAACTTCTTCTGGGATTCTGAACCAACTCTACATCCCTTGTACGCCGCCATCCGTGAATATCTAGAGATCGACCCACGCATCAAGGTTCTCAACGAACGCTGTCGTGTCTTCCTCGATCTAGCCGAGATACTGTCTGACTCTGTTGCCGACGCAAAGATGAGTTACATCACATGGATCATCATCATCCTCATCATCGTGAGTATCATGGTCACCGTGACAGAAGTGGGCATCCGTTTCGGCATGCTCAGCAAAGCCAAGGGCACTGGTATCGATCCTGCCGCTACTATCCCTGTTCTGGGTGATGGTTTGGTGGGACAAGAGCGCGTTGCGCTACCACCAAGTGATCTCGAGATACTGGCGGAGACGCTGGGATTGAAGTCTAATGCGTCGTTCGATGAAGTCCAGCAGAGTATTTGGGCTCTTAGGAAGAAGAGTCCGGCAGACGCCTCGTTCGTACATGCTTCGTCATACGAGGATATCTGATATCGACACTTCCTATCCTCTTTTCTATTTGCATAGCACGGCGTTGAATGGTTTATCTTTTCGGAGGTTTTCTTGAAATTGTTGGAGCTGCTACAAATATTGACTCTGGGTTATGTTTTGGTAATAAGAATGGACATCTATCCAACTAGGCTCGCAGCCATTGTCTATCTAGCTTAGGAGTTCATCGGGAATAAGAAAGGCTTTGTTTTACACTATCCGTTATAGTACACATATCGAAGACAAACACAGAACGCAGACATTAAAGTAGAGTATCTATTCTTACTCTGAAAATGCAAACCCTATTCAAGAAAATTGAATAACAACAAAAGTTGTATAGAAAAGGCCACAGGGTTTCTGGGCCTGCATATTTTCGAAAAAACCCATAGCCCATGATCATGATAGTAATAACATCTCTTAATCTCCAATCTCCCTCCCCAATCCTGCTTCGTAGTGGGCGAGTCCGCGGGGAGCCGCCGGATATCAAGTACAATAGAATTTTACCAGATGCCGATCCATGCTACGCACCCAGCAGAGATCCCAAGAAGCGAAGAAAAAGACGCCGAAAAAAGAAGCAGTTCGCCGTTGCCCCGTCTTCACTCGCCCGATCGTCTATAAAAAGGTCATGTATTAAAAAAGAGAACGTCGGTTCTCCATAGCGCACCAAATTTATCGGGACTGTTG
This sequence comes from Fusarium concolor, assembly GCA_013184415.1. Lineage (NCBI taxonomy): Eukaryota > Fungi > Ascomycota > Sordariomycetes > Hypocreales > Nectriaceae > Fusarium > Fusarium concolor. The sequence goes on from JABCJY010000144.1 coordinate 265,912, forward strand.
CTCGACGGGCTTATAGGCGGTCGCAGCAGCCTGTTGGCTCTTGCGGGCCTTGTTGTCGAGTTCAGCCTTGCTGTAGATGGCAGCTCCAAGCATAGTGACGGCCATACCAGCACCGTTAAGTAGGTCGACGGTCACATCGAAGAGGAAGATGCCTAGGGCAACAGTCAAGCACTGCTTGAGGTTACCGCAGACAGTCATGGTAAGAGCACCAGCAAGCTTGTTGGTGTTGAAAGAGGAGATGTTGAGAAGAAGCGCAAGGAAACCGTTGCCGAAGAGTGAGGCGAAAGCGGGAGGAAGAGAAACGTCTCCCGAGGTGATGAGCTTGTGGAAGCCACTGACTTCACCAGTAGCAGTGGCGCAAGCCAGAGCCTGGAGAGCAGCGAGAGGAGACATGCGGAGGAGGAACTCAATCGGGGGGAGGGCGAGAGAGCCGGTCATGAATCGGTTGGTCACAACAGTCTAGGAATTAGTTAGTAATAAGCACAAACCGTATCTGACTAGGACATACCTTAAGAGCAGCAAGAACAACACCGAGAATGGTGAGGAGGAAACCAGCATCAGTGAAGCTCATCTCGCCCAGAGTGGTCATGGCAGCACCGATAATAAGAGGCAGGAGGGACAAGTATGTCATGGTGCTGTAGGTACGGCCGTAGTAGATGCGGTAGATGAGGATGGTGAAGATCGGGCACAGCATGCGCATGGTCTGGTAGAAGGGAACGGAGACCATGGCCAGAGACAGGTTAGAGACAGCGATGTTGGCAGTGAAGAGAGCACTGAAAGCGACGAGGGCGAGGTTCTCGCGGCGACCCAGTCGTGAGAGCTTGAAATAACCCATTTGCATCATGACATAGGTACCGACACTGGCGAAAGAGGCGTGGAGGAAAGTTAGGAGCCATGGGAAGTGGAACTAAGGGAAGCGCATGTTAGCGTGTGCACTTGAATAGAGCATAGTCGATTCAAATCGGCAACTTACCATTCCCAGAACAAGCTTGTTATACAGAGTCAGAAGCAGAGAGAAGAAGAAGTAGGTGCCGAGCCATGCGAACTTGACGGTACTGGGAATAGAGTACTCGTGCTCGAGGTTGTTGTTCTTGGGAGGCTCGGCTCGGCCGGCGTCGCTCTCGACATCGAGCTCGCCCTTGATATCACGCTCTCTCTCCTCGGCGGAGAGGAGGGGCATGGGCTCCTCGTTATGAGGACGAGAAGACATGGTGATGATGCGCCGGAGTTTCGCGGGGATGCGACCGTTGGTGGATAGAATACGAGAGGTACCGAGGATGTTATCGTAGGGTCTCAAGCATAACCCAGAGTCGACTCAATCAATAGCGATGAACCGACTATTAAATCCGCAAGCGCAGTCTATTACCGACGAATGCAAATGCAGATGAAGGTTTGGCCGAGTCGTTGGATTGGGTTGTAGTTGTAGAGTGGAAACGTAGCACGGAGATAGAGGGAAGCGAAGAAAATACAGGGGCCAAGCCGAGGGAGAAGGGGGCGGAGGCGCGTAATATGTATAGAAGCGAGCGATTGGATCCCAGCAGGGAGATGGAGATGAAGATGGAGACGAGCAAAACAAGGCGCAGACCAATCCCAGGTAAGAAAATGCACGAAAAAAGAAGAGGAAGAAAACTTGGGGAGATCGTTTTTCGAAGGGCTCGAAAAGGAGGGAAAAGAGGGTTAAAAGGTGACAACGGGCAGGACGGGTGAGAAATAAAAAGGTTGAGTGAGAAGCAGAATCTAACTTAAGAAAAGGGAGGAAAGTTTTAGGAGACAAGCCAAAAAAGGATCTCAGGCTTACTGTACTTGTGGCGTCTGTACCTGTCTACATCCAAATCAATATCTACGGGGATGTTCGGAGGCTTCAGTGATATAATGGCGGGGGCTTCCCAAAGGGAGCGGATAGTGGGGGACACTATTGGATCGGATGGCCCGCCTAGAGCTGGAGGTACACTGCATCAAAGTACATGAACCTGTCTGTGGCGGCTGTGTCAAGATTTAGTGGACAACTGTCAGCATTGGCGGAACCTACTTGTAGTGACGAGACCAGCCAAGCCAGGTGATGCAGCCGGCCTTCCATTCTGGAGTGGGCTTTTTTTTTTCATCCATATTGGATTCTGGAATCCTACAGTAGGAAATTAAGTTGATCACTATTAATTGATAGTGCACTTAATCATGGCCGTTGAAGCATGACCTAAACCCAAGAGACCTTCTCTCCACTAACTTACAACCGTTGGAGATCAATCTCGATTTTCCCTTTTCTTCAACAACCAACGTAAACCCAATTCCACCGGCGATAACAACGCAGCAACGTTAAGCTTAACTCTTTAACAGGGGCTACGCCGCACAATGGCCTGGGACTTTCGATGAATCATTTCATCCTCCTCGAGATCCATTGGAGTGGTCCTTTGATCCCGTACAGGGGTTCAAAAGAACCCGATGGTACTGTAGCTCGGTCTTTGATCGAAAAGGGGGCGGGGCATACCATTGCAAACTACAGCAGAGTGCAGTAGACACTTGACACTAGGAGTAAAACATTAAAGGCCAATCACAGCGTCCCGTGTTGACAATTCTAGCTAGTCACTGGATTGGGTGAGATGAGTAGGGCAGACAATCTGGGCTCGTTAATGGCGTTAAGATAAGGGAAGGGTCATGCTCTCATGAGCTGATACAATCGCGAGCTGAACAAACAAGTCGAGATTTCTCTAGTTTATCGGCCATGAAATTTGACTTATCCAGATATCTATTTACAAGTGGGTTCAAAGACTCCCGTAATCAAGTATTCTGTATATATGTATGGAGAATTCTTGACACCCGCCTAACAGCACGGATCTCATGTGGACTCAACCCAATCTCTACAAGTATCACAAGCGAGCAAGGAACGTCATTCTTTAGGTAAAGTTGATACCATAGCCGCACATGTACGTGTTGAGCCGCGTTGTCGTGAAACGAGCCAAGAATCAGCAACTCGTCTATCATGGACACGCAACCTCAGGTTACGTAGGCCAAGAGAGAAGGACGCAGTTGAGGTCCGGTATGTTCATGTCTATTTTTGCAGATCTCGGTATTTACTCTCTATCTCTGACGGTATCGAGACTGTAACTGTTTAGTTGGTCCCCGACTGGAGACTGAATACGATTATCATTGAGTTGTACGAACGACCCTTACAGCACCGCCAACGTCAGACGTGTCAACTCGCGTTCAATAAGAATTTTCTTATTGAACATAGAGCAGATGCTATTCAAGGCTTGCCACGAGATCACCAACAGTTTCATACCGCTCTTTTGCAACTCAAAAAGGAGACAGAAGTCCGTTGACTTTGCACTACTCAAAGCCGTTATTTCCAAAGCTGGCGCGTCGCCTTTAACAGGTTCGAATAGCCTTGGCATTCCCAGTGATGGACACTCCTATCCATTTTTCATATCGTGGAGCCCCATTTACCAGCGGATCAAATAGTACGCAGTAGCACTGTATCAGAATTCCAGCGAAACGACCCCTGAGATTTCGTTGGTTTTATCTCAGTTTCCTGACAACTTTATTTGCTGGTCACATTTGAGTGATTCAGTCTATCAATGCAAGGATCTCTTTCTGTCTCAGCCCCAGAAAGCGGGCGGATGTCGCCCTTACAGAAGTCCCCTGCTTATGCAGCTAGAATCCTTCTGGCTAGGAGTCTTTTGGTCGCAAAATGCCGCCTTATAAGGATTCTCAAAGCAGGGGTATCGATGGACAGTCGGGCATTGTAACGATAATTGAAGCTAGAGAGGATGTCGATCTTGAAGCGTCAAAGTAAGATCAATTTCGTTTATGTTCATTGCCTATTTATGCGGATATGGCCTACACGGCACTTGAAGTCCTCATTTCTCTTCTGCCACCTGTCTTGCGCCAACGTTGTTTGTCTTTCCACAATCATCTATTCACATTCCGTCGACTTTAAACCACTGGGTCTATTGAAAGGGAGTTCACGCAGTGGATCCTGTCAACCCTCCAGTTAACCCAGTCACGGAGAATAGATCCCGTACATCTCGAGAGTAGATTCTCAAGTTCCAGAGTTTGGTTATGGAATCCCATGAACTCCCAATACCGGGTTGGAAAGGTGGTCAAGGCGTTATCAGGTGTGTTTGCACATATCTCGGCTCACATACAAAACATTCGTGGCATCTCCGGGATGTGCAAACATACGATCAACACCCGACAACAAAGGGAATAGCCTGTGTATCATGTTACTTTAACCTTCAAAGGGCCAATATAGGAAACTCATAACTTTCTTAAATAAGAAAGGGATGCCAAGTGCTATTTCAAGATGAAAAAATAGGAAAGTATGTCCATATGTTGTTATTTCTTTCGATATCGTTGATATACAAGTTCAAGACGATCGATATATGATATATCTTCCACGCATCATGACTCCCTCGCTTAACAAAACAAAAATTCTTATGCTTCCGTCTCAAGATTCGCCAAAGGCACATAACCCTCCTCTTTCTTAGCTCTTCTCCTGCCCAGCATCTCCCGCACCCAACCAACAATGCCTCTTCCACTCCTCCACCGCAGACCACCACGCTGCTCCGCAGCAGCTTCATCCATCCATCGAGGGCGCTTCCAGAACTTAAGGAGAAGACTGCTCACAACAACACTGACACTACTGCATGCCATGGCGAAGCCCGCCATCATGGGATGCATGTGAAAACCAATGGGGAGGAAGAAGCCCATAGCAATCGGCAGGCCGACAACGTTGTACAGGCATGCCCAGGCGAGGTTCAGCTTAATGCGGCGGAAGATGTATCGGGTGAGATCCAGTGCTACGGGAATGTCCATAAGATCTGTCGGGCGCATGAGCACAATGTCGGCAGCTTCCATAGCAACATCTGTACCGCTAGCCATGGCGATACCAATATCAGCTGTTGCAAGGGCAGGAGAGTCGTTGATGCCGTCACCAACCATGGCAACAACCTCGCCTTGTTCTTGGATCTGCTTGAGAATAGCCTGCTTCTGGTCGGGACTTACGCCAGCATAGACGTTCTCGGGAGGGATGCCTACAGCAGCGGCAACGCTAAGGGCAGTAGATCGCTGATCACCGGTGACGATGGCTGTCTTAACACCCATCGTGTGGAGGACAGAGATGGCAGCTGCTGCACTCTCCTTGATAGAATCAGCCAAAGAGAGCTGGCCGCTATACTTGCCATCGATGGCCACGAAGATATGAGTAGTACCGGTAGCGGGTCCCTTTCCAGATGCCTTGCTCGGGCCAGAGTCGTTTTGCTCAGATACTTCAATAACATCTTCAGGAACCTCGATACCATTGTCTTGGAGGAAAGCAACGTTACCGATCAGCACCCGATAGCGATTACGGTCAACAGCTGGTGCAGGCTCAACCAGGGCATTAATACCCTTGCCAACGGTGACCTTGAACTCGCCGACACTTCCTTCAATGACACCGTCGGCCTCAATACCAAGCTCTTGACGAGCTCCAGCAAGAATGGCCTTGCCAACAGGATGTTCACTTCCCATCTCAGCAAGACCAACGATAGCCCACCATAGCCGACGTCGCCATTCGTTGTCGTGCCAGACAGATTCGAGAACTGACTCGACAACGCTCATCTTACCATAAGTGATGGTACCGGTCTTGTCAAGGACAATCTGCGTGACCTTGGTAGTCCTCTCCAGAGCAGCACCACCCTTGATGAGAATACCATTCTCAGCACCAACACCAGTACCAACCATCACGGCAGTAGGTGTGGCAAGGCCGAGGGCGCAGGGGCATGCAAAAACGATGACGGAGATGCAAAGCTTAACACAAACCATGATCTTACCGCCGCTGGAGTCCTGCAAGAAAATCTTGGGTGGGTTTGGAAGCACATGGCTCAGAACCATCCAGCAGAGGAATGTACCCAAGCCAAGAACAAGAATCATGGGAACAAAGTAACCAGCAAGAGTATCAGCGAGTCGCTGGATAGGGGCACGAGTAGTCTGCGCGTCTTGGACCAGCTTGACAATTTGGCTGAGCTGAGTGTCACGACCGGCACGAGTGACTCGGAAGTCAACCCGACCATCACCATTGACCGTGCCGCCAATGACGTTATCGCCGACGCGCTTCTGCACGGGCATCGCCTCACCTGTCACCATACTCTCATCTACGAAGGTCTCTCCTCGGACGAGAATACCATCGGCGGGGAGTTTATCACCAGGTCGCAGAATGACAATGTCACCGAGCTGCAAAAGCTCGGTAGGAACATGCCTCTCCTCCTGGGCCGAGCCGCCAAGCCCTGGAGTCTTGGGAGTCTTGGGGGTAGATGGAGCTTTTTCCCAAGCCTCGGCAGCTTTCTCGGCAGCAATTGGATCCACGTAGATTGTAGCCATGGAGGGTGCCAGAGACATAAGACGAGAAAGAGCCCTAGAGGTCTGACCCTTTGCGCTATTCTCGAGGTAACGACCGAGTGTGATGAATGTGATGAGCATAGTGCTGGTGTCGAAAATGGTGCTTGGCCTTGAATGGGGAGGCGCCAACAGTGAAACCAACATTGTTAGAATACTGAAGAAGAAGGCACAGGATGTTCCAAGGATAACAAGAACATCCATCGTCGGAGAGCGATGCTTAAGTGACTTCCATGCTGAAACATAAAAGCGCTTTCCAATACCAAATTGAACGGGTATCGTAAGAACCAAGCAGATAATATCGCCAAGGAACAGACCAGGGACCAACTCTAAGCTGCCGAAATCAAGAGCTGGTGCACACATGGGCAGGATCATACCCAAAATGAAGACGGGAATGGCGAACGCCAGTGATGTTCGGAAGGCCGTCCGCCACTCATTGATTTCTCGTGTTTTCGCAAGAGACTCGAGTTGCGCATTGTTGTCCTGGTTGTCAGAAACAACCGCATTGTATCCAAGAGCCTCGACGGCTTCGACGATGGCGCGCAGACCAATAACAGCAGATTGGTGAGTGACAGTGAGGCGTGATGAAGCAAGGCTTACCGAAACTGAATCGACGCCATGCATGGCCGCCAACGCAACCTCCAAAGCTTCAGCTGCAGCCGCATCGGGAACACCATAAACTTTGAACTGTGCCATAGACGATGACCCGCTCTGGTGATCATTGGTTGGTTGTGTAGAAAGAACTTGCGCATCAAAGCCTCGATCGTCGATTATTTCCGCTATTTGCTCTGGCGAGAGCTTGGTAACATCGTGTGTGATAACGGCTCTCTCCGCAAGCAGGCTGATATTGAACTTGACCACGCCGTCCACGCCCTTGAATCCACCCTCGACAGCCGATGTGCAAGCTCCGCATGTCATTCCCTCAATAGCAACTGTTGTGGTGGCGATGTTGCTGTCGTTTCCAAAGTTCATCCCAGACTTGTCGGCCACCACTTTGCCAGAATCAACAATTGTAGCATCAAAGCCGCGGTCTTCTATGATCTCGGCAATTTGTTCGGCTGTGAGAAGATCGGGATCGTGTTCGATAACGGCTCTTTCAGAGAGTAATGAGATGCTGAAGTTCTTAAGGCCAGGGACATCTTTGAAGCCACCCTCAACAGCAGAGGTGCAAGCTCCGCATGTCATACCCTCAATAGCGACGGTGGTCGTAATAAAGTCATCGTCGTCGTCGTTATGTGTAAATCGCTTGACGACAGGGCTGGGTAGGTCGGTGCTGAGAACCTCAGCGTCGAAGCCTCGATCCTCGATGATTTCTTTGATTTCGTCGGCGGAGATAACTTGAGGGTTGTGCATGATGACCGCGCGCTCCATAACCAGACTAACTGAGACGTTTCCGACACCATCGACACCCTTGAAGCCAGCTTCAACAGCAGAAGTGCATGCGCCGCATCTGTAGGGCAAACGTTAGTGATATATCCTCGATTACATCCCAGAACTTGGAACACCGGAGTCGTGGAAGCCGATCGAGACTCCACAACTGGGTCCCGGGATTCCCGGAAGAAGTTGAGGAAAGAATATGGCAGCGATCAAACTCACGTCATGCCGTCCACGCGAAGGGTCGTTGTAGCAAGATGGGCGCCGGCGCCGGGGCTTCTCGGAACGGAGAGCGCGACATTATTGGTGTCCTTTGCAGGGACTTGAATGTAAGAGGGAGCCATCGCGACGGCTTATGGCTCGTGAGCCTCGTCTCGAGGATCGTGAATATGTTGCGATCCAGAAGCCAAGAGATTTGGTGTTGAAGATTGTATGCGTAAGCTGGCGGCGGAGAGCGGGATGAACGTTGTCTTAGTCTCGCGGTTAGACTGGTCTGGTGGTTGGTTGCTAATAATGGAATGAACGGGTTCTAGTTCGATCGTCCAGCCACAGTCATTTCGATTTCGTAGAGACAATAAATCGAGCAGCAGCTCGGCAGAAAGAAGAATAAAGAGATAAAGAACAGTTGTAACAATCGACAAACAAGGAAATCGGAGACCGAGATAGGTAGATATGCCTGGACTGGAAGGTTACAGCTGATGCTGGTTGATAATCACTAAATGCGCCAGCCACTAAGACCACGAAGACCGGCTTCAATCAATGAATGAGTGTCTGTCGGCTATTCTTGGCGTTAGTCAGACGAGAGGAAGAAAAGAGAACAAAAATGAATGACCACTTGGGTACAGGAAGAAGAGAAGACACCAGTGCCAGAACAAAAGGACATGACATGAGCCAGATAGATTCCGCAAGATGGCGTCTCGGCGTTTTATCTATCGACTGGGTTTCCAGGATTCAGGGGAAACACCTCACTCACTGATATTGGCAAGGGAAACTTCAACAAAACAGTAGCAGTCGAGGCGAGGCCAAAAACCATCACATCCGGGACGAGTCTTGGCTCGGCGGCTGTTACGGTCAGTTCCAGTTTGGGGTTGATTTCCGCAAATATCCAAGTCGGTTTGATACCTCTCGTTGGTGGATTTAATACAAAGATGCGACTTCTGGAGCAGCAGAATTCTTGCTTGCAGGGATGTTTCACTAGAGACTCAGAATTTCCCAAACCAGGCCCAGGGTCTTCTCTGAATAATGGAGGCGAATAGGGAGTTTGGGGCCGGAAAAAGCTGAAACCTGAGACAAGAGACTCCGCTACTAAAGAAACCTGGTTCAATTGACCACAGAATGTCACTGTCAAAGAATTGTGTGAATGGATGGATAAGAGTGAGCAGTGAGTGGGTGAGATCCGTGCAACACAACCACAGCCACAAGGCGAAGGCCGCTGATGTTTATACTTGGTCTCTATTGTTATCACTCCTTTCTTCCTCATTTTACAGTCACAAAGTGGCTAATTGTGCAATAGCTCCCTTTCAGGCTTTCAGCTGGCCTATTTATGGCGCCATCTCTTATCCTGAAAGGCGCAAGTGTCGATCTTTGAAGCTGCAACCGTTCAACACCCACTGTCCAACCAGCATTCGTCCTGAAAGGGCTATTGAAACTAGGCGCCCCAGTCGCTGTTTGGGAAGACTTGAAATTGTCTGAGAGTAAGATACAGTCAATGTTCAATTTCCTGTCGTTGCCGATCGCATCTCTGCCGTGAGCTTCTTATCGAGTCTTACCAATCATATTGTGCCTCTGAATTACCATGCTGTAAGACGCAATAACGACCAAGTGTGAGGTCTTCAAGACGGATCTTCAACGTTCCGATAATGGTGTAGATGTGTCGCGGGTGAGGCTGGCTACACATGCAGTCAGCATACCTCAGCCCATCAGCAGTACGAAGACTTGACTTGTTAGCGTGACTTTGTTATTGAACTTAGAATCTTACTAGTAGGCCATGTGCCGTTCGTTACCAAATTCATTATCAATGGCTGAGCTGGCACGGTAGAACTTGGTGTGCGTGCATCGTGTTTCTGTTTGTTGGCGTCAAGATTTAATACATTTCAGGTCAAAGGTTTTTTGTCATTTGCAGCCTATATGTTGAAGATGGTCTTTTGGTGTAATGAATATTTGATCATTGATTGGTATAAAGCCGAATAGAAGACAGACAATGAGGAGATACGAGCGACAGTAAATCAAATGAGAGAGTTTCAACCTCAAGTACAAGAGTATGCGTGAATCGCTGAAAATGAAACGCATCATCGATATATTCGATCTGAAGTTTTCAAATTAATCATTATCAGAGCATTGTAGGGTAGGCAACCTTGACAGCGAAGACCTCACGCTGAAACTGTCCTTCCTTGGGTGGAGTCAGTATTGACCAGAGTGGAGCTCGTAGAGGTGCAGCCCCGCCACAGGCTGCCTAGCTGTTCCAGCCTCATCTCGAACTAAGCTCTAATACCCCATCTTGAACTTCATTACGATATCACCTGCGCAACTTGCGACCATCAATACCGGACTCCCCCTGAGATTAAGTCCGTACTGAAGGATAACCTAGAGCTTGGGATAAAGCAGACATCTATACAGTCACTTCTGTCAGCTTCAAACCTCAACGTGACGTACTTAGCTTGATATATCCGTCAATTATACGCCGAGGCTGTAGCCTCAACCACAACACAATATGGAGCAGACAAAGGCTCTCAACGCGCTCGAGGTATGCCTGACCCGATGGAGATTTCCTCACAAAGACTGACCAGGATTTATAGCCCTTCCTTGCCCTCTCCAAATCCGCTACCTCTCCCCGCGCCGCTGCCGACCTCGTCACCAGAGCTACATCAGCACCAAACACATTCCTCTTCAGCGACCTCCTCCAAACACCAGCCATTCAGAACCTCGCCGACTCAGAGTTCGCTTCACATCTCGAGCTTCTAAAGATCTTCTCCTACGGCACATACTCTTCATATAAAAGCACACTGGGCCTACCAGCTCTTGCTGACGCCCAGGCAACCAAGTTACGCCAACTGTCGCTTCTCTCACTGGCTCGCGATCGACAGAACCTCTCCTATGCCGCGCTGCAGGATGCACTTGACCTACTCGGCGCACGAGATGTCGAAAACTTGGTGATTTCGGCTGTCTATGCTGGTCTGCTTCATGCCACGCTTGATCCAGCTCGTGGTGTTGTGCAGGTCTCCAGTGTTGCACCTCTACGTGATCTAGCTCCCGGAGCGATACCCGACATGGCCGCTTCCCTTAAGATATGGGCTGGCCGCTGCACAACCACCCTTGGCGCCCTCGAGCAGCAGATCAAGGATATCCGAACAACAGCGGCAGCTCGACAGCGTGCACAGCGTACAGCTGACGAGAAGCTACAACAGTTGATGAGCGAACAACAAGAAGGCGGTGGACAACGCAAGTATGACTTGCCAAACATGAGCCGAGATATGAGAAGTCGCTACAACAAGCGGTCCGTCATGGATGTGGGTAGCTTGGTAGACAACGATAGCATGGACGTGGATGAGGTTGAGGAGGAGAAGAAGCGGGCAAACAAGCGCAAGCTGTGAGCGTACTACGCATCATCCTAATCTTGGAAGAACCAGAAGCCAAGACTCACAAAACATGTATCACGAAGAACCATGACATAATAGACGAAACGACGCCTTTTTATTAGCCCTAAATCCGTACAAAATGCCGCCCTGAGACATGTACTAATCCTGCTGACCTGATATGGTCAGAAATAAGAAGGGAAAACGCATGGTAGAACCGATTATAAATATCGTGTTCCAGACCGGGAATAGCTAAATTACAAAGAAGAAGCCCTGATCAATAAACAGAAGATTCCGTACGCCAGCCTCCAGAAAGCAACGCCCGCTCTCAATCTAGAGATTGGGCTAATTTTGCAGCCTAATCAAGGCCCCTAATCATTACAGTCGTGAATATGGATGCGATGTCCAAAGAAATCCTTGCGGAAATGGGGTTTTCAGGTTTTGAGAAATCCGAAAGGCCAGTAATGGCCGGCATTAGTGACCGCGGTCATATGTGAAGAGAGTAGTTGCTTAGAGACGCTTTCCGGGAACAAGGATGAAGAGAACACAAAGGGCGGCATCGATAAGAACAGTCACCGCGAGGACCATGATGGCACGCTTGGCGATAAGTTTGCGAACGTAGGGTTCGCGGATGCGAGAGAAGTTGAAGGGGGTGTACTCGCTGTAACCAACGAGGGCCATGATAGGGTCCAGCGAGTATTGGTAAGATGCAAGGAAATAAACACCGATGGTGAATGGCAGGATGAGCTGTCTGAGTCAGCATACTTTCTTAAGTACAGCTTGAATGAGAACTTACCCAGCATCTGGTTGCACGCGAGTAGTCAAGGAAAATGAGAATGAACGCAGCCCAGAAGGCGGCAAACATGGCAATAAGGCCAAGGATAAGTCGCATGATGAGAGTAGGTGGGATGAGGTTGCCGAGAGCCTTCATTCGTAGAAAGCCTGGGAAAGCATCTCGCTCCATCGCCTGGAAGACGTAGTCCTTGGCAACATCGAATACCTCGGGATCGTCGCGGCCATACTCTTCGATTGCAGTAGTGACTTCCTGGGTGATAGAACCCGGAAGGGTAATTTCTCGCTCAGCGCCAGGCAGGAGAAAAGTGTAGAGAATCTTCTCCGCTGATGCTCGAATGTCCTGTCGCGCAACGGTATGAGCGGGAGAGTTGGAATCGGTAGTGACATCATGCGAGTTGCTGAACTGAGGACTGGGCCGAACAGGCGCGGAGGTACTCTGAGGTGAGTCGTGACTTTGATCCTCTCTAAGGAAAGCAGACATTTGCGCATCTTGGTTCTTCTCCTTCTCGGTTGCATACATGGACGGACCTGCCGCTCTAGGTTCCAAGTCGCCAATATTTTCGAGGATAGCTGAAGATCGTTTTGAGGCCTCTGGAGTGCCAATAAGGACGGATCGTCGAAGTCCACGGACATAATGTCGGCATAGTGACATATGCTGGGCAACATCGAGCCTGGCCATGTCAGCTCAACTCTTACCAAAGTCCGATCCTGCATAAACCCACCAGAAATCGAGGTAATCCACTGAACGTTGCTGATCGCGCATGTAGATATAAAATGAGAATAGGTCAACGGGAGGAAGAGTGCGACGGCTCAAGACCTCAAAGAGCGTAGGTAGTCGGTTTCTCGTCATGTCGGGCTGAGGCGATGGCGATGCCATCGGGTGGACTGGTTCGTGTTCAGCCATCTTGGGCGATGTATTATAGTTGTATCGACGGTCAGATGAGTGATAAAATGAAAGAGGCGTTTGGCGTTTTCTGGCGCGCGGTGCAACTACCGGGAAGCTTTGGGAAGGGTCCGGTACGCGAAGTTCCCCTTATTACGACCGATGACAGGCCGCTGAGTCTCGTCGCAGCAACCGCAGCACTCTCCTAAGCAAAGCGGTCCCTAAAGGAGAGAAATGAGACGCTGATGCGCAAAGGAAGGTGAGATTTGCGGTGCTTTGAAGTCAATTGCCCAGAGGTGGAATGATGAAATCGTTATACAGCAACGGCTAAGATTGGATGCAATGCTTCGCGATAAACAGCCGCAGACCAAACGTGGACCAAACAACGCCCCTAAACCTAATTTCGTTAAGCCTGCTTAGGCCCAAAAATCCAGGTGTGGATCGTCCCTGACTCATCACGTGAGATCCTGGCGGGCCATCAGGGCTGCGCTGGATTGGCTCGCTACCCCCCACCCACCGAATTTCGAGGGCTGCACTACGCACAAAGATTTTAGGAATTTGACCACGAACATCAACACCTTCTCAACGACCGACCTTGAAGAGACGAGCCGCAGGTACGATAAACGCCCCGACAACTTCTCCTCCCTCGCCTCGCAGTACTCTTTTCCTTTGAGACTACGAGCACGAGCGCTTCGACTTTATCATCCTCGTCGACCGAAAGACTAACCCTCATATTTTCAGCCATGTCGTCCAAGAAGCCCTCCGGAAAGACTCAGCGCTCCGCTATCGCGGATGTCGTCGCCCGCGAGTACACCATCCACATGCACAAGCGAGTATGTTATTTTGCTAGAGAATAGCTCGAAAACCGGAGCTTGGATATATGGATTGAATACTAACGGGTTCAAAGCTCCATGGTGTCACCTTCAAGAAGAGGGCTCCCCGTGCCATCAAGGAGATCAAGGCCTTTGCCACCAAGTCTATGGTACGACTATCCGCCCTAACAGCCTGTTACCGAACGCGAAGCAATTGGCGACGGCAAAGTTGCCATTTTGGAAATACATATGCTAACCTCACAACAGGGTACCTCCGATGTCCGCATCGACCCCCAGCTCAACAAGAAGGTCTGGGAGCAGGGTATCAAGGGTGTTGACTACCGACTCCGAGTGCGAATTTCCCGACGACGAAACGATGAGGAGGGTGCCAAGGAGAAGCTGTACAGCTACGTTCAGGCTGTGAACGTCAAGGACCCCAAGGGCCTCCCCACGGTTGTTGTTGAGGAATAAATATAAAAAGTTTCTCTTGGGACAGGTTCTAGGGTGGCATGGCATTTGGAGTTGCATTCAGCTTTCTGGCTTTTGACGCTGAATATACACAAAGGGAAAATGTGATCAAAGCTTGAAGTCAAAACAAACGACAATCGGTGCCTCGGCGTGAAGTGGTCTCTGGTCAAGGCTTTTTTATGAGGGCGAAAATACCCAATCATTTGCGTTCTGACGTGATGATGTGGAAGTTATGAGCAGTCGATTAGAGGGTCTGCTATCGACAATGGTCTACCTGTTGCTGAACCTATCAATATGCCCTCCCGTTGCTGTTTGTCCAGCTGTGGAAATGCCATGCAATCCTGTAATCCTAACAAGTCATCAAACCAAATTCCGTACACCTGGTACTCCTGTCCCCGTATTCAAGTATCAAAGCACCGAAATCCCAGTAAGAACTAATTACTCGTCCTCCACATCCCTGTGGCGTGCCAGCACCTTCTTCTGGAACTCCTCGGTATCCTTGTCCCACAGCTCGGCAGCCTCGCCGTTAAGAGGAGAGGCGCTAGTCATATGTTAGTAATATGTTTACCGCAAGTTTGGACTGTATACCTACTTGTTGGGCTCGCCAAGCAAACTCTGCAGACTCAGCAGAACAGTTTGGATGTTGTAAGCGGCAGTCCACTTGTCCTTGAGAATGTCCAGACAAATGCGGCCAGAGAAGTCGACGTTGGGATGGTAGATGGGCGTCTTGAAGAGCACCGTGGGAGCAGCGTAGGGATAGTTGGATGGGAAAGCGAAGCTGAGTTTGAAGGTCAGGCCAGCGTAGGGAGTATCGTCGGGGCCCTCGATGGTGGCAGTCCACGAGAGGAGGTTGCCATCCGCAGAGGGAAAGGCAGAGACGCCTGGAGCGGGCGACGTCATGAGCTGCATCAACTCGGTCTGGAGTCTGTACAAAGTCAGCAATCTGCATTGATGATGAATGCCTCGGGACAAGTAATCACCTCTTGGTTGTGCTCTGAGAGTCAGGGCCCTTGGAACCCGAGTTAAGCTTGGTGGCCTGGACGCTGCCGGGAGCAGAGTTCTGGCTGTCTTCCATAGTGTAATCCATTGTGAGATGCTGAGATGAAACTGTTTTTCGAGTACAACAGAGAGTTATGCTGGCAAACAAGAAAATGCCAGGAGAGAAGATGCTATTATAGGACGGTAGGCAGCGGGTAGGAAGAGAATTGTTTATGTACAGACAACAATCAATTCCGCAACTGGCAAGAGGTGAAGCTGGACGAATGCAGGGGCGAGCGATTGAGGGAGACGGAGACAAAGACAAAGACGTTGCTGGTGGCGTTTGCGGGAAGGGACTTTGGGGAAAGGGATAGATGAAAGCAGAAAGAAGGGTCCTGAAAGAAGTGAGACGATGTACGATATGTTGTTTTGGATTGCGACAGAATCCAGTCGAGGGCAAATGTTTGATTGATTTCTCAAGATCAACGGCTCCAATTGTTTACCGCAGCAACCAGCGCGACTAGGGTCGACCATTTATGAAACCACAACCAATGGCGTCAAACAGTGGGCACTGCCACTGAAACCGTAGGGCATGCTTGTGCTGTGAGAGGATGCACAGGGCGCTAAATGACGCGAGATTTAGGGGACCTGGGCCGGGTCTCACAGCAACAAAAGCACTTTACGCGATGAATAGACGCGAATCGATTAACGCGTTCATTCTTTTGGATCGTTGGATCATGACTACCTATATCTCAACTGGTCGATTGGCTATTGTTGGACAAGCATAATAGCAACACAATTCCAAACCCAATCATTAACTACCTTCCTCTACACCATGGTAAGTAGGATATTCAATGCTTGGTTCTTCATCAATAGCGTTTGTCACACTTTTCTCTCATGGCAGATTATTCCAGAGTATTAAGTCGACAAGGGACCGTGAATCTTGATCAGTCACACTGTTACTGTCTACCATGACTACTATATCTATTGTTTCTTATGACTTCATCAAGAGGCCTCATTGCTAACGTAACTCAATGAACCAGTCACAATTAGACCCTCTACCGACGGATCTTCCCTTCCGCATCGTCTCCAAGACCGTGGGTCGAGGAGCATATGCCTCGTTAGTTCACCCCATTTTTCACTCGTGATAATCTCGTTTATACTGACCACATACCAGCATCAAGAAAGCCATTCCCCTTGACGCACCGACACCAATTTTTGCTGTCAAGCTCATCCACAAGGGCTACGCTACCAAACATGGCCGTATCTCTACTAAACAGCTCGCCATGGAGGTATCTCTTCATTCACACATTGGCCAGCATCCCAACATCATCGAGTGGTTCGCTTCAGGAGAAGACGACATATGGCGATGGATTGCCATGGAGTATGCAGAAGGTGGCGATCTGTTCGACAAGATTGAGGCCGATGTCGGTGTTCGCGAAGACATTGCCCAAGTCTACTTTAACCAGCTCATCAGTGGTGTGAGCTTTATGCATTCTAAAGGTGTAGCACATCGAGATCTCAAGCCTGAGAATATTCTCCTCTCACAGGATGGATCTCTTAAACTTGCTGATTTTGGAATGGCTACAATGTTTGAGTACAAGGGTCAGCGAAAGCAGAGCTCAACATTATGTGGCAGCCCTCCCTACATCGCCCCTGAAATTCTTGCTTGTGGTCGTGCCGACAAGAAATTACCGAACGCTGCCAAGTACTCACCAGATCTGGTCGATGTTTGGTCTTGCGGTGTTATTCTGTTCGTTCTTCTTGTTGGCAACACACCATGGGATGAGCCTTCGCCAGGTAGTTGGGAGTTCCAAGAATACGTCCGAACTTCTGGTCGCAGTACTGATGCTCTATGGGGGAGGGTGCCCGCTGAAGCTCTCTCCCTTTTACGAGGGATGATGAGCATTGACTCTTCAAAACGCTTCACATTTACCCAAGTGCGCCAGCATCCCTGGTACACAAGACACAATGCCCTCCTCAATGCCGATGGCAGAGTCACAGATCCCATTAATCTGGCTACGCAGATGCTGGAGAATCTCCGCATCGACTTCAAAGATCAGCCTACATCACAGCCTACTTCCAGTGACAGCATGGACATCGATACTGGTCTAAATGCTGGAAAATTCTCCTCTACTCAGCCAGAGACACCCATCGCAGATAAAGACTGGGATTGGGAACGTCCACCACTTCGCTCTATAGCCTCACCCGCATCATCACTCCCACACGATACTCGTCGAGCAATGCTTGATACACTTGCGGATGAACCCTCTATGTCGCAATTCTCTCAAACTCCTGGTCCGTCCATGACCCTTACCCAACAAGCTCGCCGCTTCCGCGATATTTGCCCACCCGAGGCTCTGACTCGCTTCTTCTCGGCTGTCCCTCCGGCCCACATCATTCAGATGATTAGCGATGCTCTCCACCATCTCAACGTCCCCCTGGCTCCGATCTCGCCCAATCTCCACGGCAGCCCTGTTGCTACGATAAAGGTCAAGGCACTGGACGGTCGCCAGCAAAGTCTCCATGGCGAGATTCAGGTTGACCGCCAGCCTTTACCGGACGGTACTGAGGTCCTTGATATTCGTTTTGTCAAGGTCAAGGGTGATCCTCTTGAATGGCGACGATTCTTCAAGAAGGTGGTTGTTTTGTGTAAGGATGGTGTATATGTTCCCGAGTCTTAGAAGGTAGAGGAGCTGTTTTGGAAAGCTAAGACGAGACTCCTCAAGAGACGAATTGCTTTAGGTATTGGATTATAAAGACCACGACTAGATAATGGTTACATATATAATGGGGAAGACTTTGGAACGTCCATAGACTCGAAACGAGTATTATGTTAAGCCGAAATGCCCGATGAGCCTCTACCTCTCTTCCTTATATCAGCATGACGCTTAATACTTAATGATTTGTACAATAATGTTTCCTGGGATATCTCAGG
Source organism: Fusarium concolor (assembly GCA_013184415.1). Taxonomy (NCBI): domain Eukaryota; kingdom Fungi; phylum Ascomycota; class Sordariomycetes; order Hypocreales; family Nectriaceae; genus Fusarium; species Fusarium concolor. Next base: position 284,098 of record JABCJY010000144.1, read on the forward strand.
CGTTTGCTCGATTGTACTGTTCTACCTGAAAGCTGATAGGATAAAAACTGTTAGCGGTGTCAACTTCAGTCTGCCAACGATCGAAGTCCAGCTGCTGATTGCCATCAAGAGACTCGAGAATTTCGTCGAAGTTGATTTCTAGGTTTGAGTAGGGGCCGCTTTCAAAGTCATCGTGGCTTTGGGATACTGGCAAAGCGCTCTCAGCTGGCAATTCTTGGGGGCTCGGACTTCTCAAGGGCTCGTCTTCGGTTTCAGGCTGACGCGCTTCTTGATTCTGGCCAGCACGAAAAGATTGCATGATGCCCTGGAGGACATTGCTGGCGACATCAGTGATTGTCTGAGAAGTGAGTGACTGCTCGAGTATGCCATCGATCAACCTCTCCGCACGGGGCCGCATGCGTCTTGAGAACTCGCGACGTGCAAAGTTCTCAAAACTGTCAAGCATATTTGTTCCGGGTTGCTCCATATCCTGTTCAGGCTGCAAGGGGCACATCTCAGGATCTTAGAATGTATTAGACTGATAATGAGTGCTCAGGAGTAACATTGAACTTACATGGAGAAGGGATCGGGTCTTCATTGGGGAAAAGAATCTTATACATTTCAGCCCACTTCTCCGCCTCCCCTATATGTCGAGACTTCCCATTCTTCCGCCTCCTCACGCGCAAAAGCTTTTCCTGTTCCTCATCAATACCTTTTTCAGGCTCTTCGTTTCGCCTCGGGCAGATCGTGTCGGCTCTCTGATGCTCATTAAGGTTATATGCTGACTTGAAGTCTTGCCTGCACCTGTTGCAGCGGAACTTGGGAAGCATGTGTCGGCGGTAGAGATGTTCTCTAGACATAAGGTCAGCTGATAGTTTCAATTTGATGCCGCTTGACTTACTTGACTCGATGAGCAGATACCCAACCCGGCCAACAGCAACTTTTCCACTGAGAAGTCTGATATCTATCACGATTATGCTTGAAAAAGGGACAAACATATCGTATCTCAGGAGTGTCGGTTATTGCCCATGGTTTTCCCTGATTTTGATCTGGCGCCCCATCATCACTCTTACCGAACTCATCATCAGAGTCACTTCTTTGACGTTTCTGAGCGGATGGCCTATATGATGATTGGCTAGAACAGCCTATAGATGTTCGGACTGACTGGGAACAATTGTATGAACTCTGTTGACCATTCGGAACACCTCGTTTTCGCAAGATTGTCTCCAGCCATTCTTGAAGTACAGTCATTAATTGATCCAAGATGCGACTTGTTCTTCTTTCGATAACAGCAGACGTTGAGGATGCTCGATCAATGCTTGAGCACGATTCAGCGCTGTCTGTATAGAATTCTATATCGGAGTAGTTGTCCAGAGGACTCGACGATGTAGAATGAGAAAATTTGGGCTCGGTGGCCGAATCCTTGGTTCCTGGACATACTGAACCAGCTTGGACAGAGAACTTGGGCGATGGCCAGTATTTATGCTCATCACATCCTCCACCTTGCACCTCTCTACTCGGCGCAAGGCTATCATCGGAGTAGTCATTGCTCGCGAGTTCACCAGGATGTGAAACACATTGGCTTTCACTTTTGTCTGTGACTGGGGAAGTGCTGTGATGTTGAGAGTCCTTCTGTGGCTTTTCAGAATTAGAACTCTGAGATAATTGACTCCTTCTAGAATAGAGGGACTCACATAATAGTCTTGTCTATCAACAGTGTCTGCTGATGCTGGTCTTTCGCTCACCCATCCACATCCTCCATCGCTACCTCCTCCACGAAAAATAGGAAAGTTATCCTCAAAGGGGCCGGGTAGTTGGCGGTAATTTCTCATGTTTTCAAATGCACTCCAGGCCAGGTTTTCATTGGGTGGAATCATTGTGATAAGTAACAAAAATGCCCGTAGGAGTGCCCAAGGAATACTGTAGAAAGGGTTCTGTATGATGGGACAATCAAAGAATCAACTGATAACTGCAATCGTAGTACAGTGAAACACTATTCACATACAACTTGCATGAGTAGTTATTAAAGAATACCACGACGGTGAATAGATAAATGGGCTTTTATCTAACTCCTTAACTCGCAATTGCGCAGGATCCAACGGCGAATCATAGCAAATGCTATTTATTTCTTGCACAAGCGACATCCAACATACTGTATGTGCGCCAGCAAGGGCTCTGCTCAGCCAGTAAACATGCGTGGGCCTTGAAATCATGAAGCAAGCCAGAGCCTGATTTCAGGAAAGTAATGCCATTGGCGCAGCATCGTGTGTATTAGAGCCTTCTGCCTTATTTTCAGGCTCCTGGTCTTGGGTCAATCCTATTTAGTTAGGTGTGATTCTGATGGAGCATAGATTAGCAAAGCCTGATTGTACTTTTTATGGGTTTCGGATCTGAAATTATAATTAAGAGACGGGGGATCGAGAGTGGTCAACGTCTATACTGGATAAATAGAACACAAAGAGACAACATAGTAAAGAGCACGGATATAGTCAAATTCGAACACCGATTCTATCTGTCTATCATGTTGCGTGCGTGACCAGCCCATCATGACCTGCATGGTATCAGAAAATGTTCAACCGCTAAAAACAAATTGGTATCGATCATCCTCCCTAACATCCTCCTTTTAAACATCATCAAAAACTCTGAAAGTTTGTGGGAACAAAACATCCCCCCATCGCCTGTGCCAGGAATTGAGGATCACTATCAAGGCGCCGTAAAAAATTGTCGTCGATATCCATCCATTGAGGCATTCCACCCAGGAATGGCTGAGATTCTTGGTATTGGGATGATGTCAGTCGTGAGTTCTGACTGTTATCGTCTCGTGGCTTCTGGCGACAAGTCTGCAAACTCTCCTTGAGTGCACTGAGAGCAGCCTGGATCACCAGAGGTGTCAGGTTGGGTTGCATGTTCTTGAGGCATTCCAGCTTGCCTGGCATGCAATGCTCGAAAGTAGCCATGAGATTCATCTCAAAGTCATCATTATTGCTTTTCTGCAAACGATCATAGTCTGAATGATATTAGCATTGGATAATACAGTGTAGGTGGGTTGAACACTAACACGGTGATGGTACTTGACCCTCCTTAGGAAAGATGATTTTGTAGACATCATTCCATCTTTCTTCCTCAACCTCTTTAGGATCCGATCCTGGGTTGCACTTTTTGGCCCTTGCGTGCAATGCCTTCGACTGGCTGGCGTTGATGCCCTCCTTCTCTTGAGAGCTGCGACTTTGAACTTCACACTGTACACGCGCCCTCACATGCTTGGTGAGGAGCTGCTCCGTCTTGAAAGACTCGAAGCAGCGCTGGCATTCGTGCTCAGGGAGTTCGTGGCTTCGGAAAATGTGTTCTCTGAGATCTCGTTAGTTTACTCCTGTATGTCTTCAGATGAGAGTTACCTACTTGACTCGATGCACGGTTTCCCACCCAGGTCCGCAGCAACTTCTCGAAGTTTCATAGCGCTCTGGGTCATGCTTGTAAAACGGACAGGCAAATCGCAGTGATGAAGACGTTTTGGAGCGTTTCTTATCCGATGGCTTCTCTTCAGTCTCGCTTGCCGACGATTCATCGAGTTCAACGCAGTCAATCGATCGCTTTAGCTGCCTTGGTAAGAAAAGTTGCTCAGGCTGGCCCACCGAAGTCTCTGGTAGGGTCGTCTCTTCAAGGCATTCTGTGATTCGAGGTGCAGCCGCTGGTACTTGGAGCAGTGAGTTTCCATCGCCTGCCATTATACCCAAAGGGTGGTTCTCAAAGAACATGGGATCGAATTGGTCCATGAGATTGAACTGGCCGGCCTGGTCGCTGGTGACCAGGCCACCTGAGGCTATGTCATCTGCGATGGACACACTCAGTGATGAGGGGAAATAATTAACATTGTTGTAGCCAGTTGTTCGTGATGTGTAATCTGAAGCGCTGTATCGACGTCGATGCTTTCGACCGTCTCGAAGTTTTGCCTTGAATTTGAGGAGCAGCCATAGCCACCCAAGTCTACTCATCAGAGCCTTGTTGGTTACGCTCTTAGTTGCAGGGACGACTGCTCGTGATGATGTGCTATGCTGAGGTTTCAAACGTGATCGTTCAATCGGTGTTGTGAAGCTGAGATGATCATTGAAGTTGGGTTGGCTGAGTAGATGATCATAGTTTGGGTAACTAATAGTCGAGGAACTCAATAGTAAAGGTGACTCCGAGTATCCATACTGCTGTGGACACACATTGGTGTTGATGGCAGTGAGGTCACCGGGCACCGCCAAGGGATAATTGGTCACTGGCTTGTTGTACACACTATCCTCAGGTTGGGATTGGGTATTGAAATCGGGTGTTGGTGTAGGGTACGACGCGAACATTGAAACGTTGTGTTGGTATGGGAAGTCGCCTTTGCTGATCTGAGGCGGAGCTTATTTAAAGATGGTGGCTTCTTTGCTGGAAAAGTCCTTTCTATTGTTGTATAGGTATGCAGCGCTAACCAAGGCTAGGTAGTTATTGTAATCAAGGGTGTTGCTAGTCAAAGGAGTATATATGTAGTGTATATATCCTCTAATCTAGGTTTCAGGTAAAATGGAAATAAGATCTCATAAATTGATGCCGGGAATTGATGGAGGCGAAAACGAGATCCGATCCGGGGGGACTCAGCTCGTATTTAAGTTTGGAGGCCTTTGCGCAGCCGCGCACGTTGGCTCCGGTTGATTGCGAACCAGGGAGCTGAGATAGTAACAAGGCAACTGACCCTCTGAAAGTGCAACTTAACAGCCCCAAAGTCCCATATTACCAAGATAACTCTTGGGTCATGAGGTTCGAGAGAAGATCTTGCGTTCTTGGGTGCTGATTCTTCTCAGAGATAGAAAGCCGAATTCCTTACGAGTACAGAGGTTGTTAATTACTGGCTTCAGAGACAATTGGCCAATTGTGTTACGGAGAGCTCAACGGAACTCAAATGAGCAATAAACCTGAAAGAAGAAATATTAATATTCTCAAAACATCTCAGAGAGACAACAAGGAGACAACAAGGAGGCAACGAAGCTAATGTTCAGAGTTGCAAAACTGTCGGGGGGTTGAAAAGGCTATCAAAGGTTGACAGACACAGTCAGCTTGAGGAGGAGGCTGTGGGCTCCCTCACACTAACAGCTGAGTTGTGCATGACTGGCTCACCATCAATGTCCATGTTACAGCTCAAGTCAGTCACAATATGTTAAAACTAGCCAGTAATTAGGCCCTGATGGATTTGCACTTCTCCCTTCTGGTATGCCTGACACCAAGTTCTATGTATGCCCTGGAAAACGCCTGACGCCTTGCATAACCTAATGCATAAGCTTCTTTACTCGACCTGCGAGACTGCCGGCTCATTCACTTGTTCATTCCATTCAAAACCTGGATAAAACGTCAGCCTCGATATTACTAACAAGGAAATAGTTGGGGGCCATACGTTGACGACACATGGGACACTGCCCCCTTGATGAATCTTGCTTGATCCATTCCAAAATGCAGTGCTAAACAATCACAAACACAAAGCCAGTCAGCAAAGCGATATTCACGATAAACAACATAGAGATAAGGTAAGCTCGAACCATGTGAAAGTTGTGGCCACATTTCCCCGATACTGATATTAACGTTAAGTCAGTAGAGTTTATCTTTAACAGGATGGTCTGATGTTTACTTACACAGGCTGCAATCATCGCCTGGGTATTTACATGTCGGACACGTCCCGTCAAAGTGGACCTGACAAATACCACAAACATCGTCTTCCGGTATATCCCAGCGCCAGGTAGCGACTGCATTCCACTTTTTGATGGTGACTTTCATAGTGTTTTGCGATAAGGAGTCACAAGATCGATACCTGGAGAGAGGAGGTTATTTGGGGTTGGCGATCGAGACGAGATTCAAAATGGCCGTGCAACCTTTGGAGTAAAGAAGGGTCAAGGTTTGAAGCACTAACGCAGCGTGCGGAGGCACATGAGCTGAGGTTGACAAGGTGAGAGGTCCATCCAAGTGGATTGGGCTGTAGTGGTGGGTGGGCGCCTATCGGTTGGCGCTTCAGTGACCTCATCCGCTGGAAGTCACCCACTGAAACAAGCTGTAACCCGCTGTAGACCCCTCCACTGCAACGGGACTCCGTCATAACCACCGTTGGAAATGACTGATGGGGGTGGTCCAAGCTTCCATTGGCAGGATTTCGCCGACCTCGCCCGCACTTGCCTTGCGCTGCTAAGGTATCATCTATCCAAAGTTGACTCGATTGGTCGTTAACCTCTCGTCATCAACCTCACTCTCCTCAATTCAAACGCACCACACAATTCCGCGGTACTCCCCCGCCGACTGATGCGGACGCAGACGGACAGTTAAGCCTTTTGCTAACTGTCTTTTCCCTCATCGTCTGGCCATACTTCCCATCGATTGGCTGTGACTCTTATCAACCACCCAGGAACTTGCCCTACATCAAGTCGCTGAGTCTCCGAAACTCCCCCTTTATCCTCACAAACCTCCATACACAACATCTCAAAGATGGCGTCTATCGCATTCTGCCGCTCAACAAGAGCTGGCATTTCTCAATGGGGTTCCAGGGCTTTCCGACCTATCCTCGCCCGCCGAAACTTCTCATCCTACCTCGTCTCCCCGAAAGAGCTTCACGAAGCCCTCAAGAAGAATCCTCCGTCACCAATCAGCACCGACCCTCGAGTTATCCCTCTCTGCGCTTCGTGGTTTCTCCCTAACGATGGCCGATCCGGAATTCAAACGTTTCGCGAACAGAGAATTCCCAAGGCACGATTTTTCGACCTAGATAAGGTCATTGACAAGCGCAGTCCTTACCCTCACATGCTTCCCAGTCCCAAGAACTTCGCTGCCGCCATGAGCGAATTGGGCATTCGAAAAGAGGATATTGTGGTAGTTTACGACAGCAAGGAGCTTGGTATTTTCAGCGCGCCCCGTGTGGGCTGGACAATGAAGGTTTTCGGTCACGACAAGGTTCACGTATTAAACAACTTCAAGCTGTGGGTGGAACAGGGCTTGCCTACTGAGTCAGGAGAGCTCTACAGTATAGAATGTTATCCTTATCAGATCCCTGAGATGGAGGAAAGCCGTGTCGCAAGTTTTGAGCAAGTCAAGGAGATCGCACAGGACCACAACAAGGAGGGTGCTGAGGGTGTTCAAGTTCTTGATGCCCGGCCCCATGGACGCTTCACTGGTGAGGCTCCTGAGCCTCGTGAAGGTCTCTCTTCTGGACACATTCCCGGATCTATCAACATTCCCTTCAGCTCTGTTCTGGACCCTGAGACCAAGGCTTTCCTCCCTAAGGATCAACTAAAGAAGCTATTCGCGGAGAAGGGTGTCGACTCTAAACACCCTATCATTTCAAGTTGTGGTACTGGTGTGACTGCTTGCGTTCTCGATACCGCTCTTGAAGAGGCTGGCGTTGGTTCCCCTGAGTCCAGGCGGGTCTACGATGGCAGTTGGACGTAAGTGAATCATTCAAAAAGTGCATGATGTTATGCTAACTGGTGTAACAGTGAGTGGGCTCAACGGGTGCAACCTTCAGAAAACCTGATTGTCAAGACGGCGAAGGAGTAATGTAACTTGGTGTTTGGTCTGAAAGATGGCAGAATACTAAGTAGTTGAGCTGCGATACCCTCATGAAAGATGGCCTGGAGTGGCCAGGCGTGTACGAAGAACATGGATTCCCAATTCCCCTCCATGGTTAAGTCTGTGTGTATGGTTCAGATGTCCTGTAATGGACGAGAAAAAAAAAAGAGTTATGGTTCTCCTCTAGCATCCCCACACTTTTGCATTGATTCTAAGTATATAATGCGCGTATACGTGGAACAATTGACTGTCGAAGTTGTCAATGTTGAGAGTCTGCGCATAAAGTGATGTCTTGAAGCATTGATTGGACTGGGATGTTGTAGTTTGCCGATCGATCATGACGGGAGGGGTGGCTTGTCCGACAGACCGAGATATGGACCCTTCCGACTTCGGTGAGTGTCAAGGTGAAGCACACCCCACTATTCTCACCTTGAAAATGTGGCCTAACAATCAAGGCAGCTCCACATCCACAATCTGGTGTCCGTACCATTAGGGCTCGCTAACGTGCACATTCCCCAAATTGTGTGCCGACCCCGCCAGCGAAAAAGTTACCAGACGAGTCCATCGCCAACACCAACAGCAGCACTTGCTCTTGCGCAGACCCTTTCTTTTCCTCCCACCCCAGCGCAAACAACACCACATCTGTTCACAATGGCTGACCGAGGAGCTTCTCGTGGCGGTGGTTTCGGATCTCGAGGCGGCGATCGTGGCCGAGGACGTGGACGCGGCCGTGGCCGTGGTCGCGGTAAGAACGAGGAGAAGGAGTGGCAGCCCGTCACCAAGCTCGGTCGATTGGTTAAGGCCGGCAAGATCAACAGCATGGAGGAGATCTACCTGCACTCTCTGCCCATCAAGGAGTACCAGATTGTCGACAACTTCCTGCCCAAGCTCAAGGATGAGGTCATGAAGGTGCGAAACACAAACCCATGATTGCGAATAGCCTCAGAAACAAGCGGAAACGAGGGGACCGAGAAAGGGAAACGGCCTGCTAACTTGTCTTTCCGAATTACAGATCAAGCCCGTCCAGAAGCAGACCCGTGCCGGTCAGCGAACCCGATTCAAGGCCATTGTCATCATTGGTGACTCCGAGGGCCACGTCGGTCTCGGTATCAAGACCTCCAAGGAAGTTGCTACCGCCATCCGTGCCGCTATCATCATCGCCAAGCTCAGCGTTATCCCCGTGCGACGAGGTTACTGGGGTACCAACCTTGGTCAGCCTCACTCCCTGCCCTGCAAGGAGTCTGGCAAGTGCGGTTCCGTCACCGTCCGTGTACGTACGCCCACAAAGAAGTGAATATCCGGTATGAGGAACGAAAAACTGACAATATATAGCTCATCCCCGCTCCCCGTGGTACTGGCCTCGTTGCCTCCCCTGCTGTCAAGCGATTCCTTCAGCTCGCTGGTGTCGAGGACGCCTACACCTCATCCGCCGGTTCCACCAAGACCCTCGAGAACACCCTCAAGGCTACCTTCGTGGCCGTCTCCAACACCTACGGTTTCCTCACCCCCAACCTCTGGAAGGAGACCAAGCTCATCAGGAGTCCCCTGGATGAGTACGCCGATACCCTCCGTGAGGGTAAGCGATACTAAAGCTAGAGCGGTGAGGTTTTATGCTTGGGGCTGGAAACTGGTGCCGCGGAGTCATGATCCCTTGTGTTTCATTGCATAGGTTGGCCGGTTAGGACACGTCGGATCTGAGGCTATGAGAAATAATGGCTTAAGGTCTGAATGAAAAGAAATTTCATCCTTCATGATTGCTTTTTTTGCAAAAAGAATATTGGTCCCTCGTTAATTTTCTGCTTGTGGTGAAAAGACATGGTGACAACTAAGAACTGCCAAGCTAATGACAGTATTGATTATCCAAATACTAAATCTAGCCAAAACACCAATGTCTAACTCTGATACCAGAATAAAACAGTCAACAGCTCCAACAAATCAAATCAACGATATCAATCAGATCCTTTAGTCCGAACCATACAAGTCGTCGTCTCCGTTGTCTTCAGAAGCCTCAGGCTCTTCAATCTCCAGCTGAAGTGGGTGAGATTGCAAGTCTCTTGACTGCGGTACAAGTCTCAGCTGTCTCATTGTTTGCTCTGCCAGGACTGGGTCACCTATCTCAGCCGTGTTAGTTTGCTCCTGGGTAGCCTCAGGTCCCGGGCGTGCAACGGAGGCGGGAAATGCTGGAACTATTGGTGAGGGTGCCTGCGCTCGAGAAGGCCGTGCCTCTTCCATCTCAATATCCGAGCCGTCATTCTCTCCAGCATCAGGCATGTCCTCCTCAGAAGAATCACCTGTCTCATCAGGCTCGCTTCGAGGCTTGCTCTTGGGGATATTGCGAGAATGGACTTTGGGCAAAGCGGTGGGATCCTCTTGGGTCTCCTTTCTGCCAAAGAGAGCCCCGAGGCGTTGACGCCAAGATGGTGACTCAGTTGTCTCGATACCTGGAACAACATGTTAGTGAGAGCTTTGGGGGTTTGAGGTTTCAAGACTTACCGCTCTTGATATAGTCCTCGATGGCCTTCTTCTGCAGTGGCGTATCCCCAAGAAAGTACCGTGGAGGCCCAGGTGTGAAAGTTCGACGAGAATGAGCCAGGTCTTCAAACGTCACAGTAAACTCACCCAAGCCAGGGATGGTTTGGGCTTGGTGTTCCGATGTGCCCGTTTTCTCAACCACGTTAGGTAATGTCGTCGTTGCTTGCGGCTGTGGTTCAGGCTCGAGTTCAGGCTGTGCTTCTCGTTGAACCACAGGAGATACAGGAGACGCTGGAGGCGTAACAACAAGTGATGGAACCTCTGGCTTCTTGACTGGTTCGGTCGTCAGACGCACGGGAGTATTATCGTGAAAATTTCCAGATCTGATGCTTGCGGCTGTCGACTCGCTTTGCAGATGAAGTGGCCAGCGATTGATGTCCCAGTATCGTGGTGCCTTGGCCTTTCGTTCAGGATGAGCAAAGGACCAAACTGGCTCACGTCGACGAGGCAGTTTAACCGTTTGTCCCTTCTCATTGATACGACGGTCAATACGGCTTGGGAATAGCATACTCTTGTTCTCATAAGCCTCGCGAATAATGCCCTTGCGAACGACGTCAAGATTCACCCTGAATGCTTCATCCTGGGCTCCGTAGATAATCGCGGGGTATCCGAAATCGCCGTTATAAGCCTCAGGCTCAGCCATATCGATAATATCTGGGTACTCTGGCGTGACACGTAAATGACCCTCAGGCATATTTGGATTGTGCTTTGGTTGGTTTGGTCGGGCCCTGGTGTCAGATTCCCATAGATTCACCACATCGCGGATGAACTTGCGATTCTCGGCTCGCTGTTGAGGAGTAAGTTGGCGTCTGTAAATCTCCATATCTGAGCGAAGGACTTTGATGGTATTTCCAAGTCGAAAGCAGAGGCGTGAGTAAAATTTATGGGTCTTGGGCATGTCTTTCTCGACATCCTCCGGATCACTCCAGCATTCTTCCCAAGTGCGGAGGTTTTCAATTTTGGGTAGTCCAAACATATAGTTTCCCAAGTCCTCTGTCTCTGGAACTCTTAAGGCTGTTGAGATGGTCTCAATGTCAGCTCTGTCATTACCCGCTTCAGCTTCTTCCTTAGATGCCTCATTCTTAGTTACCTCGACGCCATCCATGTAAGCGTCCAGGTCATCATCTGTATCGAGCCACCGAACACGATCCTCAGGATTAATATGGGCCTTAGCACAAGACACTCTTTGATCCTCATTTAAGCTGATTTGTTAGTAGAAAGCTCTTATTTAAATATAATGCTGGAAACTTACTCAACCACTCCCTTTCGTTCAAGAAGTTTCAGTTCTTCCAGAGCCTCATTTCTAGAGAATCTCCAGCGCTTCACAGGCCCACCACATTCCGCATTAAGTTCCTCCATAAACTTGTCAAAGTCGTACTTTGTTTCGGTCGTTGTGCCCTTTCCATACAGGATATCCATTACTCTCCGCTCAAATATCTTGGAGCGAGGGCTGACTTCCATATGTTTGATCTTGGGGTCAACCATATTTGAATGGATGGAGCTCTCGCCCAACAGTCGCAGAAATTCCTCCTCCTTGGGACGAATATAAGCCAAGTCTTGAGAGTCAGGCATGAAGTCTTCCCCCTTGAAATCCAACGACGTATCAGTATCATTCCAGGCCCTGCCCGAGAGTCCCTCATCCATGGAACGAACCATATTGTACAGGAAGGTTCGCGGTGTTCGTTTAAACTGCAGTGATATCCGCTTCTGTAGGACTTCGCATTTTCTCAAGAGCTCCAAAGCCTTCTTCATCTCATGATCCAGGAAATCGACAACATACGGTCCCATGTAGTTTTTCGGCAGATCCATGATGGGCTGCTTGCGTCCCTCCCACTTTTTATGGCTATAACATTCCTTGACTGCACGACTATAAGTCCAGTTTTTCCAGTATCTCTCAGCCTTGATGTACCACATATGTCCCAGGGTGTAGCTGAAAGGATCGCGCGACTCCTTTTGGGGGATATCGGCAACTTGCATAGTGGAAAGAAGGATTCCCGCGTCTCGCTTGTTCGGAATTCTGGGTGGTGGAAGAATGAGTGTGCGGAACATGTTGCAGACTGCAAGGTTTTCGGCGTTGTCTAGACGGCTCAGGGTCTGTTGAAGGGCTGCTCGTTGGCTTCCTCGGAGAGTGGCGAATGCTTTAAAGGAATGGGAGTTGGGGTGCTCTCTGTCAGACTCTGACTTGAGCTTGGCTTCAGCCATTCTGATGTTCTTGTCGGTAGTCGGCATACCCGAGAAGACGCACTTTTCAAAGGCGCTGTTCTCAATACTGACCAAGTTTTTACGGAGGGATCTGGAACCGTATGGGAATCCCCAGAAGTCGGAAGCCTCCGATGCATACTTGTTGGTATACTTCTTGAGAATATTGTCAGGTAACTTGTAATGAACATCAATAGCTGGTCGAATCTTGTTGAGGAGTAGCCTTCGTTCGCCTAAGTCGCCCTCAGATACGTCTGGCTTCTCAACAGTGTACTCGACACCCGGAATTGGTGGCAGCCTCTTGCTATGCTTTGGCCACACATTTTCAAATTTGAGGTTCAACTCAGGTGTCCCATAGTGATACTGCTCAAATATCCAGTGGGTGTGAAGCATGTCGATAGCCTCGTGAAGCTCAGCGCCCCATTCCTCACCCTGCCAGTTGAGAAGAAGGTATGAGAAATACTCGGTCAACTCTGCAAACTTCTGGCCCCAGTCCAAAGTTCGGTCGATATCTTCATCGGCGAGAAAGTTTCTCGCACGATGAAGAAGGACCTCAGGAGGCTCAATCTTCCATCCCTTGTAGGGGTGAAGGTTAAAGTCATACTTTGGGCCGCCACGGGCTTTAAGGTAGTCTTCCAGCCAAGTTTCGTTCTTTTCTCGACGAGACTGGCCACTCTCCGGCTCGCCAGTAGTAGGCTTTCTGCTGCCTTCGTTTCCAGAGCCCGTTCGAGTACTAATCACGAAACCCGGGATAACCGGCTTTTGAACAGCAGCAGGTCGATCTTCCTGCTCACTCGCCGGTTCAAAGTGCTCAATGTTGATAGTAGGAATTGCACTCAAAGGGCCAGCCACAGCGGGAAGAGGTCGAGGATGGCGTGCTTTAACGCGAGTCCAGTCAAGTATGCGGCTCTTCTGGCGCGTCTGAGTAGAAGCTCGTGCGGGCAAAGTCAGGGTTCTAGCCAATTCTGCCCTAGAAGGTGCTTCTATGAAAGTCAGAAAGGTCATTTCATATAGCAAGTTCTCAAATACTTACGCCTTGAAGACTCTCCAGTTTGCTCGGACCTTGCATCACGGAATGCTTTCTTTTGCGCACGGCGTGGCGATCTATACGACCGGCAGGAGGGTCTCGCTGTTCTACAGCCATTTAGCTCTTAAACGTATTGTTAGTATACAATGCTTCTTCTGAATAGAATTAACATACCATCGAGGCGTTTTTTAAGGCCCAGCTGGGGATATCTGCTGTCGAACAGCTCGAAGGCAGCCTCGATAAAAACAGGTGTTCCCTCCATGAAAGTATCTAGGCGCCCGTCCAACAGCAAACGCTTCAGCGTAGCCGCAAACTCTAGAAAGTTTCTGTTCTCCCGGAAGCGCGTGTATGATCTCTGAGCTTCAGGTGGAAGTCTTGCTAAGTTATATGAGAAAGCCAAAAGAATTCTTTCTGGGGTACGTAAGTAAGTATTCGAAACATATACTTCTTAAGCTTCTGTCTTACCCAAAAGCCCCTGAACCCTGTCTGATCGACGTCCCGTTGATGGGTTATCAGCCATGGTTGGTACATCCTCCGAGGGGACGTTGAAAGCCAGATTCAACCCAGGAATTCGCGAAGAATTACCATTGTCCCCAGCGTCCGCCATGATGTATCAGAGGTGATTCAGAATAAAAGATAAGGCGCAAAAGAGAGCAAGTTGACAAGGTAACAGTGATGAAGAAGAAGAAAAAGTTCGGATCAAGTTAGAGAAAGAAGACAGGACAAGATAAAGGATAGAACAAAGTGAAAGAAGGAGTTAAGAATGAGAAAGTTATGAGAACTTCCATTCATCTGATCTACCTAAGCTCCAATACTTCCATCGTCTCCCAGGAAAGGACAAAGAAATGTGTCCAGGGACCATCTTGGGCATTGACATCTTGTAGCTTCCCATTCACAATAGGTTGAACAAAGAAGTCGGTGAGCCCGTTCCGCTTTGAGCACAGAGCTCTAATCCAAATGGCCCAAAAATAATACTCACCAGGACACAATTGCTACTAGATTGTAATCACGTTGAGTGCCTGAGTGAAGGGAGGGGTAAGCAATCCGTTGTTTCTTTGTTTGCCAATACGACGCCACAGTTCAAGATGGTGGCATTCCCTAACGGCGAGGAGAACAAAGGACTCAAGATCAAGTTTGTCAGCTCAGGTCTTGATTCTATGTAAAATAATACCTGAGGAAATCAACGGTTACCAAACCACTCATTACTTGCTCATCCATCTCTGACAAAGAATTTCGCAGTATGGCGGAAAAGGACAAGGAAAACACCAAGAAATCTGAAAACCAGACCCCTCGACAAACGAGCGATATCCCTGGAGTTGGATGGCGCCCAGGAAGAAATCCAGCCAACCGTGAGATCAACCTCAGACTTAGACAAAGCCAGCGACGTAGGGGCTTAGTTGAACCGGCATCCTCTCAAGCAGCATCTCGGACTGAAGATACAACACCGGCAATTTCACAGGGCCAAGGGGATCAGTTTGGGGAACAACAGCCAGCTGCGACTAGTTCATCCAATATGCCTACACAGACTTCCGCTACTCATGGGCCCCCAAGGAGGACCAGGCGGCCAGTTCCTGAGGGTTGGAAACCACCTCTGGCCATTGGTGAGTCGCTAGGGGATAACTTAAGCCGCATGGAAGAAGCAGAACGATCAGTTCTTCAGTGGGAAGCCATCATTGAGAATACCCGCAGAACTCAACCGCTGGCAGACCTATCAGGCCTCGAAAGACAACTGGAAACAGTCAAGCGAAGATTTGAACAGATGGAGGAAACCGATGAGAACTTGATTCCTGTGTAAGTTAGCCCATTGAAGGCAGTGACTGGGACTAATCTACCAGTAATGAACTTGAGACCACCAAAAGACAACGTATTCAAAAACGGATAAACCTGTTAAGCGCATCGCTTGAGCGAAACGAATGCCCTGTTGGCGATGTCAATATACGTGCCGCAATCCAGGCTTATCAGACCGGGCGTATCAAATGCTGGGATAAGTGGACGCTCATATACGCCGGCAACCTAGTAGATTTCTGTCCCTCGTACGAATCCTTTACGGTTGATCGAGACAAGCGAATGGATCGATATTATAATATGTATGGCGAAGGCTGGCTCTGGTATGAGGCCCCCCTAGCGCCCAAGGGTAACTATCAACCTGAACAGCTGAAGGCGGCCACTTGGGTACAACCTTCCAGGGATGCTAGCGCCTTAACGGAATATCATACACATGCATGGCACATTCATATGGGTTTTCGCCGCGTAAAAGGTTTTCATACCCGCCCAGCACCTGTAAGACTGAATGCGCCTGGTAGTATAAAGAACGGGAAAGTCCTCCTTTATCAGACGAGACTAAGAGAATACAACTCGAGAGAGAGGGACACCTGCTATGTCGAAGATGAAGACGATGACGATGACAGTGCAGCACCCCGAGTTTGTTTCAAGATGCAACTCGACAGTGGAGCTACTCATCCTTCTCTTTATAACACCGATCTGAAATATCTCGGTATTGATCCAAAGACATACCCAGCCCAGACGCACGCTGCTGTCAACACTGCGACTTCAGTTGTAGTAGCAAGGATCTATGAAATGCGCGTAGATGTCTGCAGGCACAACGGCGAGTCACTCGTGGGAGATAAACCAGTCTACCCCAATGAGCGTCGACAACTGGGCGGAATTGTGGCGGTCATGGTTCTGTTAGATTCCGCAGAAGACCAGAGCGAGCCATTGGGTGAATGGTACGAAAAAGCACTGAAGAACGGTGAGGATGTCTCTGAAGAAGCGATGGCGGGTCGTGATGAGGGCAACAAGGAATCTCGTCTATCAGGAATGCTTCCATTCCAGGTGTGCTACTTCGCGGGAGCTCCTGGAGCATCGACTTTCTGGTTTGGTGAAGACCGACGAGATGTGCTTGGAGCAGATCGCATGCCGGGTCAGCAACGATGGGAGCGACACAAAAAGGCCCAGGGTGTAAAACGCCCAGACGAACTTGCGATCTTGGATCGACCGACAGTTGCCTTCAAACACCAGACTGAAGGAAGAGAAATCCGTGATATGGACTCCAACGCCGACACAAGTACAAGCGTCTTGACCATCCACGACAGAAAGGGGACAAGACAAGTGATCTTGAAAGCAGGAGAAGAAATGGGAAAAGTAGTTGTGAAGGAAGGGCCCAAGAAGAGGACTCACAAAGGTTCAGCAGCTCCGCTGGAATCACGGTCGCCAAAGAAGAGAAAGACAAGACATTTGAAGTAAAGAGGATGACATTATTGTTTTTACAAAGATAGTGAAGCGGTATTTGGATCAGATAGTGAGCAACTTGGCCACGTTTTGAACTGAATTGAGTATGCTTGTGTCTTATTCTGAGTCATGAATGGTCCTGGGCCATGGATGTTTCGTATGAGAAGTTGAAGTTGAAGTTGAAGGGGCAGATGATGGAGCCAGAGATGAATCTCTGTGGAGGCTCCAGCCACAGGTGGCTCCTTCCCGTCGATCCTGATCTACAACAGCGGGGATAAACGGGATTTATTTCCGTCCGCCACGATCTTAATGGAAAGTCAATGCTTGGCAAGAATGAAGGGAAATCTTATTATTTACTTCCATCAATTTAATGAAGTGAGGAGGCGTCGTATTCTATGGAGAGGTTACATGTTACCTGAGGTATATCTCAGTAAAAATCTATATGGATTTTGTCAGACGTCGATTGCGAAAACGAGGGCTCGGTTGCGGTAACACGCAGGTAATATTCATCCTGGAGCGATCACATGGATACTGAGGATCCAATCCAATGACAGCATGTCCCTACTAACGTACAGTAGTAACTAAGCGGGTGCTGCAGCAACGACCGTGCAGCTTAAGAGTGTTAAGAATTGGCCAACGAGCTAATTAAGGATAACTCTATTAAGCCAAGACATGGGTTATACCAATGTCTTATACACAAGAGCTTTGTGTATTCTAAGTGTCCAGATATTGATATTTCCATCATTTTACTCTAAACTCCACAGTCGTCTGGACAGTCAGCCTTAAGACTCAAGGCTGCCTTGCCACGCGTGAGACTAAATCATGAATATGCTCTGATTTGGTAAGGGCATATTTTAAATGCTGACAGGAGCCCTGGCCCTGGTGATTACACGTTGAAAAAGGAAGAGAAAAATACCAAGCGCTTAGGCTCATGCGCTTAGACAAACGACTGAGGTCTTGTTGTTTCATTAAAAAAGCAATATTTCTGCCACTATCCTTTTCCTTGATCTTCTTTGGGTACCTACATGTTGCTGTGAGGGCTGAAGGTTGCAACATCACCTCAGCTTCAGCTCCGATTTCCTTTCTTTTACCTGCATAAACTCCACTCTGCACTCCACGTTTGGGCTGAGCCTCCCATCCTATTCCACCCTACCGTCTCTGTCCTGTCCTGTCCTGTCTTGTCCTATCCTTTTTCTCTTGGGCCAGCTTCTTCATCCATTCTTTTCAGCTGCAACCACTTCTACTCAGTACCTGGTTGACCTGCTTCTTCTGGTTGCTTGGTCAGATTTAAGCACTGGCCCAACCCCTCCTCTTCGATCGTCATCCCGGTGATGCTCTCGCCATTTTCGACAACATAGCGTTTTTTGATACTCTTCAACTCATTGCGCTTCGAATTACTCCGTATTAACCAGAGCACTGCTTATTGCCCCCACCTTGATCTTGGCAACGTTGACACATTCCCCAATACATCCGCACGCTGGGAATAGTGCGACCATCAGTAGCTGGAGAGTAATACGGCTACGGATATCCTTGCTTTAGTGGGAGCTGAAGGCTGTAGCCTAAGACCCAACACGAGCGACCGACGCCGCTTTTCGCAGCTCCAAATCTCGTCTCCAGGGCTCCATAAGCTTTCCCCTCCACCAACCTACAGTGACAACGCCCAGCAATTCTTGGATTCATGAACACCACTATATCACTAATTTCTCTAAATTCGCGCCCAATTCTGGCATCGCAACACTCTACAGAACCTGGCTCTGGCGTAGCCCGACGCTTTCGTAGCCATCGGGGCTCAGCCAGCCGCCCCCTCCGTACCCGATCCCGCTTCGTCGCCGTCATCTCCCCCCACTCGACACCGCCGCTCTAGGTCCCGTTCCTCACTGGGATACTTGGCTCTCAGGGCCTCACAAACCTTAACCTCAACAGAAACACCATCATGTCAGGCCCTGCGAGCGTAAGGGTCTCGGGTCCTCCAAACAGTAGCTTTCTCGTGGGCTATCCTGGTATCTCGGCGACTCTGGTACGTCAATTTCAGCTTCAGCTCTGCTTTGCTTACGTCCTCATCCTCACCCTCACCTAGCCAGAGTGCGCCGGGCTTCATTATGCTGACATTGCTGGTTCCTATAGCCGCGCATCGAAGGAAAGGTCGAGATTCGCCCTGGTCAGGGGTTTTCCATGCCTGTCCCCGTCTCCCTCGTTCGAATATGTCTTCAGCGCCGAGAAACAATACATCCCGATGCCGACAGCCTTGCGAAACGACACTTAGGCGCTCCCCGCCGCGAGACTACGGATCTGGTCGGAAAGGAGCAGCTTCTCTTTCGCTGTTCATCCGGGAAAGATGCTGAGAAGATCATTGCAATGGATCTGCCGTTCGTTCTGTTCATTCCCTATGGTCGCGGCGGCGAGGAATCAAATCGCCGCATCCCTCCGGCGTCCCTCCAGCTGCCCAGTCGAACCGCCGAAACATTCTACGAACTAGTCGTCACGGTTCAACAGGGCCACAGCAATCAGTACAAGTACACCTTTCCGATACCGTTACAACGCTACGATACGTTGTCAACCTTTGGCATGTATAACAAACCCGAGTCCAAACTGGTTACCAATGACAACATCGTGCATCTCGGCATCAATCTACCTCGATGGAGCTACGGGCCCAGCGACCCAATTACAGTTTATATCAAGCTATCTCCAAATCTCGACTGGCTAAGTAAGGCTAAGCGCGTCACAATTGATAAGATCACCTTGACTGTCGAGGAAGAAATCACATATAACCCGGAAGGCGATGAGCCCTCGAAAAAGATCAACAAGATCTCGAGACAGGTGCAAGTGGTTAAAACAAAGATGCCAGAGGCGGGATATGCTACGAATGTCGGGCTGGTATTTCCTTCGAAGGATCTACGAGATCCAGACGGCGTTGTTAAGCGAGGGAAGCCCCAGTTTCCCCTCTACGAAGTCACATCATTTACCACGACTTCAACGCTTTACAAAATCGAATTCTACTTAGTAATTAAGGTATGGCGCCCATGGCTTCCGTGCCTCATTTGTGCTAACAGTTCCAGGTCAATCTGAGTGGTGCCCGAGATGTAACCATACGACAACCGATTGTTATCTGCCCTCTCGATCAACAAGCATGCAAGGAAGAGATGGATGCTATCGAGCAAGCGGCCAAAGATGCATCGCACGTCGACCCCAACAATCCTATGCTCCCCGCACCTACTGTTATCCTCGCCAACGACCGCGATTCATTACGAGCATTAGGACTGTGCATGGTGGGAGGTCAGAAGAAGCCATTCATTGAATGATGATCGACGAGGTCCAGGGGCGGTTTTTATGCAACCTTTTTGCCACGCGCCACGCTCATCCGAGGGTGATAAGACGCTTGCTGCACCAATGAGTCGCGACTGACGCCGCGTCGGGAGAATATCTCCCGTGCTCAGATCGAGCGTGATGACACACCAGTAAAGAGGGTTCGGTCGCATAGCGACCCAATATGGGGCCTGACGAGAACGGGACTGAGTCAATCGAGGTTTCCCTCCAGTTGAAGTATACCCAGGGGTGTTTGCATTTTGGGGAACCGGCGAAGATAGGATGGGGCTTGTAATAACGGGCATAGTTCACGGCGTTCCGGGGGGCTCAGGGAAAGGAAGGAGCACAGGCAGTGGGCAAGTGCACGATGTAAATGTTCCACATGTAGTAGTGACATGAATGAAGATATATTGTTAACTTGTGAAGCTATGAGCATTTTGTGTCTATGACCTATCTTCTTTCTTGTAGGAGGCTGTCCTTGCGCTCAGTGGGCGTATTTCTCATATCTAAACTGTCCAGAGACTGAGAGAAAGCAACAGGAAAGCAGGACAATTTCGAATTCGAGAATAAAAACCAGATCATTGCCTAGGTTGGTACGTAAGTCAAGGTAAGAGTTAATTAGAATTGTAAAAAAGAAAATTACAGAGCTCAAATAGCCAGGTTATGTTATATACAGGCAAAACACCACAACAATTCCGGTTGTTCCTTCCCTATCTACCGAGTCACGCGTGAAAGAAGAAGCACAATATAATTCTTCAACACCAGAACGAAAAAAAGCAAAAAGATGATGAATCGCTAGATGCTAACTGGAGGGTTCGAACCTCCGCGGTTTCCCACTGCGGGTTTGGTTTCTGATGATAACCTAAACACAGCGCCTTAACCACTCGGCCAAGTTAGCGATGATGATTCGTTGTTGGAGGTGGTTGTGGCGTTTGAAAATATACAGTTAGACTCAAAGTGGGGGTAGAAAATATCATATCGAAGCTTCATAGCCTTGCATAAAATTATCTTTCAGCATCACTTCACGCCAATTAACCTGGAGCTATTCTCAACACATCCGAACCACTCTACAAGAGGATTCTAACAAATACAATCTCAGCCTTGAGCTCGAGGCAAACTCTTTCAGCCATATTTTCAACCATGGCTTTCGACGACGACGATAATCCCAGTTCTTTGGCACAACCAATCCAAGGCACCAACGGCGCTGCTACAGAAGATGCTGACGAAGATGCGCCCGACTATAAACTTTTCCTGTCCATGTTTGACAAGCATGGCGTGTCAAGTAAAGCTATTCGCAAGGGCGAGAAGGATTTTGAGTCGCATGGCACCCGCGCACAGGACGGTCTTCTCGAAGCGAGTCGCCAAGTCATGGATAATGTCCTAGGCTACACAAGGATACACCGCGAAGAAGCCTGGGTTCGAGGCTGGTGTTTTTCGGACTGGTGGGCTGAAATGGAGCAGGCTGGTGAGCAGGAGGGGCTTTGGCTGCGTGACAGAGTTGTCGTGGTTGAGCATGAACGGGGCACCTGGCAGAAAGATATTGGAAGAACGATACCTGCCAAGATTGAGCGTCTGGGCACAGGAAGACTTTGGCTTTTGCCTGAAGAAGCTATCTATTTGGTTGAGAGAGGGACTATGGATCTTTGGTGGCCAAATCGACAGCTGGAGGATATCCTGCCCAATACTGATGGTCCACCTAAAACGGATATGGGACCCAACGACTATGATGTCGGACTGCCTTTGAGTCTCGAGGCAGCATATTCACTTTTTATCGGTAATGAGGGCGAGAGGGGCAAACTCACATTACCTCAGTACCAGGTTTACTCGCACCTGAAGCGCGCAGGCTTCTTCGTTCTACGCGCCCCGCCTTACGCAGCACCTGCACCAACACCACAGTCCAAGACTCTATGGCAATGGCTATTCTCATTCTTCAACTCAGAATCTCAGCCAAGGCGGAAGCCATCGGGTCCTCTTGTTCAGCCAGGACTTTACCGCGCCTATAGACCTATTTACGACCAGCTCGCCCTCCTTCCTCGCCACAAGCCACTACCTATACCTCCTGTGATTCATCCCCCACAAGATCCCTACCGAGTCTTCTTTCACGTTTGGAAATCAGGCGGTGCGCCGTTCTCAAAGAAGAGCCCCCCGCCACCTAATTTCCGCATTGCTGTCGTCGATGCCGGCGACACGTGCGTGCCAACACTCGAGGAAATTGAGGCTCTATTAGAATCAACGCCTCACGATCCGCCTAACGAGACCTGGAAGGGCCCTGGTCGGATGTATCAGCGACTAAAGCACGGACACCGCAACGTACTGGTCGCGATTGTGGATCGAGGTCTTGTTAACTTCATGAGATTCGGTGAAGGAGCATTCGGAGAGGAGAGACTATTTGAGAGATTTGATAATAAGGGCGGCCAGAGAGGTGGCAAGAAGATGGGTCGTGGTGGAGGCCGAGGCCGAGGTAGAGGTCGTGGACGTGGACGAGGGCGGTGATGTGTCAGATAGAATGAAGGAATGAATGCAATGGCATCTCCCATGAATTAATGTCAGAACTTTTAGTATGTTGGATAACCACCGTGAAGTATATCATGCAGATGAGCTGACGTGTGTCAGGTTTGATGTTAGAGCTATCATCAGAGTAATCTCGTTGGCTTACAGTCATTGTTGTGTTGGCAGACTGAACCGAGTTGTGGCAACCAACAGCACCGTAAAGACATAGGTAACAAGTATAAACAAGTTAGCTGTACTTATTTACACCATTCCTACAAACCATCTCAATTTTGAGTTAAACTTGCTTTACAAACTCTGCGTTTGTAGGGATATAGCCAGCATGTGACAGCGGGCTACTACAACGACATGTTTATACCATCTTCTCTGGCTGGAAAAATTCAGAAATACTCAGGGCAGTTTGAAGCAAAGTCTGAAATAACAAGGCAACAATCGGCGATGAGCATTGACTGGTTCACTTGTCTTCAAGTCCAGCCAGTCGCAACTTGGAGCTACCCGGGAGACGTTTCACAGACATGCCAAACCAACTCAATTTCATTCGGTTGATCGAATCTCGGGAACACAAACACCTCATTTTGTACACAATCGACAATGGATTTGTTCCAGAGACCGAACATGCATGTTTGTTACTGCAATAGACAACCACGACGTAATGACCCTGAGACACTTCCGTGTATCTAGTTTGACAACTCACTCTATAAACTCAACCACCACAAACAGAGTGAAAAATATGAGGGAATTATTTACAACACGACACGAGTTTCTGAAACCCAGACAGCATAATAATGATGATAGACAATGCAGGGAGGAAGCATCATTGGCGCGACACTGTGACTTCACACAGCAAATGAGTTGATGATTCGCGAGACGTGCATAATTGGCAGAGAGGCACGGTAACCCAGCGCATACACCCCGTGTCTGATAACCAACGAGGACGGACCTACCAAGAGTGGATATTATCGGCTCCTATTTAATCGAGAGAGCGAAACGAAAGGGCCCGTATTTTTAATAATAAAACCTGCAGGGATTGTTGAGCTGTCGGGACCTGGTGAGCGAGAGTTCATAGAAAGATGGGCCGATCGTGAGGACCCAGTTACGAGATTGGCAACTTTGACGTCTGATTCTGATGACAAGCGAGTCAAGTTTCACAAGTCCTTTAAGAACCATCGCTGTAGATACTTAGAATGGTTTCGCACCGGACGCCATCGTTGTCAGTGTGTCCTTGAAGAAACTGAGGTATCTGAGTTCCATGCTGTTACGCCATTGGCAAATCCGGTCTGACAGCATTTGCCTTTTTTTTATTCTTTCGTAAGCACTTGCAGTAGATATCTTGTTTGGCTCTCTCGGCGAACTCCAGATCGAGCGCTGACGAGCAATTCAGTCATCAACTCGTGTAAGCAAAGGACAGGACAGAGAGAGGAGGTCAAGAAACTGGGCGCGGGCGCTATAGCGACAAGGAGTTATTTATCCGTTTTAGCCCTTGCTATGTGCGGCATGTACTATACGGTTCTGTGCAACGCCGATTGCTGAGCTTGAGTTAATGTCCGTTGGGGTTTCGAGGGTTGATGCCCTTTTTAGTTTCAACCTCGGCAGTTTCACGGTGCAATGATTCTGATACGAATGCTATTTGAGTTGTCAACTGCTACGGGTATTTAAGTTTATGAGAGTAAGGGCGCTTGATAGGACACCATTGGTTTCAACAGATAGAAGAAGAGAGATCAAGACATAAAGCAGTTGGTAACTCTCACAAGAGAGAAAAAGAAGCTGAACCGCGATTAAAAATGAGTGATGCCCAAATTGAGGGCGTGTATATGTGTCGAGATAGGGCGTGCGTGTAAGCACGGATGGTTTTGGAACCATGAGGTTGCGAGATTACAGATTATACCGCAAAGGCGTCGCTATTTTCTATTGGCTACCACCGTAAACTGGAACAAGGCGTTGTTATGTGATTGGCCAGGAAGCAAAAATATGTCATCATAATCATAACTCATTGGCACTATCCATCCATCAACACATGCCTCAACTCTCTGTTGCTTTCTGGCGTTGCATTATTTTGACTTTTGAGGTGTTACTGCAACTCAAGCCTCAAGGTTCCACATTAACAGCGCGAAAAGTGTCGAAGAGTTGTGAGTTGAATAGACAACAGAAAAAATGCCGGGACTTGTGATCTGATGGGGAAAGGGTTATCGGCTTGCGCTGCTGCTGCTAGAAGGCGGTGTTGCGCTGTGCTGTGCTGTGTTGGCTGGCTGAGCCGATCACTCACAGAGTGTGATTCATACCTGTGATTAGTGGTAGAAAACGAGCTATTGACTATTGTATCATTTTGTACCCGTACGTTTGGAATCTCGTATTCTTGGCATTCCGTCTTTTACACGTCTATTCATCTGGGCATTGGCATTGATATAGCGGTATGTGTTAGTGGATAGTTAATTAGGACTGAGTGATTTACAACTAAGAGTGAGGGAAATTGTGTAAAAATGCTCATTGGAAAGAAACGCGACTGGCAAAGTTCAATAAAATACAAGGGTTTGTTGTTAGAGTTGGTTGTGCGTATCGGCACATCAAGTCGCATCGAGGACGCAACTTGACAACACCTTATCTGAGGCAATGAACCTATAGGAGTGTCCGTAGATATTTAAAGGCGTGAGTCTAGTATTGCATGAGTTGGTCTAAAGCGTCCACCTATGAGATGTTTCATGACTGAACATTGCCAACAGCAGGAAAGGGGATTTGTTAGAGACAGATGTCAGGAAAGACAGAGCATAGAAGATTGCATGATTAGAAACGTAAAGGGGAATGTGTCTGGAGGAGAAAGTACTGGTGGCTTGCTGGAACGCCTAGGCATTCTGTGGTTCGGCACCTATTTACCTTTCTGGCTGTCCATGCATGCGCCCAGTTGATCTTGTTGTCCTTTGGCTACATAAACGTAATGATGAACATGGCGTGGCTCTTTTGGTTTGTTCCTCGCTGCTCTAGGTGAATTAAGCGTGATGTTGAATCAAGGCTGGCAACTCGTGGGGCCAATCAGACGCAGCCAGGTTGATGCAGCAAATCTCTAATAATGAAGAACGGAAGACCGAGATGCAGTCAGTCGATCGGGGTAGAGAGGGGGTAAGCCAACGTCGATAGCTCAATCTCTTAGTGACTGATCACTCTGAACCTCTCCCTTGGTAACTAAAACACGGCAGTGTGTGTGCCAGTACTGATACAGTTACAGAGGCAGAAAGGTCGGTTCAGCTCAGCATTAACTGCCTCCCTCTGGCGCGTAAAATCTTTAATTATTATTAATATACTTATTTCTTGAGATCTAACTAGGCATCTACGGATACAAATCCACTCTTTTCTTCTCCCGCTTCCACATAACTTCTCTCTCCAGGCTCCCTGGCAATTCCATTACGACGTAGTTGAGTTGACTTTTGCCTTAGCTTTTCACAAGCCCCACAAGCCCCCCAATTTTAGAGCTTCCTTGACTAACTTGCCTATCTCCCTCTTAACTTGTCCCCTTCCTATCACCCAACTTCCCTGACTATTCATCATCAGACTTCAAACAAACTCGCTCATCTTGGTGTCAACTTTTGTCTTGGTCAATTGAGCCTTTAACTCAACCTTGACAACACTCGTACAACTACCTATCCTGTACATGATTTTCACCCTTACTCGTCAACTTCCTATCTGCCAAGTTGAACTGCGCTTATTGCCTTTCCTGGGCCCCCGGCTCTAAGATTCCAGAATCCAGATCCTCAACCAACCAGGGTCGACGTCTCGACTCTCCATTCCTGCTTTCCTTTCCACTCCGACGCCATCCACTTCAACTTTACCTGAGGTGACCATATTTTTACCCAAAGGTGGCCGTGCTAGTCTTCCTAGCTTAGCCTCAGGTAATACCTAAGTACCTACCTAATTAATTGGCAACCTCTGTTGCGAACATCGACGCGCAAGTCAAGGCACTTCACACTTCTTTTCTCTACCTACGCTGCTGTGCTATCGAAAACGCGCCATTCATCACCCTACTTTCCTATTTTCTCTCTCAGATTTTCTACATCGCCCAACCACCAACCCAACTGCATTTTCATCAACCCAACTGGTCAGCTTGGCTGGTAACAACTTTTTCGCTTCAATATCGCTAGAAAAGACACTTTACCTCTCCTTCAAGTCGCGTCATGGACACTGGAGATAACGACAAGCCCAGGCCGGTTGCGCCACCTGAGCCCATATCACCCGCGCTCTCTTCTGCTGCCGCTCCCAAGACTTCAACCTCTCGAGTTGCATCACCGGCTCGTGCTCCTACGCCAGACTCTGTCCGCGCTATAGCTGTCAAGAGCCCAGTTGTCAAGAGTAAGAGCCCGGCTACTGAGGGCGCGACTGTTACCGCTGCATCAACTGCTATATCCGTTACTTCGGCGCCTCGAGCCACATCACCACTTACTACCATGGGGCGATCACCACTCCCATCAACATCAACTCCAGTCCCAGTCGTCAAGGAGCGTGATCCATCACCGGTGACCGCGCGCTCAACTGGTACTCCTAATGGAAAGTCGCCAGTTGCTGTTCGGTCTACTGCTAGAAGCACATCATCACCAAGGCAAGTCCCAGTTTTCTTCTCTTTTTTTCTGTCTGTTTCATCGCTCCCCGATTCCACCAAAACCTTCACGTCATATTCAATTGCTTCGCCATCATGTCTTCGCGTCCTCAACCAGTCAAGTAATTGAGTCGACGAGTGAGCGAGTGGCGTGGCTTCTGGCAAGGGTTACGGCCTAAGTTAGTTGGCATTGCCCGATTTGTCAACACCAGGGCAGTTGTTGTTGACCGCATCTGGCCTGACTGTATCTCATCTTGATTCCTCAAAAAGAGACGGCGGTGACTCTGAATCAACCAAACCAAATCAAGGAAATGATAGCATTTGATCCCAAGCGGTGTCGAATGTTGCCCAACATGAACAACAGGTTGAATCTGAATCATTCACTGTCACAACTACCTACCACTACTAAGCGACAGCTGCAACTGCATTGCAACCACTGCAGCCAGCAATTTGCCTGCTTCAATGACAACTGGCAGGCGTGATTTCGTTTCCTTCTCTCTTCTATCCTAGCTCAAACCTTCTTTCCTTCCCCATGCTTTCGTCTTTACTTTTTTTTTTTCTCTCGTCGTAACACACATAACCTTGTTGCCCGTCAACTCTTTTTAACGCCCGCGCTTATTCCTTTCGACCTCAAACTGAGAAGGAACACTCTCTTTCACCCTCAGGTGTGGACCCAGTTGGTTCTTCCTTCAATGGCTCTGACTGCAAGAGACCTTAGGTACCCCAGTTCCTCTTCCCATTTTCCTTTTTGGTCCCACATCCTTGCCCCCTGTAACATCGTCATCTTCCACCTCGTACTGGCTATTATACACCCCTGCAACCACGTCAGGCTTCATTAACCTAACAAACCTCGACTACACAATTGATTTGGAATTCTGTCAGCCTCGGCCTCAATTTTTCCTTGTTGTCTCCAGCGTGGTGCCTTTCATTCGATAAAGTGGTTGCCGGGCATCCTGCTTTCTGCCCGAGTTTAGCATTTGATGACTTTATGCAATGCGCTTGTCTTATACCACCCTTTGTTTCAGAATGCAATACACCGCTAGCCAATGAACAACACCTAATTCATCCTCACAGACAGACGAACGGCCGCAAAGTTTCCATTGGAGACGGAGAGGTCGAGAGCGAACTTAGTGATCCTGCGAGCACTGTTCACTCGCCTTCTGGGGTCGACTTTAACGAACTCGAGGACGAAATAGTGGTTGGATCACGCACTAACGGCACCCGAAAGTCGTCCCCTCTTCGGCCAGCATCTTCTGATGACGAGATCATGGCAGACGCTGAAGATGAGCCCGTGACTTCTCACTACCCCAAACGGAAACGAACCTCCATCTTTAATGATTTGAGTGAAAGCAAAATGGAGCCTATGAGATCTCTAGCTGATGAACGACAACCATCAGCGGCTACCACGAGAACCAAACCTCCCCGGACAAGCACCGGTAGTGTCAAAGGTGTTACCATAGGTTACTGGAGAGACTCAAAGGGCCCTACTGAAGATCTAAAACATGCTGTCATTGGTTTCATCGACGTTCGCGAACGCCTGCGAACCCGAATACAGCCCACCACCATAGCTGGAGAAACGATATCAGATGAATACCCCTTGCCACCGGGACCTGGTGGAAGCTGGGTAACCTTTGACCGAATCGTGTTTTTGGATCATCTTGTGGGCTTGGATCATCTTCAAGTCAAAGAATATGTCAAGATCCGAGCCGACCAAATAGGTACCGAAGAGAGCGAGGCAGAGAAAGTTGTTGCCGAGAAGACGGCCGTCAAAGATGCAATCCGTCGTGCTAAGTTAAATCCCATTGCCGAGAACGCTACCAACCCACCTCAGATTGCTTACGGCCTTGATCTTCCTGATCATATGCAACAGAATCGTGATCCTAAAAGGAGAAGAACTAGTGGAGGCTTCGTGCCTACCAACCCTCCTCCTTCGAATGGCCCAGTGATCGAACACACTCCCATTCAACCAGCACCCGGTGGACCCCAGCCTATGCAGCATGTCGTCAACCCTCTTCCAGGCACCAGGCCTACTCGCATTCTCCTTGGCCACTGGGCTAAATCTGACCAACCGGACCCTCATGATCGCCACGCAGTTTACGGAATTTTGGGACAGAATGACATGTTCCGTGTCAAGCTTGTGCGAGAAACACGGGATGGGCGTTTTATGGATGGGAACTTCCCTACTGGAGCTGGCGCTCTCTGGATCGCATATGAAGAGGTTGCATTTGAGCCACATCTGAGAAGTCTAGCACGTAACGAGATCAAGGAATATTGCCGTGTCCGTCAATTCCAGATTGATCAAGGAGAGACACCCGAGGAGCGAACCGCAAATGAAACGAAGGCCGTCTACGAGGCACAATCAAGAGCTGCGGGAACGAATTACAAAGCACCTGCTCCCTTGTCCATCGCGCCTGCCCTACCCCGTCTTCCGGGCGATTATGCCGAGGAGCCTGATCAGAGTGGACGAATGGGATATGGCGGGCATGAACTGCGCCAAAGCCGTCGCGTTGAGGCGGCTAGGATGGATAACGCAGCCAGGGCCGAAGCACGACAATTTCCTACTGAGGCTGACACTCCTCAGCCTTCCCCGGCTTCCCGTCCATCTGCGGGCAGGACATCATTGAACAACAGCGCTATCGAACGAACCTCGGCTCTGGCAGAGCGCGAGATCGCCCGCGTTGAGCAAGCCCAGGAACGTGCTCATCTACAGGCAGCCAACCGTGAACGTGCAGCAGCAGCAGCAGCCCAAGCAGCCGCGGCCGCTGCCGCCGCTATCCCCGGTATGGCTGTTAATGGTCGACAGCAACTGCACGAGAGGGACGAGATGCAACGTCTCAACAAGGTCTGGGCACGCCAAGAAAGCCTCCGGATGAGGGCAAGCGCCGAAGATGCCAAGATGTACGGAGGAGTTAAGTATGAACGCAAGGCAAACGGCCCCTTTACCGGAAAACTCGTATCGCAAGGTACCATCATCAACATTGATGGCGAAGACTATGTCGAGTATCGTGTCCTTACGAAGCCGTCATTTTTCTAAAATTATCGTCCCGTCGAACAAAGAACCCGGCATTTCCCCGAATCATCTACAATATCTTTAATAACTGTCTACGCAAGGCTAAACTTGTCTGTATACTAATCATGCATGGGCGGGAAGAGGAGGTCATTTTTGAGGGGATACCAATGTTTTCGGTAACAAAGCAATGTATGGTTGTACAGAAAAGGATCAAGTCCACTCGCACTAGAATGGCTTTTGTTGCTAATTTCTTTCTTTGATTTTCCTTTGTTGTTTTGCATTTTTTGGCCATGCCCAGGTCATGACCATAGGCTGGGAGGTAGAATGGATCGTTCTAGCACAGTAGACTGGACTTGACTTCACGGGAAACGGAGTGGACGGTGTTTGGGGTGGGTGCGCTGCGTAATTATACCCGGTGTAGGCAGACGGTATTTTATTGTCTTGTACGAAGCAGACACATTTTCCTGTTTGAGAGATTAAATTTGATGCTCTGGAAGCGAATACTTGTCCCGAGCCTTTGAACATAGTGACTTGTAAGCTTGTGCGCTGATTGTTCGTATCGCAGTCACTTGATTGACTATAAAATCAAGCAAATGCAAAGATAATCAAGAAAAATTAGATAACGTAGTTTGCCAGGCATTTTCTTTCGTTTGTTTATTATTGTTGAATATCCTCATACAATATCTCCCGGGAGATAGATCAGGGTCACATAACATAGTCATACATCAATGTTTTTCAGCCCGTGTAAGATTGCCTTATCCATAGTATAAATCTCAAAACTCAAGATGAGAATGTCGTTATTCCTTACCATAGCATAGCATTAGTATCGCAAAGCAGAAATAGATCATATTTGGTGTGGGGCATTGAGTTGAGGAATATAGAGCAAAATAACAGACAAGGATTCTAAAAAAAAGGCCGTCATCGTATAGGGGTCAGTACATCAGTTTGTGGCTCTTCGAAGCACTGAAAACGCAAGTTCGAGTCTTGCTGACGGCAAAACATTAATTTTTTGCAATTTTTCGCAATTATCCTATTAGGCTTGTTTCTGTGTTTTAAAGATTATTTTGTCTTTTTGGTAGGCGACAGACATGCTTCCGTGAGGAGAGAAGTGAGTACTCGGTGGGCGTTAGGAATGGAATCACGGTACAAATGAGTCCATCATTAATAGCATGTATAATACGAGTAGCAAGCGAAAGGGGTTTGACAGTTCGTTGACTGGCATCGATTGAGAAAGGCTGAGTGATTACTTGCGCAAGCATCACGCTATCACTGAGAAGCTTATGCCCAACGAGAGAACCTCGAGTCCAAGCCGACAATAGACATTATTTGTCCTGATCTCTGATTGCTACCGTGTTGCTATCACACGAGGGATGGCCTCAACGAGTACTAGCCTGGCTGCCCGAGAAGCCCAGTGTCACTCACCAATGATGAACACATTTACTGCTCTATTAAACGCATATAATGCACGGAGAGTTATATAGATTATAACATATAGTAATTATAAGAGATTATCGAGCGAACCTAACGGATAGCTGAGAACCACTACTCTTTCTATCTCTTCTGTAACCTGATCATGGACCTCGGGAGAGATATCGGTCCTTTACACGCTCTGTAACACATCTTGAAGGAGATGACTCCTGTTGCGGAAATATAATCGAGTGTGTAATCCGTTATCTCGGAGAATCTGTAGTTGCCAAGAGCAGATGGGCTCGGAGTAATCTCACTTCGTGTAATGTGATGACCTGAAGAGGAACGAGTAAGAGGCCAAATAGCTGATCATCACATATACGGATGATGAGTCCTCCGAGGAGTCAGTGGCCATGACGTCGACGAGTCCCGTTGAGATAGTAAGGTCTATGCTTGCTCTTTATACAGAAGTGCAGGGGTTTGCTCAGCTCTTCAGGAGAGCATGTCAATACGAGGTTGTGCAAGTGTTGAGTCTCTGTCAGGACTCGGCCAATCGTGTATATCACAGCAAAGCAGAGTTGCTATTTGCAGACTCGACACTTGCACGTGAGTAGGGCTCATTTCATGCGGTGAGAGGTTGATGGCGTTCATCCCTTGTGCTCAATTCAAGCCCTGCTGCAGAGGTTCGTAGTGCAACCAGAGTACCTAGGGCTGTAACTGTAAGCACGTTATAGATGCTGGACTACTCGACTCTAATGCGTTGTGCCGAGTCAGCCCCGACTCAGCTCAGAGTTGGGTTTGTGTTGTGCACTTTCATGCACTTGTCTTGTCACTAGCTATTCAGAAACTAATGTCTCGTCTTCACCGCAAAATCAGGTGCATATTCTGGAACAATTGTTATGCAGAGCTAAAACATATGTCTCTGATTGTTTCAGCGACTACCAGTAGCAGAGAACAAAGCTGCGGAGACGGGTGGGATCTACTGCAAGATACCGTCTTATAGACATGATCGAGGGAGAAAACATCAAACGAATTCTTCACTCCGTAGTGCATTTCAGCTCTTCCAACGCGCAGGAAGCATGGCGACAGCGGGGCAAGGTTCTTGTGTAACCAACAGCAAATGCACTAGAAGCCCAAGTTCAGATAGAACCTGGGTAAAGAAAGAAAGGATAGATACATGTGCATAACCTCTTTGCATAGCCTTTCATGCAAACCTCGACAAGAATTGCCGGCGGTTTGTAATAAAAGATATATCCAAGTATTCGCGAAACACTGACTATAATTGGTTACCCAGAATGCAAGACCCTTGTCGAATACTCGCTTGGCCTGCCAAATAACGACCGTTTATGTTAATGCAACACAGCTGAACGATGTCTTTCACCGGCTCACCTTACCATACCTTCCTGTAAACACTATCAGGCATGTCGTGTCATACATACAAACCTCTCTCTATCGTGGCAGCTATAACTACAACCCTGCAAACCCTGCAAACCCTGCAAACCCTGCAAACCCTGCAAACCCTGCAAACCCCGGAGCCGCTGAAGAACAAATGAGGGCCTCGAAATCAACTCCAACTTTTCCCCTACGAGATAATTCTCCGCTTGCCACGCTGCAAGCCTCTCGGGACTGCGCAGTTGAGTGGATGGGGGAAGAAGAAGACATACGAGGCTATTCTCGTCGGACGCACGCGGGTAACTGCAGACATGTTGTGTAACTATAGAACAAACAGACATAGACAGTCACTATATGGAGGGGAAATACATGCTTGAGGCGGACACACTAGCTTGATCTCGTCCATTCTACCGGCCCTGCCGTGGGAACCATCACCGGTTTGTGCTTCGTACTTTTGGCTTGGATTTTAGAGACTCGCTGGAATGGGATATTTTGATTTGTTGGCCACAAGACTATACGGTGACAGATACAGCTGCAATTGCAATTGCAACTGTTATAGGTCTAAGAGTAGAGGGTTGCTACGGCAAGATGCCGTCCCTCAAGTATTCCTCTCCTCGCACACTCGTTTATCCCCTTTCCCCTTACTCACTCCTCGTCCCGCTCTGTTTTGTTTTCTTCCTTTCCGTTCCTTTCGCTTCGAGTTGCCGGCTCTTAACTCTGGCTGAAACCCTCCCTCCTCTCTCTTCTTTTTCACAGAGCATGTCACGCCCATAACACATTCTCCCATTCTCCAGATGTCCCCCAAGACAAGAGGCTGCAGCAGCCATAGCTGGGGCTTCATTGCGCCTGATGTCGATGATCCACCACATTGCATCGGCTTGTGTAGGGAGAGGTTCCTCAAGGAGCTGATGCCGGGTGATGAGACATTTCCGAGTATGTGCGAGGCTCTGCAAGACAGGGAGCGAATGGAAAAAGAGCAGCCGTTCCTGGCGCTGTATTGTTGTGATGCTCAGGCTTGTGGCGTGGATAATCTTGGTGAAGGTGGTAAAGATCGTATGTGGTGTGGTGTTGATGTCGAGTGGTAGAGATGCTAATTGGTGAAAAGCAAATGTGAACTGGCTTATCAATGTGTGTCAAGAGTAAGCCTATCTATGCTGGTATCTGATAAGGACTATGCTAATAATTTGACAGCTATGGCTACCACTCGATAATAGACCCAGGTCCTCCAAAACCATATCACATATGTGACCCTGAATCTATCAATGGGAGCAGCAAGAACTGTCAAAAAGTCGATGCAGCCGACAAGACAGAGGTGTCTTCTGTCGGAACCACATCGAAGATATCTTCAAAAACAGAGAGTACACTCTCGACGACACCAGCAACCTCAGAAACAACAACTTCAGTAGCGATACAGAGCTCAATACTAGACACGACATATTCCACCATCACTACTACAGACCCTTCAATACTAGCCACCTCGGACCCATCAAACAGCGACACAAACACAGAAGACCACAATGGTATGCCCTTGGGAGTAAAAGTCACAATAGCAATTATCTCCGCCGTCGGCCTCCTCGCTATTGCCGCACTCATATTCTGCCTCCTCCGTAAACGTCGATCTCGCAAGACAGATATTCGAAGACTTATCAAGCATCCAACATCGCCGCCTCTTCGCGCAGATTCGCCCACACCTCTCGTATCGCCAACAATATCTCATACAGACCCTGAGGGTGCTCCGCTTACGCCACCTGCACGACTTGGTGAGAGGAGATTTCTGTCCGAGGAGCCGAGTGGATTCCCAACGTCTCCATTGTACTCGCCCACGAGTAGCAAGCTCTCACCGAGACATGAGAGGACGCCTAGGATCTATAGTGCAAATCAGGTGCCTATGATAGTCATGACGGCGCCAGATGGTGCAAAGGCTAGAGAAAACAATAGCTCGGCGAGTTTTAGTGATGGGGTCATTACTCCTCCGGCTTCTGTTCAGATGGCACCTCTTGGCTATAACACTAGGACGTCACCTCCACGGCCGCCTCGATCTCACGATGCTTCGATCAATATGCTCGCCAGTCCTGGACCGCCGCCTACAAGGGCTCTTCCATCGACGCCTCCTATTCGACCTTCTACTCCAACGTCTCCGCCTCGAAAAGGAGCGGTGCCTCGCCGAAACTCTCCATGAGAAGATACATGGGAGTATCATACCACATCCAAGGAAACGGACAAGCCTTCCAAAACACAACTATCTGAAGACTATGGTGTTGCCATACTAGAAGTTAGATATTGTTCACGACATATGTATATATGTATATATATATGTATGTATGTATG